>OV656873.1:98811481-99411481 GCA_927399465.1 Sarcophaga caerulescens | reverse complement strand
TGGGGAGCCGTTGGCAGCGTATAACACAATAGCCGTAGGGCGCAGGTCGAAAGCCTTCGAAGTCGGGGGTAATACGGAAACATCGGCTCCGCTATCGATTAAAAAATTTTGTTTCGAAATTGAATCTCTTACCTGAAGGCGGGCTATCTGGCCGCTGGTGGTTTGGCCCTCGCCGGAGGCCACCACCGGCCTCAGGAGTCAATTAGACTGATGGTTGGCAGCTGAAGCGCCGGCATCTACGACGCTGAGTTTGCGCTGGTAATGTCTGCAGGGACTACGGCACTTTTGAGCTCTTCGTCCGTATTTCTTATGGTACCAGCATTCCTCTCCAGTTGTATTGTTTGAGTACGCAGCTGTTGAACGGTTTTTTGATCGGCTGCGCGGTGTCGGGGCTCTGCGCGAGCGTGAATCAGCACGTGTCGAGAAACGCTCAAATTTATTTCCCAATTCAATGACGGCTGCACGAAGTTCATTTACGTCGTTTGTCGAATTGGCCCGAACGCTGCCGATTTGATTCGAAACCATTGCATCTACGATTGCATCGGCTATCTTTGTGAACTCTGCTGGCGTACCTGATGAGGCTGCAACGACAGGCTGCGCGAATTCCGGTAATCGCTTCGTCCACAGCCCCTTAAGAGCCGCCTCGCCCAAAGTTGTGCCAGCCACACGCTTCATCTCGAAAAATAGCTCTGATGGTCTCTTATCGCCAAGGGGAAGCTCAGACAACAGGCGGTTTAGACGGCGCTGTTCACTGTCTGCAAAGTGATTTATTATCCTTTCCTTAATATAGTCGTACCTGTTGGCGGGCGGCATAGAAGCGATAACACCGGCCAGCTGGGCTATTACACTCGGGTCGAGAGCTGCCAAAATAGTCGCAGTTTTTTGTTTGTCCGCAATTATCCCCGATGCCGTAAACCAAAAGTCCATTGATATGAACCATGCGTCAATATTGGCACTAGACATGGGCGGAACTGGCAATCGGGAATAAACTACGGATATATTACCTTGCGCTGTAGTCGAATTATCAGTAGAACGGCCGGGGGTATCGTTAGGAAAGCCGCTGTCGTTGCCGGTAGGGTGAGGTGTGACATTCTCCTCTGCCATCGCAAAGAATATCGGAATTAAAATGTATCGCGTTTCTCCGAAAACAAAATGACTGCTGCACGACGCCAAGTACTGTCGGGGTCACCAATTTGGACTCAAGTCCCTTTTATTTTATTTTATTCCCACCGATTTTTCCGAAACACCAAAATATGTATTTTAAATTTAAACTTAACTAAGGTTTATTAATTATTACACAAAATAATACATTAAAGGTTTAAGATGTCAAAAATTCGCGTGGATTAAAATTATGATTATAAATATGATGGTGATGCTCGCTCGATGGCTGCCAGAAAAGAAAAGAAAGAAGGGTGTGGTTCTTTAATATGGCTGTGCGACAAAGTAGTCGACAAAGTCGTTCTTAACGCCGGTGCATTGCAGACGGCTTGGGGCGGTGTTGCCACATATATAACAAAATACATATATAAATAACCTATTAAACACTACGCTTCGCAAAGTCAACACCCAGGTCAAATTCAAACTGACTAGTGAGCCAGAGTTATAGAAAATTGGGCACTTCGAATGCGCCAGATACGCCAAACATAATGCCATCAATAGGTCTTTTAAATGAATAAAAAATTTCAATATCTCCCACATATTATACATATACATAATAGGTCATTACAACCCTTCAGTCAGGATTACGACCTAGCTTCTCACGCCACTTATGTTGTGAGCGTTAATTTTATACATCAGCGGCGTGACCTATAGTTTAAAGTCGACTTCGAACGACAGATTTTTGAGAAGGTTCCCATGACAATTTTATTTACTCTCAGAGTTTTTGCCAGTAATCTGCTGAGAGGAAGTCGCCGAAGAAATATTTTCATATTTCAGTTTTGATGTCTGACCTGGGGTTTGAACTCGGGCCTTCAGTCTAATAAGCCAACACACTACCTACTAGACTACGGCGACTACACCCACATATTATGTTATATTTAAATTGATGGTTAGGAAGCGCTTGTAGATAGACCCTTTAGAAACACATACTCTTTTACATCTCATAATAATTTTGCTGGAGGCCATTAACAGATTTTCTTCTATCGCAATAAAATATATATGCATGATGTTTATATCTAAAGAAAATAAGTCTACAGGAAAATATGGAAAATTAAAAGAAAAACTCATGTAAATATTAAAATGAATTTTTTCTTTAACAATATTTTGATTTAATAACAGAATTTTATTATAATTATTTTATGGTTATTGTTTAGCAAGTAGTCTCTGTGAGAGCGATGGAAATAAGGCATCCTTAAGCACAAAGTACACACATAGTGGTGGTCTTTTAATTAGCACAACCATCCGTACGACCTTTTCCCACTAACAAACAACGATGAGATATTTGTTCAAAATTTATTAAAGGGCATTGAAATATTATTACGAAAATGAAAAAATCTAGATACTGGTGGTTTGTTTTTACATCGTTTAACATTAAAATTATAAACAAAAGCTACAAAAATAAGAACATTGTTTATTGCACTGCGCAATATAACAACAAACACCAGCATATAAAATTATAAACTAGTAAACAAAAATATACCAACAAACACCAGCATAAAAAAGGATAGACAAGTAAAAGTTCAGTCAGTCTTGTGTGAAGACGCGGTGTGTTTGAAGAGAATAATCGTGGTTTGAAGGTCTCCGTTATAAAGATCTGTCGAACAGTTATCTAGTAATTGTTATTGTTTATGGAAAGCGTGTAAACAAAGGAATAACAAACAAAACAATTGTTGTTGTTTACATCAAGTTCTGAACAGTGGCACACAGAATTGTGCAAATAATAAAGGATTTTAATTAAAACTAAACACCAATTTATTTTTATTTTATTTGCAATCTATAACCTCATATTTTAAAGGCTTTTAAAAGGGATATAAGTAAAAATATTCTATGGGGTATACTTAAGTGATGTATAGAGCAAAGGGAAGTTTATTTAAAAAAATATAACAATAAATGACAAAAACTTCCTTGCTGAGGTAATTAGCACACTCCTATTAAAGTTGTACAAATTTTAAATATTTTGGGGAGGCACTGTCTCTCTTTAATAATAAACTTCTAGGAAGACTTTCAAAAGTTCTCTGATATACTCGTTTGTTGTATACCATTCCATGAAACTTGAACCACTTTTCACAGACCTTGAAGACTTTTTAGTATTTTTGCATAACTTGTGTCTCAAGATTATTCCTTCAATTGGATTGAAATCAGGGCTTTAAATATCAACTTATTGGTCCCCTAAATCTTTTGTCCAATAGTGCCTTGTGTTATCACTCTCATCATTATCTTGAATAAAAATACATTTTACATAGCAATTCTTACGAGCGTGTGGAAACAATTGAATCTACACAACATGTTTGATTTAATATTGATCTATCATGGAATCATTCTTTAAGAGTTTTCGCATACTATCCTATATGGAAGCTGGTCTTCCTGCGTTAAACAACTTCTTATCTTTCAAAGTGAAGCGTGTATTTAAATCTCGCTCCGATAAACTTCACACATTTTTCTTTTAGTTAGGCATGCCGAAAGACTTGGCATTCTGAAGAATGACTTGTGCATGAGCTGTGGGCTTGAAAAAGAGGAAGAGACTGTCTTTCGCCTCATATGTTAGCGCCCTGCTCTTACCATTAAAAGACGTATGTTTTTATCCTTTCACTTTCTGACCTATCTGACCGAGCTCTCTAGTATAGATATTGCTCTAATAGCCAGATTTATTTTGGACTCGGAATGGTTTCCTTTAAGGAATGTTTGATCCCCGTGTAGAATAGATTTTCAAATCACAATGGGCCTAAATGCTTGCCTAAGTGGCAACTCTTCCCTTAAGGAGGGTCCACCATCTTACTTAACCTAACCTAACCAAGAGTCAAATCGTATTCGATTTCGATTCATCATTCGAAAAACGATTTTTTTTTTGAATTATGTTCGCTTTTTTCTTTATATTTTAGGGAAAGAAAGACCAATCGCAAGATTCTTTGATACCATAGGTTTGTATTGCACTACACACCCAGTGCAGCCCTTGCGCTGACCAACTTCTTCCTTTTCCCTGATTGTGGTGGAACTTGGTCAGTACAGGGACTGCGTTCACCCGTGGCATCACAACGGGCCGCTATGCGTGCTCAAGTGAGCTTTGTGACATCAGAGCTACCACTCCGACCTAACCTAACCTACTACACACCCAATTAAGTTGATTTGCTTTAAGTTTGCGACGGATGGTTTTTGTTTGAATTAGTAGGTTTTATTCCTCCATAACGAATTTCTGCAATCTGACGACATTGTGAGGGGGTTTCTATATATGCGGTACTTAGTCGAGGATTTCTTATAATGATTACAGTTGTTTCTGTGTGTTCCTCCATAATGAATTCCTGCATATCTAATGATATTAAGAAGGGGTTCCTCTTCGAAGTCTTTTTGAAGTCGCCGTAGTCAAATAGGTGGTGTATTCCCGTATTAGACGTGAGGCCTCGGTTCCAAGCCCAGGTCAAGACATTTCCAATAAAACGAAATAGGAAAAAACTTTTCTTCGTTGACTTTCTCTCACCAGATTTCAGGCAAAAATTCTGCGAGTAAATAAAAAATTTCCATGAAATGTTTCTCAAAAATGTGTCGTTCGTAGTGGACTTTAAACTGTAGGTCGCGCCACTCATGTATAAAACTAACACGCACAACATAAGTGGTTCGAAAAACTAAGTCGTAATTCTGACTGAAGTGTTGTAATGACTAATTATGTATGGAAAGAGGAAGGAAAAGATAATTAACACAAACTTTTTGTTGAATGCGTGTACTAATTATAAGACCACCACTATATACAGTGGACAGCAAAAGTCTTAGTACTCCAATATATTTTGACAAAAAAAAAGTCCCCACAGGCTAAAGTCCGGATATGACTTCAAGAGTGTATTTAGGAGATCATTTGAAAGGACGGTTACGTAATCGCTAAACCTCAAACAAAAGTCAACCGAAAAACTTGCTCATGGTGCCACCAGAGAACACTAAAAAAAACTTGTACATTCCAATCCAAATGGTTTAAATGGAGTGCTTGACCTTAAGGGATATTCTACTAAATTCAAGGGATAACATTTTCATATATTCGGCCTTTGAATTTTAAATTTCTCCTTGGGGGTACCTATCTGGAGTCATCTGTAACTTTTCCTTATGTTTCTCTTGCTTTATGGGAAACATTAAACAATTGTTTGTTTTATAATAAAACAGAAATAAATTAGTAAAATAAATATAAAAACTATAAATTTGTATACAAACTGTTGGTTAAAATTCATGAAATTGGTAAAATATATTGGAGTAGTAAGACTTTTGCTATTCACTGTATGTCTTAGAGTTCTATATTACATGATTTATTTCACGTCATAAATATTTCATAAATAACAGTAGATAAGAACAATATAAGTACTGTATGCTTTTAATCAAATATTTATTTTATTTTACAGGGCAAAGGAGCAAAAATTTCATAGTTTCTTCACATTATTTTTGAACATTTCTCATATAAAATATGCATCAAACTATTGCTTAAATTAAATATAATTGTCCTTCTTACTTTTCATAATCTATGTTTCTCTTGATAATGGATACATATTTTATTATTATCTAGAAACAAAAAAAATTTGTGTATAATTTTGTATGTCTTGTATGTATGTAGATAGAGTATCATAAGGTCAAAATTTACATTTTCTTTATTTGAAGTAATGTTTCCTAGAATAAAACTCTTCATTATTGTTGTTCTCGATATTATTTTGTTTTTATGCTCTCTTATAACGGCTGATTTTTACCTAGACTAGGAAATCGTGTGCGTGAAAAACGTATTCTTATTGAAGTAATCCTTTTCAGTGACAAAAAGTGGCTAAGTCAACATAATTTACAAAGGAGTGTGTGACTTATAAGACGCGAACTTGTAGTTCAACGTAACAATCCTTCAGAAGCACAATACATGGATGTATATCCAAGTGATTATTTTAAAGGTAGCGCAACAACAATTAAAGATTCTGCTGCTATACTTTTAGGCTTCTATTTTTATTCGCAGAAATAAGAGAATTAGTGCTCATAGCGATAGGGTTTGTGCTAGTAAAGCGAGGATTAATGATTTCAATACAATAACATGCATAAAATAGAGGTTTTAGAACCGCAATAAATAATAATAATAAATAAGTAAATATTATGAAGGGTTTATTGCTTATATTTTGTTGCCGCTGTCCTTATTATAATTAATACTCATGCATCTTACTTTAGGCAACAATTGCAAAATAGTTGTGCTTGCGGCAATAACGGCGTTGCGTGTATTGTATTTATAGCATTAAACATCTCCGACATAAGGAAATATGAAAAAGTATTTTATTCGGTTAATTCCTCCCAGCAGTCTTCTAAAAACCTCTGAGAGTAAATAAAGTTAACAAGAGAAGTTTCGCAAAAATTTGTCCTTTGTATTTCACTTGAAGATGTAGGTCTCTTTGAGAAGACTTATAGATAAAATTAACACACATAACATGGGTGCTGTGAGAAGCTAGGTTGTAATCCTGAATAAAGTGTTTTAATGACCAATAAAATGAGTAAGTAAGGATAACAGAATTGCCGAATTTGAAGCTGCCAAGGGATGTATAAGACTTACTAATGCACCTCGATGCACTAGCACTGTTTGGAGCAGTTTGTACGACGACGACATTATTAGTTCGTTGTTTTTCAAGAGCTAAGAGAGAGCTACCGGATAATGATTACTGTTTTTCTTTGTCCAAAATTGAAGTATTGGAATTGATAAATATGTGATTTCAATAGGATTAACACGTTGGAGAACAATTTTGTCTAGCAATTAATCTTACGTTTTGAATTTGTACGTTGGATGCCAAAACTATGCAAATTGACACCAGTAGACAATTTTTTTTTTTTTTTTTGGTACTATAAGTCTTGAAGGCCAGCTCCTATTTATAAAATATCGACCAAAATGCTAAGATTTGCTAATATTGTAGCTCATGGGTGAATTGCCTACATATGCACTAAATTTTCTTTGAACAGCAAAAGGCAAGCATTGATTTGTAGCCCCAATTAAATAATACGTACAATTTTATATATCTTATGGGTTCTTTTTCATTTCAAAAAATCCAAACGATTAAAAAGTCACCCGTTATTATGATTTATGTATGTATGTATCATCTTTAATAATATTGTGTTAAAATTCACACATTTTTTAGACTAATGATTGCAAATGTTTATTCTGTGCTTTTCTTTGTGCCTTAACCGTTTTGCATTATAAATTAATGCATTAATGACGCGGTCAAGAGTTTTAAAATATTTTATAAAAAATTTAATTTTTGAAATAAATCGTATTTATTAAAAATAGAAGGTTCGAAAAATATTGTAAAACAGAAATCCATTATGTTTCTATTAAATTGAGGTACTATTGGTATGCTTACTAAATTACAAACCTTTTGTAAGGATTACAACCCGACTGCTTGCATCATATATACATGTTATGTGTGGAAATTTTATGTTGAAGTATTATGTACTCTAACGAATTGGACTGTTAATTTTTACATAAAGTTAAACAGTTTATTCACGATTCAACATGAAACAAAAGGCCGCTTTTTTGTGATCAACAAGAAATCGACTGCCATGAATGCACTTGCACACTCTAATGGACAACTTCGATGTTTTCGCCAGATCGTATTGGTCGCTTATTGAAAGAAAAATTAGGCTCGCATTTGTTCACCACATTGCGAATAATCCTCTCGGTAGGGCGATTATCACGGCCGTAAAATATATGAAGCGCGCTGTACGTTGCTTGAATGCTACATTCGTCAATGTTGATTTGGCCAAGCAGACTTCCGCAGATTAGCGAGTAAAGTAATATTGTCATGAAAAGTTAAAAAAAAAAAACTGATTACTTCTACTAATTAATTTGATAAATTTTACTCTGTGCAATTGAAAATCTTAAACAAGAAAAAAATTTGCATATCGATGGGGGTATTGCTGCCAAAATATCAATTCGCTTTAAACTTGTTGGCCTTTGTTTTTCGACCACATGAAAAATTAATTATCAGGTGAAATGTTCATTTTATAACTATTTATATTTAAAAAATAATAATTTTGTTTTCGTGGCATTTTTATTCTTCTCCTATTCCTTAGCGGACCTGCATCCACGGCAGAAGTCGTTAAAAGGGAGTCTCATTCTTTCCGCGTGTCTACCCATGACGCAATGACCTGTAAGCACGGCCACTGTAGTCGAGATGACATCACGACCAAGACCAAGTAATCGGTTGGTACGCCTTCTATCCATCAAGGGCCAGGTGAGTCTAGCGGTGGAGCAGGACTCCTCATTGACCCAGGCTAGGTTGGCGTCCCGAAAGAACTTCCGCGTAATGGTCAACTTGACCGAGGCAGGTGGCATACCCAATTCAACAGAAGAGGATTCCGGAAGGAGAGCACCAGTTCGCTTCTGTTAAATGTTACTGTACTACTGTTGAACAAAATTCCCTATACCCACCACACATTTAAATTGATAGAATGGAGTTTTTTCTATTTTCACAAAGCTGTTAAGCAAAAAACCATTTCTTGAATTTGCTATGTAATGAAACACCAATTAGAAAATGAATTTATCACGATTTCTTTTCTTTATTCAGTTTTGAAATGGAAGCCAAAGTAATGTGTATCAAAAGTTAACCAAAACTTGATGAAATTAAATAAAGTGAACGATAAACACAAAAATTAATTAAAACTTTCCAGGAGCATAAAAAAACATACAAAACCATATTAAATCACTTGCTGATAATAGCTGCTATGATTATTTAATATTTTTTTGTTTTTGAACAAAAAACTTAATTTCAATTAACCACCCACAGTGTGGCATGTAATGCAATCAAAAATATTAACAAAGAAAAAAATCCTACAATTTGTTTTAACAAAAACGGTTATTTATTCAAAATGAAACATACATAAACATACGCCATCCCATCGTAGTAGCTCGCACGTTTTGTAAAATAACGAAACAAAGAAACGATCTGGGAAAATAGTTATTCCAAACAAGCAATTTAGTGGGCTAAGTATATTGTTATGTTTTTACCTTTAAAAATATTTAAAAAATGAGCTCATAGATTGCAATTAAATTAAAAATAAATTTGTGGTTAGTTTTAATTAAAATACTTTATTAATCCTACAATTCTGTGCGCCACTGTTCACAACATGATGTAAACAATAACAATTGCTTTTCTTTGTTATTCCTCTGTTTATACCCTTTGCATAAACAATAACAATTACAAGACAATTATTCGACACATCTTTTTAACGGAGATCTTCAAACCAAGATTACTCTCTTCAAATGCACTGCGTCTTCACACAAGACCGACTGAACTTCACTAACAAACTCCCCTGCTTTGCCTTGCCTTTCATATGGCAGGGTAAACAGTCTGATGAATGTTCTTGACGGCGAATGTTCGTGACTTCTCCTTCTTAAAATCTCTATATTAACGTAAACATCGTTGTTTACCTTCATTATTGTTATTGGTGTATTTTGTTTACATTTATTCTTGTAGTTTTGTTTGTGGATTTTTGTATACTTGTTTACCATTTTTTATGCTGGTGTTTGTTGTTATATTGAGCAGTACGATAATTTTTAAACAGGTTTGTTGACTGCATTGTTTTGTTTTTGTAGGTTTTGTTAACAATTGTAGCTATGTTAAGCTATGTAAAAGCAAAACACCAGTACGTAGATTTTTCGTTTTCGGAACAATATATTGATTTTAACCCTTTTGTAAAGGGTGATTCAACCAAAACCCCCGATGTTAATCGTAAATAAAACAAAGAATTTTCAGAAAATTTTTTATTATGAGAGACTCATCTGTGACAATTATGTGTGAAACAAAATATCGGCTAAATGCTCGCCACGACTTCTCCGATATGCCTTTATCCAATGGTCAATATTTTTAATGATTTTGAGATATAAGTGACCGTAGCCTAGTACGTAATTTGTTGGCTTATTAGACGTAAAGCCTCGGTTCAAACACCAGTTCATATATCTCCCGCATGACGAATTATAAAAAACAATATTTCTTCTGTGACTTCCTCTCAACAGGTTTCTGGCAAAATCTTTGAGAGTAAATAAAACTTCCATGAAAAAGTTTCTAAAAAATCTATCATTTGGAGTTGACTTAAAATTGTAGGTCACTCATGTATAAAGTTAATACACACATCGTAAGTGGTGTGAGAAGCTAGATCGTTATCCTGATTCAAGGGTAGTAATGACCAATTATATATGCAAATATGTGAGGTATAATTAAGATTCAATGTCGTCAATAAGCCGAATGATCTCATGAGATAACACAGTCATTGAATTGCTCGTGCAAAAAAAAATCCACAATTCTGGCCACAAAAAGTATGTTATCATCCAACGATAGTGAACACCGTTCACAGTAACCACTTGGCCAATCTAAATTTTGAAGAATTACGGCCGGATGATGCCACCACCTTATAAACCACACCAAATAGTCCCTCTTTGTAAATGTATCGGCTTTTCATCAACTACTCATATATTCTCATTTCATTTTAAATACGGCAATTCTGCTTGTTAACGAATTGATGAAAGTGTGCCTCATCGCCGAAAATGATTGTCTCTGTGAAGTCACCACGCCCTTCTGTCTGTGCAACCGACCATTCGGCGTATTAACAACGCTTGGAATGGTTGCTAGACATCAGCATCAGTTCAACCTTGTAAGCGTGTAATTTCAAGTCTTTGATCAGTTGTTGAGCACGACGACGAGTCGATATTGACGGCTCTTCTGCCATACTATAGCGAACAACAGCAATGCTGCACAGCCAGTTTAAATTTTCATTGGACTTTTCTAGTCTTTTAGACTTCAATTCAATTTGTTCCAAATTTTATGGATTTTGGATATTTATCGTCATTAAAAATTGTTTTTCAAACTTAAAAATAATTTTTTCTTAATTTCATTCCCAGTTTTTGTGATAATCATAACAATACAACAGAATGGTTACTTTTTAAGTATACTTAACGCCTATTCATAAAATGTTATGTACATTTGTATACATATCTGTGGCATTAAATAATAATAGCTTAAGTCAAAAATTCGTGTTTAGAGATATTAAGGGTTTTGTCTGAAATAAATTGTGTCTGTTAATTGTGTTTGTAAAATATAAATGCGCATAGTTTTATTAATAATGACATTTTATACATTGTATAGATCTTGAAGAAGAGAATAAGAATATGTAATAAAATGAAAAAAACTTATGTCAACTTAGGCCATTATTATTTATTGCCACAGATATGATAATGTCTGATATTCACAGAAATGCCTTATTGTAGTGTTGCTATACGTATGAGTGTTATTGAATTCCATTATTACATTGAGTATACGCATTGGTTGACTGTCTGTTATTGAATGTGTTTCCGAATTATTATTTTTAATTAAATTTTCAATTTAATTTCATTTTTACTTAAAATCCAACATCTGCTGTGGGGAAGTCGCCTAAGAATATTTTTTTTATTTCGTTTTTGTTTCGTTTTGACCTGGGGTTTGAACCATGGCTTCACGCCTTATAAGACAATATACTACCTACTAGACGACTTTCATTATAAGCTACTAAATAGTGCTTCTAATAATTAGCGTTGAAAATTAATTACAATAAATGTAAATCATGGGCTAACCTTTGTTTATTTTTAAAAATTTGTGAAAGAAAATTATTTGGAATACGAATTGAATGACAAACAATTTAAATCAATTTGTAATATCACTTCACTCACCATTGAAATTAAAATATCATTACACGTTAACATTTGTTATAATAATTTATTATTAATTACATTTTTTAATTTTTTTTAAAGGAAAAAAGTAAATACTTCAAGCTGGTGTTGTAATCATGATTTCGCAATCATTTAATACTTAATTCTTTCATTTTACTGGCAACTACAAATTAGTGAGAACAGACTGTAAATAATTCTCTGTATATATAAGTTCACATATAACTTTTTGTTAACCTCGTTCTCATTTCATGTTATTTGCGTTGAAACACAAATAATTTGTTTAAAAAATAATTTGTCTGTCTGATAATGGAACAAATGTAATTAAGATAACACTTTTTACTTTTTAATATCATAGGTCTTACTTGTAGGATAACACCCGTATATTTATTTTATCAGGTTTCTTTTCTATAAAATTTTCTTAAAATTTTTTAATTAATTCCTCTTAGAAAATTCGTTAAATATAAATGCATGTAGTTCACGATATGGCCTACAGTGCGTACAGTATAGCATGTAATTATACTTCGATTGTCCATTATGACAACGAACGACGAAAGTACTATGGCTTCTACCATTTTCATCATATTTGGCATCATCCATTGTTCATGCAATCCAAATCAATTTCTTCAGATAAAAGTCTTCATATCGTAGTAAAAGTCTGAAAATGGTCTGTATTCTTTCCAGAGTAAACAAAAAATGCATGTGTGAAACGCATCCAAAATGTCCAATTCCCCGTGAATCTGGAGCATAAATCAGGCTGAAGTTTAGGGCATGGGTAGTGTCGGTTTTGAGAACATCTGTGACTTTTTCGCATATACCGGCGTCTTAAAAAATCCCACTCGAGTCACTCGTACAGAATATCATCTATGTGGCATGTAGCACCGTCCTATTGAAACCGCATGTCGTTGGTGTCCAGATCATTCAATATAAGACAAATGAAGTTAGTAGTCATCAGCCTATTCTGCTCGGTGTTGAAAATGACGGCCCGACCAATATAGTTCTCAAACAAAAAAAAAGGAACCGATGATGACCTCAATCCAAAATCAACACCAAACAGTGAATGCATTGGACGCTGTTTCACTAACATGTGGGTTGTGTAGAGTAAGATGCAAAATACATGTAAACACCTATTGTGAATCATAATGCTAATGCGACATCTAGTTGCATTTTAATAAGAAAATGTCATTATAGATAATTAACAATTAAAGATAGCGTCATGTTCTACATCTTTCTTCTTTTGGTAAACGTAGACACATGAGGTTGTAATCACCGAATACAGTTTTAATAGCGCAGTGAATAAAGAATTATTATTATTAAAAACGTGACAAGTGACTTTTTTTGAAAACTATAAGTTAGCCCTCTTTGGCAAATAGTACATGGTGGCAGCGGTAAAACCGAAATTTTTTAAATAAAAAATATAAAAAGAAGTGATTATGGCCCCAAAAGAAGACAAAAACGAAAAGGTTTTTGTTGCTAATGTCGCTCCTCCTGAGCCTTTTAATTTTTTACAACCAGAATGTTGGACAAAGTGGCGTAAAAGGTTTCAGCGGTACATGAGTGTCTCCGGACAATTAACAAAACTTCCACAGGAACAAATTGATTTGCTGTTTTACATAATGGGTGAGAAAAGTGAAGAAGTTTTGCTACAATTTGGCCATTCGCCAACAACTCTGGCAAGTGCCTTAAATTTGTTTGACAACTATTTCAACCCAAAGAAAAATGTTATCTTCGAGCGCTTTAAGTTCAACTCACGTTCACAAAAACAAGGCGAATCTATTGACAGCTTCATAACGGATCTGCACTCTTTGGCAGAAAACTGTGATTATGGAAACCTAAAAGATGATTTAATTCGAGACCGAATTGTGGTTGGTATGCTTAATACAAAAGTCAGTGAACAAATGCAAATGAAGTCAGACTTAACCTTAAAAATTGCAATGGACACAGCACGTCAAGCAGAGATCCAGATAAAACAGACTAGAATTATAACAGATGATAAACATGTTTACAACGTCCAAAAAGAAGCCAAGCAGCAAAATTATGGTGGTCAACAGCGAAGTACTGGGTATCAAAAATCTAGCAGTGGTGGTAACTATAATTTAAGTTATAAAAATAAAATATGTAGTTATTGTGGATATAAAACATCCCATAATAGAAATAATTGTCCAGCTAAAAACAAAAATTGTAAACTTTGTGGTCTACGTGGACATTTTGCAAATGTTTGTAAGAAAAAAAATGAAAACAAATTGAAATCTGATAGAACTAGAAATGTAAATATTGTAAAACAGAATGGACCTAAAAACAATTCTTCAGAAAGTCATAAAGATGAGTACATGATAGGATCGATTAGTAAACTATTCGTTGGCGAAATTAAAAAATCGGGTGTAGAATCGTGGTTTATTCAGTGTTTCGTATTTGAATTGAAAAATAAATTAAAGTTTTTGATAGATACGGGAGCAGATTGTGTCTGCATCCCTGAAAATTTAGTTCCGGAAGGTCATAACTTGAATATTTCTGAAACAGCTACGGTTTTAAACGGCCCTGATGGCAACTCTTTAATGGTTGTAGGAGTTTCTAGAATGACTTTAATTTACAAAGATAGGAAATTTTCGGACGACATTTACATTGTCAGTGGATTAGGTACTCCCATATTGGGACGAAATGCAATCGTTACTTTAGGAATTATTGAACCCCCAGTATTGGAAAACTTTTATGTTTCGGAAAATAGGGATCAGTCTTCGGATATAATTTCCAGATACCCCGGGCTATTTCGGGAAATTGGGGAGTTTAGGGGAGAAATAAGCATTAAATTAAAGGAGAATGCAATCCCCTTTGTACAATCTATACCGAGGAGAGTACCAATTCCTTTACTTCCTA
Source organism: Sarcophaga caerulescens (assembly GCA_927399465.1). Taxonomy (NCBI): domain Eukaryota; kingdom Metazoa; phylum Arthropoda; class Insecta; order Diptera; family Sarcophagidae; genus Sarcophaga; species Sarcophaga caerulescens. The sequence continues at coordinate 99,396,765 of OV656873.1, read as the reverse complement.
AACTGAAAATTGAGATAGATAGATTATTGAGTCAGGACATAATCGAACGTATAGATGACGCAACTGAATGGGTTAGTCCCATTGTAGTTGTTCCTAAACCCAACGATGAGATTAGACTCTGCGTAGATTACACTCAGTTAAACAAGGCAGTTATTAGACCTTATTTCCCAATGCCAAGGATTGGGCTTTCTTTAGCGGAAATTAGGGAAGTAAAAATATTTTCAAAAATTGATGCCAATAAGGGATTTTACCAAATTAAATTAACACCGGAAAGCCAATTATTAACTTGCTTTATATGTCCATTTGGGCGTTTCATTTTTAAAAGGCTACCTTTCGGAATCTCTTGTGCACCCGAATATTTTGTTTCAAAATTTAATAAAGTTCTGGATGGAATAGAGAATTGTATATCACATGTCGATGATATTTTGATTTTTGGAAGAAATCATGAGGAACATGACAGGGCACTAGAGAAGGTTTTAGAACGTCTGGACAAGGAGGGAATAACCATAAATAAGGAGAAATCATGTTTTGGTGTGGACCGTGTTACATATTTAGGTTACGTCCTCTCGGGAGAGGGTATTTCGGTTGATCCGGAACGAATACGGGCAATAATTAATTATCCCAGACCTGAAAATAAGACTGAGGTCCAACGGTTTCTGGGTATTTTTAATTTCGTTGCAAAGTTTATTGCTAGACGCTCACAAATATTGGAACCTATAAATATATTAACGGGCAAAACTGATTTTGTGTGGGATGAAGTCCAGGAAACGGCCTTCAGAAAAATTAAGAATAGTTTAACAAAAGCGCCAATTTTGGCCTTCTATGACCCCTCAAAGCAGATAATCATTAGCTCAGATACATCGTGCTATGGTATTGGTGCTTGCTTGTTTCAAGTGGACGGTCAAGGCAACAGACAAGTAGTTTCGTATATATCCAGAACCATGACAGAAACAGAAAGACACTATGCTCAGATCGAACGTGAGGCACTAGGTATAACGTGGGCCGCGGAGAAACTGGCGGAATATATAACAGGTGTTCATGTGGTTTTTGAGACGGATCATAAACCGTTAGTTCAGATTTTGCAGTCCAAGAATTTGGATACATTGACACCAAGACTTCAGCGATTTAGAATGCGACTCATGCGCTATGACTACTCAGTGATATATGTGCCAGGAAAGGCGACCCAGTATGTCAACTATTGCGCCAATATTCAGTGGACGGTTGGCCACCTAAGGGAAAATTACCAGATTTTATGACACCTTATTATCAATACCGGTATGATATCTCATTTTCGGAGAATTTGTTGTTAAAAGACACTCGAATAATAATCCCTCCAGATTTGCAAATGGAAGTTCTTAATTTTATACATGTTGGTCATCAAGGTATTACGAAATGTCGTAGATTAGCACAGACGTCGGTTTGGTGGTTAGGTCTTAGTACACAGTTAGAGGACTTGGTAAAGAATTGTCCAAAATGTCTTGAGGAACGAATTAATAAAAGGGAAACATTCAAATCTGAGAGCCTACCCACTCGACCTATGGAAAAAATAGGTTTAGATTTATTTAAGTGGAATACATGGTATCTTATAATAACCGATTATTACTCTCGTTATTTTGAATTTTTTCCTTTAACCTCTATGACCGAAGAGGACATTATTGAAAAAGTAAAAATATTTTTTTCACGTTTTGGGATTTGTTCTGTATGTAGAAGTGACAACGGTCCCCAGTTTCAATCAAAATTTAAACAGTTTGCCCTTGATTATAATTTCCAACATGTGACAAGTAGCCCTTATTACAGCCAATCGAATGGTGCTGCAGAATCGGCAGTTAAAGTGGCAAAGCAATTATTGAAAAAATGCGACGACATTCATGAAGCCCTACTCAATTATCGTTCGACCCCATTGGCAAATGGATTTTCTCCTGCTGAATTAATGATGGGTCGAAAATTTAAATCATTGGTTCCGATGTTGCCCAGTGCATTAAAAAAGGGTTGCAATGGCAAGGTAAAGGATAGGGAGGTATTGATTAAGAGAAGGCAAATTGAAAACTATAATAGGAGACATGGCACAAAAGACCTTTCGGAACTAAAAGCAGGGGATAGGGTATGGATAATTGATTTGCGAAAATACGGAAAAATTTTACGAAAACTGGATGAACCAAGATCGTATTTGATTCAAGCGGATAGAATGAAATATAGACGAAACAGAATTCACCTTATCCCTGTATCGGGTACAAATTTTTGTGACTCGGAAGAATTATATAACCCAGATGAAAATTACATAATTGAAAATAATATCGAAGATCGTTCTGTTTTGCAATATAATTCTGAATATTTACAAGTCAATCCAGAAGCTTTATCTTCTGCAGAAAATGAAGAAATTGGTTCTTCATTACGTCCAGTTAGACAAAGAAAAGCACCCGCATGGGTGGATGATTATGTACTTGATTAGAATAATTAATAGATATTTTCGATTGTTTTTTTTGTATCATTATTATATTTTAAATTAAGAACGGAATTTAATTTAAAGTCTGCTATATATTGTAAATTGAATTATTGAAGTATTAACTAAGAGTTCTAATGTATTGTAAATTAAATTATTGAAGTATTAACTAAAAGTTAAGATATGTATCTAAAAAAGGGGGATGTAGAGTAAGATGCAAAATACATGTAAACACCTATTGTGAATCATAATGCTAATGCGACATCTAGTTGCATTTTAATAAGAAAATGTCATTATAGATAATTAACAATTAAAGATAGCGTCATGTTCTACATCTTTCTTCTTTTGGTAAACGTAGACACGTGAGGTTGTAATCACCGAATACAGTTTTAATAGCGCAGTGAATAAAGAATTATTATTATTAAAAACGTGACAAGTGACTTTTTTTGAAAACTATAAGTTAGCCCTCTTTAGCAAATAGTACAGGTTGTTGAGTGTGTTAATTTTATACATGAGTGGCGGGACCTACAGTTTAAAGTTGACTCCGAACGACTCTTAACGATTGTTAAGAAACTTTGCATGACAATTCCAATTACTCTCAAAGTTTTTGCCAGAAATCTGCTGAGAATTAGTCGACGTTTTTTGGCCGAAGATGATGGTTGTTCCGTTTAGAATTCTGAAAACAAGCTCATTTTTATCGCTATCAACAATTCAATGCAATACTAATTTTCTATGGTGTCTTTGATGCAAAATATCACAAGTGGTTTCACTTGGGTTTTCCATTTTTCTGTCATTCAATTCATGTGGCACCTGTTTTCCAAACTTTTGGATGTTTCTAATAGCTTCTAGAAGCTTATAAATTGTTTATTGTGCAACTTTTAACATTTCTGCCATTTATTTCTGTTTTAAGGTGTCATCATTATTATTTTATGTTACAAAAATAGCCATCTTTAAGATGGAAAAAATATGCTGTTGTTTGTTTACTGATTTGATGTATACTGGATATGTTTAGCTAATGTCATCGCCAATACAAAAAGAATATTTAAGCAATAAAGAAAAGCACACATAATAATGGCAAATAAATTATTACAAATATAAATTCTTTTTTTAAACACTGTGGTCGTACAAAAATTTTCGAAAAGCTCTTTTTGAACATGTCAATGTTCTGTTTACATTTTTTTCTGTTTTTAAAAATATAAACTCTTAAGTAAATAAATAATTTAGTTTCAGTTTTTGCATGAATAGTACGCGTGTGTGTCGTTAAACTGCAGCACTTGGAATTATCTGCCACATTTTCGGTTTCCTGTTGCCGATGAAACTCTTATCTTAGTAACCAGTGCCTGTATGAAGATGTTTTTAAGTAAGTAATTGTTTAATAAAACATTTCTCATTTCTATTCTTGTCAAGTTGAATTCTTTATATCATGTTCTTGTGTGTTGATTAAAGATGTGGGTGTTTACATAAAATTTTATAAAAAAAAAGGAAAATTTTTCTTAACCCTTTCGGGACCTAAAAATTATGAGAGGCAAAACTATAATTTTTTTCTGTTTACTATGATTCATTAGATGTCAAAAGACATATCTTAAAACCAAATTACCAAAACCATTAGTAGCTTGTCCGCTTTAGTTTGGGATATATATGTTCCTCTGGTCTTTAAAGGGTTAAATGGCTATTTTGCTGGCAAAAAGAACTACTTTAATTAAACAAATTAAAAAAAAAAAAACAACTTTTGTTTTTTGTAACATTTCAAGGAATTTATTTATCCGTTTCTACAGTGATATTTTGTTGGCATAAATTATAACATAACCACGCAAAACACATTATTCCGTTCAGTGACTAAGTGCGTATTCCATCATCTGCATTTATCACTCAGTGTGAGTTGAAGTACTTGTAATATCCGTGTTTCCAAATACAAACAGAATGGTGTTGCAATAATAGGCTGGCATAAAAAGAATATTTTATATTGACAGGCAATGTTACCACAATTTAAATGTTAAATAATGTTGCAAAATTTTCAAAAACCACTAAAACCACTTCATTAAAAACATAAATAAAAACATAAATAAAAACGAAAATAAAATCATCATGTCAAGCGTGTTACAAAAAAATTAGAGTAAAACAATATGAGTCATAAGCTAAACTTTTTTCGTGAAAATAATTGGCTTAGTTTTACAATTTAATAATTTTATTACAATAAATAACTGAGCCAAGAACATATCATATTTGACTCTCAAGGATTAGGTTGAGCATACCTACACATATATTCGTCAAATTTAAAGCTGTACATATAGGATATGCAGATGATATAGTCTTAGCTCGTGTTAGATTGACAGGTAGCTCGCGAGTACGTTTAATCGGTGGCCCATTGTGTCACCCAGTGTAAGGTAAGGCCCTTGTCATGATCCGTTAGTGGTGGATTTAAACGACTCCGAACATCGGATAAAACCGACCAGTTCAAGTGACAAATTCGCCACCATGCCCAGATCTTCAAACGTACTGTCACCCACAAACAGAGGACGTCTGCTTTGAAGTGCAGGGCACTCACACAGAAGCTTGTTAAAATAAAACACGAAGATCTTTATGCTTTAAGTTGAGAAAATAGAATAAGAAAAGTATTTATTAAAGAACAGTTTTAATAGGTTTACATATTTAAAAAACTATGTATGTATATAAAACGGAATAAGCTGATGCAATAAATACAGTGGTGTCTTCAGTCATAAGTACCGTTAACACTTCCACTTTTATTGCTCAGATTATTCATTTACAGGAAAAGAGCACACATTTAAGAGTGACTTTAAGTTACTAAAATTTAACTTTCTTAGAGGCTTCGTAAAAATATCAGTTAATTGTAAATTCGATGGAACGCACTTAAGTACAAAACCCTTATTTTCATATACCTCTCTGATGAAATGAATTTTGACCTCAATATGTTTGGTTCTCTTGTGGTATTGTGGATTTTTTACCAATTTAATTGCACTTTGATTGTCCAAACATAATTCTGGTACTGTGGAAATTTCAGATATTTCCTCTAACAATCTTCGAACCCAAATAAGCTCTTTGGCTGATTCACAAGCAGCCATGTATTCCGCTTCGGTTGTTGAGAGAGCGACTGTTTGCTGGATTTTTGACGACCAGGCCCACCACAAAACATGATCACATAACCAGAAGTTGAGCGCCTGGTCGCCGTATCACCAGCAAAATCCGAATCACTGTAGCAAGCCAAAGACAAATTATTCCCTTTTGCAAACAAAATACCATCATTAAGAGTTCGCTTCAGATATCTGGAAATTCGCTTAATAAAGATAACGACTTGCGTATGATACTGCATAAGCCAGGTCAGGTCGCGTAACTGCAGACAGGTACATAAGGGATCCAACAGCTTCTCGATATGAGTACTGCACTTCTTGACTATTTTCTGTATTTAAATTACCACCTTCTGCAGGAGTTGCAACAGGCTTGGCTTCGATCATCCCAAAACGTTCTAACACTTTTATTGCATACATTTTTTGTTGTATACAAATTTTATTAGGTTTTTTGATAACTTCCATGCCCAGGTAAAATATCGAATCGAAAACTTTAATATTGAAGTCTCTTCTAAGGTGATCAATTAGTTTACAAAGTGCTACTGTTGATTGCGCTGCTATGATGCCATCGTCAATGTAAATCGCAAGAATCAGTTTCGCATCGTTGGAATTGCCGATAAAAACGCATGGATCTGCTGCACTGACCTTCAGATTAAAATCCTTCAGCATTTGAGTAAATTTCTGATTCCAACATCTCGAAGCTTGTTTTAAACCATACAGGCTCTTGTTTAGCTTACAAACTCTGTCAGTTCCATCTTCATAACCTATCGGTTGATGCCATAGAGAGTGCCATAGAGAAATGCTGTCTTCACATCAAATTGCCTTACGATCATGTCAAGTTCAACTGACATGGCAAAAATCATTCTTATGGATGTGAATTTTGTAACAGGACTAAAAGTTTCGAAATAATTAGTGCCATACTTCTGCGTAAAACTACGAGCTACTAGACGCGCCTTATAGCGTTCGATTTCTCCTTTTTTGCCACGTTTAGCCTTGTAGACCCATTTATTTGAAATTGCTGCTCTGCCTTTTGGCAAATTCACCAATGACCAAGTCTGATTTATTATCAACGAGTTAAACTCTTCATCCATGGCACGCTTCCACTGCGAACAATGGTTACCAGACACCGCTTTTTCATAACAATCAGGCTCATCAGCTTCCGCAACATACACATAGCTAAGTGTAGCTTTATCCCCAATCTCTCTACTTTTTGAACGTGTTACAATTTTACGTATCTCCAAATTATCATTTGCGTCACCACAATCTAGGCTTTTAAGTAAAAAATCGTCATTATTATCAATTACTTTTTCATGTTTGTTAGTATTTGCAGTTGCTTCTTGCACTGGATATTCTACTTCAGCATTGTCTTCAGGTACATATATTGCCGTTTTGGAAATTTCATTGATGATAACATCCCTAGAAACTTCAATTTTTCTTTCATTAGGAATCCAAATCCTATAGCCTTTGCAAATGGTGACTTTTTGTTAACTTGAGATTTACCCGTATGATTAAGAGTATATACGACATTCTGTACTGCTTCCCCCCAGAATTTTAAACTCAATTATTTGGCATGAATTATAGACCGTGCGCCTTCAATTATCGTTCTCATGTCCCTTTCTGCACGGCCATTATGCTCCGGTGTATATGGCGTTGATTTTTGATGAATTACCTTTCTTTTACGAAGTATATCTGCTACATTTTTGTTAATATATTCCAATCCGTTATCGGAGCGCAGACACTGTACTCGCTTTCCAGTTTCGGCTTCAACCCTATCAAAAAAAAGTTCAATAAATTCTGCAACTTCCGCTTTTGATTTTATGCAGTAGACGCATCGATAATTAGAAAAATCATCACGAAATAATAACATATACTGCGCACCACCGTATGACATCTCTTTCATAGGACCACATAGGTCAGTATGAACAAGTTCACCTGGTACTTTAGCTCTATTTTCGCTCTTATGAAATGGCATACGATGCTGCTTACCGAGAACACATCCCTCACAAAAAAAATTATTATCATTAAATGAAATATTTTGTTGCATTAGTATGCTTTTCACATGATCTTTAGCTTGATGACACATGCATTCATGCCAAAGTTGCAGTGATACAGTTTTCTCGCTAAAATTTGCAATAGCAGCCATGTTTCTAACCTTTAAGAAAAGCTTGAATAATTTTGTATTTTCTTGCACACCTATTAAAAACACCTTTCCTTCCTTTTTAAAACTGCAATTAGTTCCCTCCGCTATCAACAAATAGCCTTTATCTAAACATACACTGGATGAAAACAAATTAATTTTAATTTTAGGAACATATAATACATCAGCTAAATACTTAGCGTTCCATTCCTTGCCATTATATGCCTGTATCTGAATTTTGCCCTTACTGTACTACGGAACCATCAGCAATATCTCTTGGAGTTTCAAACTTTACATACTCAAGAAACCATTCTTTATGATGAGACATGTGGTCGCTAGCACCGGAGTCCATGTACCAGCTGCTCTCACGTGATAAGTTCGACTGCATAAACATAACCTCACTTACAAAGGCATCATAATGTGTTAATTTTTCTCGGTTGTTCTTATTTGGGCAGTCTCGCTTCCAATGTCCGTATTTCTTGCAAAGAAAGCACTTTCCTTTCTTCCTATTTTTATTCCTAGCACCACCGCCTTTAACTTGATTGGCTACAAAAGCTTCTTGTGTATTTGGCGGCACGCCTAACCTAGATTCTTCCATACACAAACGTGCTGTCAGAGTTTTTAATGTTCGCTCACTTTTCTCAGTTGCTTCCCATGCCGAAAAAAAATGGTTAAATTGTTCCGGCAATGTCATTAGGATTTTTGTTATCAACATATTTTCAGAAATTTTTTCGCCAAGGTCTTCATATGCCTTGCAATTTTCTTCAACTTCGCTATATGCATTGCAATACTGTCATCTGTATCTTTTGCGTATTGAAAAAACTCTTGCTGTAGTAAGTGAATCGATGTTTCAGACTTTTGCTCGTACTCGTAAACACTTTCTAGGGTAGCATACATAGCGGCAGCAGTTTCACAGTTTATTATATGCATAAGAGGTTTCTCGCCCATAGCAACGACTAAATATTTTTGCGCTTTAGCATCTTCTTTAATCCATTTTTTTTTTTTTTTTGAGTTCACCATCAGCCACAGGTTGTGGAACAGCTCCACTTACAATTTCCCATAGTCCACCAGTTTTAAGGACTACGTTTATTTGAAACTTCCATAAGGTCCAGCCTTCCTCGCCTTCAATCTTATTGATTTTAATTTCTTCCATCTTAATAATTACAATATACAAGAAATTCGAATAAATTTTACTTTTAAAGTTGGCTTTGGGCACGTGCTGGGCCAATAACCTGTTAAAATAAAACACGAAGATCTTTATGCTTTAAGTTGAGAAAATAGAATAAGAAAAGTATTTATTAAAGAACAGTTTTAATAGGTTTACATATTTAAAAAACTATGTATGTATATAAAACGGAATAAGCTGATGCAATAAATACAGTGGTGTCTTCAGTCATAAGTACCCTTAACAAAGCTGTTGCGCCGATTCCATTTCCCCTTGTTCATGGCAGCTTCTACAGTAATTCAGGTGTGGCAGACCGAACTTGTCAGTGAAATTGGCAATAGCGCCGTGTCCCGTTAAAATTTCTATTACAGTGCGAACCGTTCTCGGTTGAACTCAAGTAGTTCCTTCGTTTTCCCACCGTTCACTGCTTAAGATAGCAGTTTTGAAACTGGGCAAGCCAGGTTTGTTGAATTCCATGCTAATTTTTCCAATTTGGAAAAGTATTATTGTTGGGTTCATATATCCCCTCTATCGTCTTCTCCTTAGGCTTTTTGATCCCTTTTTGTGCTAAGTCGGCCGCCTTTTCGTTTCCTTCTACGCCACAGTGGCCTGTAACCCAGTAGAGGCGGTTGTTGTGTCGAGTAAAGGAGTAAAGACTTTATACTATTCCTGTTGCCCATTGATGAGGTGGGATCCCAGCGCTTTGATTGTTGCTTGACTTAATGTTTTCCTCCGTGTTCCTGTTCCAGGACAGTTTGAATGATACCCAAGTACTACGACAAGATAGCCCAGACTGCGGTGTGGACTTCAGGGCACTCGAAGTTCAGAGGGCAGACTCTTTAGAAGGGAGGGAGTTAAAAACATCAGGGAACACAAGCGCTTACATTACCGAAGAAGATTTTCCTCAGCAATGGACCACAGTATGTTTTTAAATAATAGAATACAAATGTACGCCGATGACGTGCAGATTGATGTTGTGGGTTGCAAACAAAGGACTTTACATTAACGCAACCAAGTCAAAGTTCATTTCTATTAACAACAGCGATATAGCTCCTGATCATACTAATACGTCACTGCAAAAACTCAGGGATTGTGCTCAATAATAAGCTTTCATGGAGTGATCATATATAGACTGTAGATTGTTAAGTAACGCATCTCGAAAAGCATACTTTACCTACTAAAGAATTTTATGTGAAATGCTTTAAGAATGATTTTAACCTATTAAAGTTTGCTTATAAATAGTCAGATATGTTTATGACATGTTTATGACCTGAAACCACAAGTGCCATTTTCACAGTTTTCATATTGGATTATCGGAATGAGTTTTGGGAATCTACTGAAATGTCACGGCGTTAAAAAGAAAACATTAAATCTTTGATGGAAATAAAAACTCTACAGTCCTTCTGACATTTCTTTTTCTTTAACTATTAAATAAACTAAAACGTTCAGCAACCCGAAAATCACACAGCTTTATTACTTTTTTCTTCCTCATTTGTGAAAATAAAAATATTTTTAAAATTTTCCCCTCAAGTTTATTTTCGGCTTCATCATCATTATTGTTAAAGTTTTTCTTTCCTCTAGAACGGAACAATTTAACAACTGTGTGCCAGAGAAAGACTGAATTTGTTGACAGACATTTAAAGTTGTGGAGTAAACTAAGAAAAAAACTTTTTACTGTTTTCCTCAAGAACTTTTGTCAAATTTAACAGAAGTTTCTTTTAAGCTACCATGATGTCAGCATTAATTTTGTATGAAATAAATAAAAAGAAAAAAATAATTTTTCCCTGCCATTAACTTAAGTTTTTCAGTTTTGTGCAAAACAAGTCGGCAATAAGACAGAGAATTTTAAGGTGACAATTTGTTAAAAGAAATGAATTCGTAAAATGGGATTTAGAAGTACAAAATTATTTTCTAGAAATTTTTCTTTTATATATATATATATATATATGTATATACATACATATATATAAGAAATTCGTCATTTGCTTATGATATATAATTTAATAATAACAGTTGAAACAGCAATAAGTATACATATCTTAACTTCAGTATCCTTAGGTATTTGTACATGGCGATGAAATCAGAGCTGCAGTGTCTCTCTTTTTGAGACGATTTTGAGATTCAAGACATAGGTGGATTATAAACTTTGTCAGATGAAGTCGCCGTAGTCTACTAGGTAGTGTGTATAGGAATCGTTTAAAACCCCTACTCAGATGTCTCCAACAAAACAAAATGTGAAAAATATTTCTTCTGCGATTTTCTCTCAGCAGTTTTCTGGCAAAATCTTCGAGAATAAAAAGTTTTTCAAAAAAATCTGTAGTTCGGAGTCGACTTTAAAATGTAGGTCCTGACGCTCATATATAAAATTAAGACACACAACACAAGTGGTGTAAGAAGAAGAATCCTGAATGAAGAGTTGTAATGACCAGCTAAGTATGTATGTATGTAAGCTTTGTTAGGTACTTCTCAGCATATTCTTTAATTTATATTTCTGCTGATGATGGATTGAGTTCCTTTGGTATTTTTGATTGTACCACAGTACCAAGAAGCCCAGGTATCTCTGGAGAAGCTAGCAAGACTTGCGATGGTTACCCTTATTTGGGATTGTTGATACGGGGAAATCGAAGGTAACGACAACATCAGCGAACTTGCTAAAGCAGGTACCATCGAAAATTCAATTGAATTCCTACATAAGATTGAACCCATTTGTTAAGACACCAGGCAGATCTGAATCGACATTGAATATACTGAGATTCCATCTAAAGAACTTCATAGCAGTTATAACAGGACAGTGACCTGTGAGTGTTCATGCCAGGAGACTGGAAATACCACGCAACGACTTCTGCAGGAGCTACAACTACAGAGTAAAAGAGAATAACACAGAGCATCTGGACCGGCATTGAGAATATCAAAGTATATTCTAGGCCTTGTCGCCTAATAATAAAAATATTTTCTTGCAAACAGTATTGAATAGGTAGGTTGGAGTTGTAGCTTTTATTACAAAAAGTCACTTTAACACACATAGCGGCTCGTTGTGATGCCACAACGAATATCTACAGAACTCATCGAAAAAATTGGTCAGCGCAGGGGCTGCACGACTCCCCAATGCTGGAAACCTTGTTGTCAATTAGTGATAACTTAATTAAGCTAGCAAGGAAGGGAGAGCCAAATGACCTAAATCCCAATTGACAAACGGTCATTTGGATAATAGTTTCCTCCTCTTCCGCATGTCTTCCAATACCACAATGACCTGTAAGCACGACCACTGTAATCGAGATTATATTGCGTTCAAGTTTGAGTGGTTGGTTGGTACGCTTTCCATCCATCGTGAGTCAGGTGAGTCTGACAGTGGACTAAGATTCCTCATTGACCCAAAATAAGTTGGCGAAAAATTTGCTTATTTGCCAATTTAAATGAGGTTAGTGGCACACCCGATTCGATTAGCGAGGGTTCCGGAAGAAATGTACCTCCTCTAGTAACTCATTGGCCATAAATCTGGCTGGAATGTTACAGTGCATAGGAATCCACCCACGAGCTTAGAATTGGGGGTCTAATGAGCAAATCAAAAATTATTTTTGATGTTTATCGGGTGAAAAAAGGGTCAATAATTCCACATTGTTTCTTCACTATGAAGTTGATGATACACACACAATTCAACCCTTCAATCAGAATTACGACCTAGCTTTTCACACCACTTATGCTGTGTCCGTTAAGTTTATACATTGGTGGTGGGACTTTCAGTTTAAAGTCGACTCCGAAAAACAGGTTTTTTGAGAAACGTTTTCATAGCAATTTTATTTATTCTCTGAGTTTTTGCCAGAAATCATCTGAGAAGAAGGCGACTGCGGAATATATATTTTCATATTTCGTTTTGTTTAAGATATCTTATCTTTGGTTTGAAGTATTGCCTTACGTGTAATAAGCCAACACACTAGACTATAGAAACTGAATCGAAAACGAAAATAAAATTTATTTCCGGTGTTTATCGAGTCTAAATCGTTTCTTCGTAAAATTGATGATGCAATGAATACATTTAAAAAATAATAAAGGGGAGGATAAGGTGCACAAGATAGAAAACATATTCATACAAATATGCTGCACAAGCTAAAATTCTGTAATTATTCTGTAATGTCGAGACGTCATTGCAGAGTGATGTCAGAGTGATTTAATTCCCTTCCGTGTAATTTCATTTCAGAAATTGAATTTTATTTAATGAAATTTTTAACACTTGAAAATGCTGTTCAAAGAAATAAAGGAGGAAACAAAGGAGGGTATTAGAAAATGAAAAAAGGAAACGAATAAATTTATGTTCACGAATTATTTTATTTCATTGATATTGACAGTTAATATTGATGTAATTGACATTGCTTTTGATTTATTTTTTCACTTTTAAAATTAAATATCAATCGAATTTTGTTCAAAGAAATGACTTTCATCACCATTTCATTTGACATTTGTTAAAGCGTAATTAAAAATAATTCAATTGAAAAATATTTGAAAAGGAGGGAAGCAAACTTTAATAGAAAATTAAAATTATTTGATAAGTTAAGGCAGTTAAGAAGGGAGTGTGAATTTGTGCAATTAAAAAATTATTCGCTTTATTGAAACTCAAATAAATTGTAATATGAAATTGAGTTAAAAGTTTGGAAACAAAAAAAGAGTATATCTGCTGTTAAATGAATGGATGCTGTTTACACGTATGAATATTACATAGGAGTCCTCAAAGAATACACAATACTTTGCCACTTGGGACTTGTTTGCAAGTGTAATGTAATAAACGCAATGCAGCAAAAGCAGCAATTTCTTAGAAATAGAATACGTGGGGGTATATGGAAGTGGTTATTTTAAAGGCTGCGCGACAACAAGCAAAGATTTTGTTGCTTTGTTTTCAGGCACATTTCAATTTTTATTCGCAGCACTGAAAAAATTAATGGTCACAGTGTGAGGACTTCTGCTGCAATGCGATGATTAGTGTAGGCAATACAATAACATAAATGAAATAGAGGTTTTAAAATATATAATATGAAGAGTTTATTTTTCATTTGTTTTGCTTATGCTTTGCTGTCTTTATTATAATTAATAAGCAAGCAGCTTACCTTAGGCTGCAATTGCAAAATTGTTGTGTTTGCTGCCATGCGTTTATTGTGTTCATAGCCGTCGAAGTGAAATGTGTTGAATAAGTATAAAAGGAACGTATAAAGAAACTTATAAAATTTGCTTCAAATGACAGCAGTAACCCCAAAATACGGTGGTAGAGGGTGTTTTTTAAAGGCTTCCCATTTTTAAATTTTAATAAATCAAAGTGTGTGTGTAACATGATGTTACTAACATCATTTAAATGTATTTATTAACTTTTAAGACCTATTAACGCTATTATGTGAGGAATATAACATCCTTCGAATGAGAGACGTTTTAAATTTAATTTTCAGAATAAGAAAGTTTAATACTTTCGGTCGACTTTTTTAAATAAAAATGCGATGTTTTTTTTTATTTTTATACCTTAAAAAAATTAAACTAATTTTAATTAAATCATCAAATCTGTCTGTCTAACAACTTTATATTATATTGTTACGTTTTGTCCTTTGAATAACGTTTAAAATATGAGTTCGTAGATTGCAAATAATATAAAAAAGATAATTTGTGTTTAGTTTTAGTTAAATTACACTGTCACTGTTCACAACTTGATGTAAGAAATAACAATTTATTTTGTTGGTTATGCTTCATTACACTTTTTTGCGTAAACGCTAACAATTGTTCTCAGATCTTTATAACGGACATCTTCAAAAAATGCGACTGACTGAATTTTTACTGACTTTGATGGCTGCTTTGTCTTGCCTTTTATATCGGAGGGTAAACAGCCTGATGAATGTTATTGAAAGAGAATGACTTCCCCTTCCTGAAATCTCTATAAATGGAAACATGCTGTTTACGTTATTGTTGTTTCTGTATTTGGTTTACGTTTGTCCTTGCAGTGTTGTTGTTGCCTTTTTGTTTAGTTTTTTATCCCATTTTGTATACTGGTTTTTTGTTGGTATATTTTTTGTTTACTTGTTTATCATGTAAACAAGTTCATTGTTTTTTTTTTTTTTTGTAGCTTTTGGTTACAATTTAAACGATGTGAAAGCAAAACACCATTTCCATTTTCGTAACAGTATTATAGAAAAATGCCTTTCAAGCTTCTGTATTGAGCAGTAATTTGATTTTTCACTGGAGCGGTATTATTTTATTGTTCTTAAATAAATTTACCTTAAATTTTAAATCCAGAATGTGGTGTCTTTTCATTCTGGATTTGCCATTCCGAAATTAATTATATATGTATCTATTTTTCTAATTGTAAATATGTAAATATATATATACTTAAGTACTATTAATTTATAGATAAAATTTGCATAAGTATGTACGTTGTTGGTCTCAATGGAGTTCAACAACTATGTTAAATAAATATTGTATCAAATTTGCTTATTATCCCAAAGGGATAGATTGTAAATAAATTGTTGAGAAAAAAAAAAAAAAAAAAATTTTAAATGCCATTTCAATTTGTGGCAACGCAATTTTGCTATTTTGGTATATGAAATAAACAAACACACATGAAATGCAATGATGCCTTATCAAACCTTTCACTTTTTTTCTGTTCCTGCCTCACGTATTTATAATTCTCATGCAATAAATTACATTTCAAATTATGCCACTCACTGACACATATACAAATGCAATTCTCGTATAAGAGTAGAAACTAAAATTGAACAAAATGGTGGAAGAAACTACCAAAAGCGAGCATAGTTCATGCACGTACACATGTACAAGATCGCATTCTTTGAAAGTATGCATGCCACAAATTACGGTAACATTATGCATGTTTATGCACATGGCTATGTGAATTGTCTGAATACGCATTTTGTTTTGAGGTATTCATGTGCATAAATTTTACACCCATAAATAAAAACTCATATATTGCACACCGCAATAGGGCCAATTTAAAATAACAGAACTTAAAATGTGAAGCGAACAACAATTTGGTACTTTCTTGTTTATACTTTCGTTTATATGATGATTATCATGTGGAAGACGATATAAAGGCCATGACATTTTTAGGCCTTTCAAAACGAGTTGTTTTAATTTCCAATAATATACAGTTTTTTAATTCTTATTGTGGAATACGGTTACGGCAGTAGCTTGTGTTTTTTCATCTTGTGACTTAGACTGGCGTTATTAGAAAGCTGACCTTCTACTTTCGGATACTTAATGGTATTCAACTACCCTTCCTTAGAGGATTAAAGTCCATACATACATATATCATTGATCAGGATTACCACCTAGCTTCTCATACTACTTACAAAGCGGGTGCTAATTTTGTCCATGAGTGGCGGGACATTAGATCTTAGATGCGCATAACACATTGGCTATATCGGGTTGTAGTGGGGTTAACCAATTACACAACGGACTGAAAGACACAAAAAGCTGACAGTCAGCTGTCCTTATAGCCAGTGTACTTCGGCGTTGTAACAGTAATATCTTAAGGTCGATTTGTATTGTGGAACTAAAAAAAATAGATAAGGATTCCGTTAATAAGTAAGATCCTATACGTAATGTAGATGAATTGTGGCGTGGTAAAGAGGATCAGCAAAGTATTGCCGAAATCCTTTAATCGGGTTGTTAATGGCCAATTAATTAAATATTGACAACTGTTTTGTGTAATGTAGCCAAATGACATTTCTGCAAAGTGGGAAATAGAAAAAAATCTGAGAGCAGCCTGGTAGTATGGTACTATCCAGTTTGAGGATATTTGCGTTCATAATAATTTTCACCGAAGCCTGTATTGTCGATACTCCTGCATGAAAAACGATACAGTGATATGACAGCCTTAAAAACCGGAATATTCTGATCGATTCCGAAAATTCAGCCTTCAACAGTTCCGTCTAACTTATAGCCATTAGTGTAAATTTGTATAGAGTCCTTTTCGAGGTGTTTCTTATCTTTCTTCACAGACATCCCTATCCGGAATGGACATCTTAACCCTCATTGAGAAGTAGTACAGCGGTATCACGTAGTCACTGCTCCCAACAGTCTCAAATACCTTCAGTATCTTCGTGAGGCCAGTATTCGATTCACGCCACTGTCCAATCGCACAGGTCCGCTTCTTATCTTAGCCGCCACGCCCATGCAATAGAGATCAAGCGGTAGAAGGCATAAAATTATCTCCAGTGGCAACATAGGAGTTGTGCGCAAGATACCACTAACAGTTATTCAGACAGACCTTTAAAACCACCGTTTCAGGTTCAAATTAGTCGAGGGATTCACA
Source organism: Sarcophaga caerulescens (assembly GCA_927399465.1). Taxonomy (NCBI): domain Eukaryota; kingdom Metazoa; phylum Arthropoda; class Insecta; order Diptera; family Sarcophagidae; genus Sarcophaga; species Sarcophaga caerulescens. Next base: position 99,379,641 of record OV656873.1, on the reverse strand, counting down.
CAATACTAGGGATCCGTGGGTCAAGATAAGTTTGACTACTGTCGTCCGAGGCCTCAGGACCCATCTTGCCTAGAAAGCAATGGAGGCCTTTTTCAATCTATTAATGATGTTCGGGAACAACGATAATCTCAACAACAAACAATCGCAGCAGGCAAAGAGGTGGAGGCTTATACCTTCCCGTGAAGGGTGGTAGCTCCGTTTTTCCAGGGTTGCCCACTCGCTTAACCTTCTCAAGGCAAGTTGCATTCTATCCCTAATTATAGTACAGGATAGGATACTATAAAATATCAGAATTTCGATTACGATAATTGTGTTTTACTCCAGAGATGGAAATCGAAATAGCATAGAAGTGAGTGACTTGGAATCAATCGCTGCAACTAAATTGGCACCATGTGCATTTTACAACATAACATAACAACATGAAGCAAAAATAGAAGAAAATTCAATTGCAAATATATATATGTATGTATATATATGCGAGGAAAATGTAAATAAATACTCACATGTAACATATTTCAACGATTTTTCAATTTGTTTCGCTTAAACTTGTTTGACATTAACAACACCTGCACTTTTTCCTCCATTAAAGTAACGGATGATTTTTTTAAGACAGATACGCTTTTAAAGTAAAAAACCATACATATTTGAAAGAGTGAAAAACACTGGTTTGCTGGGAAAAGTAAATGTCTGCCATTTACTTTTTTAGTTGTAAATGTTGAACGTGAGAACGTCATGAGTGGTTCATACCTGAGCTAAATATTTTCTAGTTTTTTCTGTATTCCGGCCGGTTATTCACTAATGGCAACTATAATTGTGGGTGATTTGCCATTTTACACGAGGGACTTCATATATATTCGCGGCAAATGTCTGATGGTGTGAAATCACATGATCTTGGCGGTAAATGGAAAACGTGAGACTAACTGGGAAACCAAACTCGACTCTCAATAGTTCCACTGACTCGAATCTCAATAGTTCCATTGGTTCATGTGGCACTCGTTAATTTTGGGAAAAATTTCTCAGTAAACGTACATCATTGCTAATTACAACTCTTCAGTAAGTGGTACGATCTAGCTTTTCATACATGAGTGGCGACTCAGTCGACTCCGAACAATAGATTTGTGAGATGCTTTCATGGCATTATTATTTATACTCAGAGATTTTGTCAGAAATCTGCTGAGAGGAAGTCGCCAAAGAAATATTTTTTCCTTTTGGTTTTGGTGGAGATGTCCGATATGGGGTTTGAACCGTGGCCTCACATCTAATAAGCCAACAGCCTGCCGACTTGACTGCGGCGTACAACGCGTGTATTCGAGCTTTGGCTGAGAGTGTGCTTGAGGATCCTTCAACATTAACTCGTCATCTTTTTCAAGAATTAAACGTTTCACGCACAAGCTTACTTCGAATCAAAATCCTTACAAAGTTCAATTGATTCAGGAGTTGAAACCGCATGACCATCCGCTTCATTTTCGTTTCGCTAGATAACACAATGAGAAACTGCACAATGATGTCGATTTTGCAAAAAAAAAAGCTCATTTGGTGCTTAGAAAACTCACATCCGGTCCTACAGAATCCAATGCTCCCATTACGACTGACAGTTGGGTACGGCTTGGGTACGCAGGCATCACTGGCCCATATTTCTTTGAAAATGAGGATTCCTAACCATTACTGTCTGTGGAGACACTTATCGCATCCTAATGATCGATTTTTTGATAGCCACTATTCATGGTATTAATGTCAACATGATGGTGCAATTTTGTACAAGTATCATAACACAATCGATTTATTGCGTCAAATGTTTAATGGCCTTTTAATTAGTCGAAATGGTGATGTCAAGAAGGTGTGATTTGACACCGTTAGACTATTTTCTGTGGGGCACCGTTAAAGAAAAATGTTATGCCGACAAACCAAAGACAATTAAGCACTTGAAGGCCAACATTCGTGAAGCTAAGTTCAAATTGCAAATGTATTATGTATACAATTGCTTAAACGGGGAATTACCCGTTTATTGAAACTAAAAAGAAAACAGAGCCAACTCTACATATAACGCTGTGAACAAGGCACATCTAACAGGTAAACTTACGTCAACAGCTGACGCGTTTTTAAATGTCAAAATTTTGTTGTTTTTTTGTTTGTTTTGTTTCGATAATCATTTTCGCATTTATAAACCCTCATATGTACCGGATGTATCCTTAACGATACGCACTCTAGAAATTCTTCAGGATTACTATTTCAAAGCCAATTTTATTAAAATTTTTGCAAGATGATTAATAATATTTAAGCCTTTAACACTAAATCCATATATCTTTTAAACTACAACCTAGATTTACTATATTTATATTTATTTAGACGAGGCTGATGAATTACCCAAAAAAAGATTTCGGTCTCTCCAACTAAGTGCCAAAACTATGACCAATAACAAATAACGTTAGCATCTGCCATTTTTATCGATGGCCATATAAAAACATGTTCTTTAGATAAAGTGGAAATGTTATTGACTGCATGGAATAATTTTTTTTTAATTTATAGGTGCGCCACTATTGCGTAATTAAGCATGACATAAAAATCAAAAGAAATTTCAATATATAAAATGTATTTAGTTTTTTTAATTGCTTTTATTAATTTCCTATAGAGGTTTGAGGGTTAATTTTTTTGACATTACGCGTACGCTTTAACAAAAACAAAATGCCTGTTGTTTTTGCATTGTTGTACTTGTTGTACACTTACGGTTACCTGTTAGATGTGCCTTGGCTGTGAATTTATTTCTATGTTCAATGTTGCATTTCAATTTACACCAACCGCTGTTAAAAACAAAGCAATTAAATATTTATGTGCAGAATGGTTTTTGTAAACCGCGCACAACCGAGGCTTTTTAGTGTTAACCGAAAATGTGAACCAAAATGTGAATCGCGTTAGACCGAGGCCGTGTTAAAAAGAATACGTGCTAAGCGAGGCCTACCTGTACATAGTTCGTCATTACAACCCTTCAAATAAGATTGCGATCTTGTTTCCCACACCGCTTATTTTGTGTGTGTTAATTTTATCTATAAGCGTCAGGACCTACAGTTTAATAGATTTTTGAAATACACATTCTACATTGCAATTTTTATTTACTGTCAGAGTTTGTGTTTGTTCGAGATGTCTCAGACAGGGATTGAACCGTGGCTCACGTTAATCATCCAACATATAACATAAAAGCTGAACAAAAAAATAAGCTCCAAGGTTGTTGTTGTTTTTTTTAACCCTTTAACGATAGTCTAAGAATATTACAGCATTTTTACACGTTTTGCAATCAGTTCACCTCATGTCAAATCACATGATCTCGTTGACCCAATAGCTCGTGCAGAATATCTAATATGTTATGAAACGTGTGGCATATAGCGCCGACCTTTTGAACCCACAATTTGTTGATGTCCAGACCATGCAAATTAGGCGTCACAAAAATGATAATTATCATAGAGACCGCCATTGACAGTTATTGTCTGGCAACGTCGTTCTCAAAGAAGTGTAAGCTGATTACCAAAACACCTAAAATCCACATCAAACAAGGCCCTTTTCGGGTTCTTTGGTAACATATGATTTGGTGTTGTCACGAAATCAATAAAATTGTTTGTTTCCATGGCCATTCATACAGAAATGAACATCATTGCCAAAGATGAGCATCAGTTGCCAACTGCTCCAGAGCCCATACTGCGAATAAACGACTTTGTCTATAGTATGCTTTGGCAAAAGAGTCTGAATAAATGACAATCAATTTGACAGATATTGCTTCAACAAACTGGGCATAATGAAATGTCCGTTTTGAATGACCCATTACAACCATAAACATAATATAAAAAAAGCTAGGTTACGTTTTTACCTTTTTAAAAATTGTTAAAATATGAGTGCGTTGATTGCAAACAAAATAAAAATAAATTGGTGTTTAGTTTCAATTAAATTCTTTATTGTACGCACTGTTTATAACTTGTCGTATACAACAATAATTCCTTGTTCGCTATTCTTCTCACACAACTATTCGCTATTCTGCTCACAACAGAGATCTTCAAACCACGACTATTCTCTTCACACGCAACGCGACTTCACACAAGGCTGACTGAATTCTTACTGAATTGCCTGCTTTGTCTTGCCTTTTCATATGCCCACGTAAACAGTCTGACGAACATTCTTGAAGTTGAATGTTTGTGTTTTCACTTTCTCGAGAACTCTCTCGCGACTTCACTGTTGTTTGTGTATTTTGTTCACATTGCTTGTTGTTGCGTTCGCATACTTGTCTATCCCCTTTTCTCTCATACTGATGTTGTTGGTTTACTTCTAACAAGTTCATTGTATTTGTTTGTGTAGTTTTTGTTTATCGTTTTAATGTTAAACGATGGTACACTGTTTTCATTTTTGTAGCAATGTTAATGAATAAAACAACAAGACATTCTGAATGCTTTCGTATCGCCTAAATTATGAATATCATTTTGTAATGAATATCATTTTGCACGGCCGTGAAGCGACGTAGATAGTTATATGTTATAGATATCTTCTTTGAGATATAGATAGTCAAGTATAGTTGTAGCTTTTGAACCAATAAATAGCTTTTGAACCAAGGAATGATGGTTATGATGATAGTCTAATCTAATTTTGTTAAACTCGTATGCTAATAAAGTCTAAAATTTTAACAAACCATACCACAAACATAGTTTTAATTAGTCTACTCTACTAAAATTTAATATTTATCTTTTTAGGGTCATTTTAGAATGAAAATTAAATCTGCTAATAACTTCTATTCTACTCAAAATATTTCATATATCAGTGTGGTGAACATGAAAATTAATTGAAAACCAAACTTAGAAAACATTTATAAAACAAACGAAAAAAAAAATAAACAACTATAAAAGTATAGAAACAAAAGTTTGTATATACCATATAATATAGAGAACAATATTAAAAAAAGTTTTTAACGAAAAGCGTAAAAACAAAAGTTTTATATTTATATTAAAAACGTATGTATACGTTCAACATTTTCTTCTCACACAGTAGCCATAATATAATAAAAATACGATACGATAGCACTCTTTGAAGCGCATATGTTGCCACGTAATTAGTTAAAAACTAAGCAAATAACAATTAAATTAACATTTTAGCAGCATTTTTAATCCTGTGGCTCATAAGAACTTGTTTGTTTTCGTTTTAAAGTTATGAAAGTGAAATTTACTTGTTATGCAAGCTACTTAAATATATGCATTCGGTTATTGAAATTTAAAGTTTAATCAAATCATTATAGTGATTATTGCCAAACATTTGTACAATTAAAAGAAAGTCAAAAATTGTAAATACAATAATATTATTACAGAACAACAATAAAAATAATAGCTTTAATGCAATAATTATAAGGTTAAGAACAATATTTTGAGCAAGGATTGTAAGCTGTTATAACTTTTCCTGTTTACCATCAATTTTCATTAATTTGGTAGCAAACGAAAGTTAAGAACTTAAAGTTACATTTTCTCCCAACACCCAGTAGTGCCACGACCACTCAATCATGTTTAAATAAATTAAATATATTAGCTTCTAACTTTGCACGTTTAAAAGAAAAATAAGAAGAAAAGTGGGCGTGGCGAATAATATAAGAAAATAAAAGTCCGGATACTTAGCTTTTATATGCTACCCAATTTATGACAATTGATGCTGTATGGGTTTAGTTTTTACAATTTTTGCCACGAACACTTTAAGAAATTTTAGAAAATTATATGTAAACTGTTATAACTTTGCCTGCTTAGCATCAATTTTAATATATTTGGTTGCAAACGAAAGCTAAGAACCTAAAGTTACATTTTCTCTGAATTGCCTCAGTTTTTATATATGAAATCTTTAAACCGGAGTATCCCATCAGCTTGACATTAAAAAATTATTTAAACAGAAAACATAGACTTCGAAGAATACACGTTATCTAATGGGAAATCATGAACACGTCGTAATCTTTAGTTCTATCATTCTTGGTCAATAACGCACGCAATGGTCATTTACCTTTAGGTATTGGGAATATTGAACTTTTTACGTACACAGGCCCAAGTCACGACGCAAGTTTCCCAAGCTAAGGTATAAGAAAGGTCAAGTTTCTATGAACGATGTGAAACCAACTGCTCCAGATTCTTCTGCACACTGTTGGGTACAGCGATAACGTTTTCGACAGATATTGCATTTTGTCGACGTAAGTATATTATACGACCGTATACTGAACTAATGGAATCAAATTCATCAACCTTATTGCGAATATTCTTCTCGGTAGAACAATTAGGACGATGTTAAAATGGGTGAAAGATGAGATAGCAGAACACATATTTTGATGAAGCAATTTTATTATTTGCATGTATTTTGAATGGTATATATTGGCTTTCTCCAACCGTCAAAGTTTGGAAGTCCCTGCTGGAAAACCCGATACCTCCCTAAATCATATTTGCTTTAAAATTGTGCATATGCTAGGATCTGCAGCGTAGTTGTTGCCAAAAATAATTTTTTGAATGCTGACCGCGGTCTTTATACTATAGAGACTTAAACTTCCACTCTTTAGATGGTAAAGTATGGCGGCGGCAATATTGTTGTTTCGAGAGTATTTTCTTTCTAAGTTGTTGGCTCTGAGTACCGTGTAAAAGACATTCAGAAAGTAATAAATTACATGGTAATGATTCGAAATTTCATGATTCATAATGTCGAATTAATAATGAATAACGACAGATTTATTTTGTGAAACTTTTTCATGACAATTTTGTTTTACTCTGAGAGTTTTTGTCAGAAAAATGTTGATAGATAGTCGCCGAAGAAATATTTTTTTATATTTCGTTTTGTTGCAGATTTCTGATATAGGGTTTGAAACGTGGCCTCACGCCTAATATTCCAACACTCTAGCTACTACACTACGGCTGTTAAACAGAATAGCTCTTGTGATGAATTCGATTGCCAATCAAAGGACAAACTGCACCCTATATTAGTGAAACGGTAAGTTGTTTATGTAAAAACAAAAAGAAAAAAACGAAAATAAATATTGTCTACATGCGACATAAGGGCATCCAAAAAGCAGCAACCAAAAACAAATCATGCAATTGAGACATCCACTTAATTTTCCGGTCTGTGCATCTTAAGTACATAAAAAATGGTCATCATGATTTAAAGGCTCTATCAATGACCAGCAATTCAATTTTGTCATTGGCAACTTATACAAAAATATTTTCGTATACATTCAAGCTAAAAATAACTTGACCAAACTAAGCAATACATGCAATAATTTTTATTATTAATTTAAATTAATTATTTATTACTTTTATAAACTAAAAAATATTTTTCATTTAAATTTTTGTAGCTGTTTAGCCAGACTTTTATCTTAAAATACAAACATCTTTTAAATCAGCTAAGAAGACGCTCAAGTAATTCATTGTACGTAAGGGACGGAGGAAATATTTACAAGAAAATTAGAAAAAAAAATAGAAATTAGCACCGTTAGCAATATCTTAAGGGACGTTTTAGAATTAAAATTAAAAGGACTGCCATCTTCACCAATAATACTCATGGAATGAAGCAATCTGCAAAGTTAATGGCAAAACGGACTAAAAGTTGCCAAAGATATAGGATTTATTTGCAAATAAATTAACACTTGAACCCTTGAGAGTATTAAATAAACCAACAAAAAAGACTCAAAAAGGAAAAATAAAGGAAATTAGAGGAAGAATACAATACTGGATCTTAACAGAAAACGTAAAAAAGCCAATCAACCGAGTAACTGAAAAGTCAATAAATGATGGAAAAATTTTGTGGTCGACACAAAACAAACCAATATTCCCTTGACCGCCGTGTTATAAACTTTTTTATGAATGTATTTAAAGGAAAATGGTGAACAATACATACGTAATATAGTATTCCTAAACAATTACTTACAAGAAAAATAAATAGTGCTACGATTTTACCTTTTAAAAAAACGTTTGAAATATGAGCTCGTAGATTGCAAATAAAAATAAATTTATGTTCAGTTTTAAATAATTTCTTTATTGTTCGCACAATTCTGTGTGCCACTGTTGACAACTTGATGTAAACAACAACAATTTGATTTGTTTGCTATTCTTCTTTACACTCTTCTGCGTAAACATTAACAATTGTTCGACAGTTCTTTATAACGTAGATCTTCAAACCACGATTATTCTCTTCACACGCAACGTGTCTTCACACAAGAGTGACTGAATTTTTACTGACTCCGATGCCTGTTTTGTCTTGCCTTTTATATCACATGGTAAACAGTCTGATGAATGCTCTTGGAGGAGAATGACTTCGCCTTCGCGAAATCTCTTTAAATGTAAACATGTTGTTTACGTTATTGTTGTTGTTGCCTGTTTGTTTACTTGTTTATCCCTTTTTTATGCTGATGTTGTTGCTATATATTTGTTTATTTGTTGATCATAACAAATCCATTGTTTTTGTTTTTCTACTTTTGTTTATCAGTTTAATGTTAAACGATGTAACACCATTTCCATTTCCGTAACAATATCATCATGAGTTTTAGACAACACTTCAAAAAGTTTTTATTGTGAACACTAAATTCAAATCAAAAATAATATCTTTAATATTAAATGCCATCAAAATATAGGGTCTTCCAACTGGGACTTCCCAATTTAAACACTTGATAACGGCCATCTTGTAGAGGCCAAATCTGTTATATTAGTTGGCATTTATTCTCTATGTTCTGCTATATCACCATGGCCAACAACTTATATTTGCTTAATTGCATCTAGAGCAGTTCTAAACGGATTCTAATTTTCATTGAAAAATTAGCTTCAGCAATGAGGCCAATTTCTGAATTTGCTCGAACAAACAAAATAATAAAATTTGGAAGAGAAATCCTATAATATCCAATACATTTCTAAGAAATCAATTTTGAGCTGGCGGCGTTATCAATTCATATTTCTTTAAGAACAACGTTGGCCGTAGCATATAAACACTAACGAAATGCGGTGTCTACGCATAGCTGGCAGATTTGACGATTTATCGTCATTTTGACGATTTTATGGTCCAAAAAGATCATATTGACGATCTGACGATTTATGTCCTTATTTTGACGATTTTTGGAAATTTGAAATATGCATCATTGTCTTTATTTTAGTACTTTAAATCTGAATTGAGACACCTAAAATTGGTAAACTTTCTGTTGTTCGGAGTCGACTTTAAACTGCATATCCCGCCACTCATATATAAAATTAAAACATAACTGAGAAACTAGGTCGTAATTCTGACTGAAGGTTCTAATGGTTCTAATGATTATGTAAATAATATAAATGGTTGACTGAGGTCTACATGCTATCGGCATCATCAGTTACTATTCTTTTTTTTTCGATATAAGCACGGAACTTACGTTCCGATGAGTTTGTGCGATTTAACAAATTTTTTTGGTGCCATACTAAGTCATCAACAATTCTTGAAGCATTGGAAACCAATATTCAGGATACCATAATGCCTTACGGCCAGATTTATTGAAAAAAGTTTCATTTGAAGATTTCCTTGATGTAGAGGAAATGGAATCGGTGCAACAACTTTTATGAGAGTGCAACTTCATGTTTTTTTGGGTGACAGAACGTTTGAAGATCTGCGCATGGCAGCGAATGTGCTACTCAGGGACCTCGCCGGTTTCACTTGAGACTCGGGGTAGTTCAAACCCAACGCTAAAGGATCGTCACCTCACACTGGGTGACACAATGGGATATATGGGCCACCGAGTGAACTTGCTTGTGAAAGGCATGCTACGCGCTAACCCAACCCAACCTAACCTAACCTTTACTTGAACTTTAAAAGCCGAACACAAAGTAATTAGTAAGGCGTCATAAATTCAAGTGTCTCCTGTTATTCCCTAAAATTACCGTAAAAGCTTTAAGCAATCACTTTATTAAGCACATCACATTCTAAAGCGGTATTTTGAATTGGCCCTGTAGCGATGGGTGGGTTTTGATTTACTATTTCATGGTATATATGCAAGCACAAGATGCTGTTCATAGAAATGCACGTTCAAATGCATACATAGCAATTGTGCATAAACATGCATAATAGCACAAATTATGTGGCATGCAAACTTTTAGTGAAAACGCTTATTAGGCAGAAATATGTTCACACACTCTTATACGAGTATATTGGGTATGACAAGTTTTTCGATATGTTTTGCAACATTTTGCCACAATTTGTATTCTCTTCCTAGACTGTTTAAATGGGTGCACAGAACCATAAAATTTTTATGTATGTGTCCGTATTGTTAACAAAAATGTCATTTTCCGAATGCGAATTATGAATAGGCGGAGCTGTAACAACAATAAATATTAATAATTCATATTGTAAGTATTAAAATGTCAAAACAAAATGATAACGATTTTGCTCTCAATTTAGTGGTCCATTTAAGAACGTTGAATGCATGCAGTGGACAGCAAAAGTCTTAGTACGGCAATATATTTTGACAAAAAAAGTCCCCACAGGCTTAATACTCTTGCACAAAGTCCCAATATGACTTCAAGAGAGTATTAGGAGATCATTTCAAAGAACGATTACGTAATCGATAAACCTCAAACAAAAGTCAACCGAAAAAAACAAAAAAAAACACTAAACAAAACTTGTACATTTAATTCCAAATGGGTTAAATGGAATGCTTGACCTTACAGGATATTCTACTAAATACAATGGATAACATTTTCATAAACATATTTGGCCCTTGAATTTTAAATTTACTCAAAGTTCTCCTTGGGGGTACTTATGGAGTCTTCTGAAACTTTTCCTTATTTTTCTCTTGTTTTATGAAAAACATTAAGAAATTGTTTGTTTTATAATAAAACAGAAATTAATTAATAAAATAATCATATCTATCTCTATATAAATAAAAATCAATTGTCGTTCGTTGGTAATTGCATCAGTTGCGAACGGCTAGACCGATTTGGACAATTTTTTTACTGAAATGTTCGTCATAGTCCAACTTAGGTTTTTACGGAAAGAAAAATTTACCACGCCCACTTTTACGCCCACTTTTTTGATTTATCTAAAATCGGAAAACGGCTGTACCGATATGGCTAATCTTTTATTTAAATGGTCGTTGTAATTAATTAAGTTTTTACTGAAAGAAAAATTTACCACGCCCACTTTTACGCCCACTTTTTTCGATTTATCTAAAATCGGAAAACGGCTGCACCGATTTGGCAAAATTTTTTAAAACATGTTCGTAGTAATCAAATTTAAAGTTTTACTGAAAGAATAATTGACCACGCCCACTTTTTTTCGATTTATCTAAAATCTTGGAACGTTTGGACGGATTTGTCTTATTTTTTTTAAAATGTTCTCAATAGTTTACAAAAGTTACTTACTGAAAGAAAAATTGTAAACGCCCACTGATACTCCCACTTATTCGCCCACTTTTATTAAATCGTCGGGTAATTTTATGTACATACTAGCTGACCCGACAGACGTTGTCCTGTCCAAATTAGAAAAAATGTTTGTGTTCGATTTGTGAATTTGTGAGAAGCTGTTTGAATTGTGTAAAAATAGTGAAAAAGAGAAAAACCACGTACTTTTAAATGATAATTTTTATTTATGTAGGTTTGAGGTGTGTTTAAATTACATTTGATTTGAAAATATGTACAATATGGTGTTATATTTACATTTTGATTGAAAGATCGATGTTCAGGAACCAATTAAAATAAATAAATACTTTTTTCTGTTGCTTTGCAGTGATATCGTAGTTTCCTTCATTGCAATGCTTTATGATACACGACATTTTTAGTTTTGTTGCCTGGCGCGTAAATAAATAATGCTGATGGTGTTCCGACACGGAAACAGGCGACATACAATTGACCATGCGAGAAGCATGGATTTTCAAGGTTAATGCCGTAAACACGCAATGACTGCCCTTGAGATTTATTAATTGTCATAGCGAATGCAAGCCGTACTGGAAACTGCAATCGTTTAAAATCGAATGGCACGTCGGTCAGAGCCATTGGGATCCGTGGTATCAAAACGTCTTCTCCTTTGTACTTTCCTTTAAGTATTGTTGCTTCGATGACGTTATTCATCAGGTTTTTTACCGCAAGTCGGGTGCCATTACAAAGACGTGGTTGGTTTATGTATCGTAACAATTTGATTACCGATCCGACTTTCAGTTGGAGATTGTGAGGCGGTAATCCGGGTAATTCCAAATCAAATGTAATTTAAACACACCTCAAACCTACATAAATAAAAATTATCATTTAAAAGTACGTGGTTTTTCTCTTTTTCACTATTTTTACACAATTCAAACAGCTTCTCACAAATTCACAAATCGAACACAAACATTTTTTCTAATTTGGACAGGACAACGTCTGTCGGGTCAGCTAGTAAGCTATAAAATTTTATACAAACTTTTGGTTAAAATTCATGAAATTGCTAACATATATGTATTGCCGTAGTAAGACATTTGCTGTCCACTGTATATAATTTTGCATATAAACCGCATCCATAGCCTTTGACATAAAATCTAAACGTAAAGTATTCCAAAGAGATGCATACAATTGATCACAAGTAGATATTACTTAGTTACTTTCTTAATTGGTCATTACAACCCTTCATTCAGGATTACGATCTAGCTTCGCACACCACTTATGTTGTGTATGTTAATTTTATTCACTTGTGGAGGGACATAAAATTTAAAGTCATGGCAATTTAATTTACTCTCAGAGTTTTTGCCAGAAATTCGATCAGAGGAGGATGACGAAGCAATGTCATATTTCATTTTGTTGTAAATTTATAAGCTGGGGTTTGAACCTTGGCCTCACGTCTAATAAGCCAACACACCACCTACTAGACTACGGCTACTAAACCTCAATCAAATATAAACTTTAAGTCTTCAGTATCAACTGCATAAAATTTTAAATAAAAACTTCATTTTGATTTTTGTTTTCACAGCCTTTATACAACGAAAATACCAGGAAAATTTTTTAAATCCAATATTTTCGAAAATTGAATAGTGTTTTAGAGGAAAAGAAACAATGTAAAAGAAAATAACATTATCAAATGGATTTTGGTTAGCCATGATAAAAAAAAACTATGTGAGTGATTGTTTTTGTTTCTAACAAAACTAACATATTTACAGTCTCTTGCTTCAGAATTTTGTTAGCCAGAATTCATTTCCCTTTCTGTTGTGTTATCTATTTCGTTAGAGAACAATAAACTCGTGTGTTGTTAATTAAATGTTGTACAATCTGACACGTTTTGCAGTGAGTTGCATACAAAACATGTAATGGATTTGATGTACAATTTGTTTTTTATGTTTTTCTGTTGTTTTGTTTTGTTATTTGCTTTCCTTTTGTCTGTACAATGTTGACCATTATTGAAACAAGATATTTTCTTTAAAAGAAAAAATCTCTTTTTCTTGTTTAAAAAGAATATAAAAAGTACTACCGATTAAAGTATGAGAAAAAAGATTTAAATTGTGCGAGAGCGTTCCCGAAATTAGCTACTGGAATAAAAAGGATAAGACAAAAATTATGGGTGAAAATTTGAATTGTCTCTCTAAAGAATATTCTTTTAACTTTCTAGCTTTAAAGCTGATTTTAAATTATGCACCTTCTTGAAACAGCTGTTCGTAACAGACTGTAGTTGTTTTGATACCAATTGCGCCGATTTCAGCATTTATAGTTTTAGGGTGATATCAATATATGTGGCTACATTTTCTCACATTTCCTTTGAAAACGTGTAAAGTCTTCGTGGGATCTTCTCCTAACATTACTCAAAACTTAGCACCTCTAAGTATACCCGCGCGTTTATTTCCATGCTCTTGTTGCAGTTGGCCCCATTGCTACGTTTGGTAGACACTAGTTTTATCAACATATATGGTGGTAGCTCCTACAAGAAATAGTCTAATGGAATAAATTCCCACGATCTCGGTGGCAAGATGAGAAGGTACGGTCATTCAAATCACTCGTGTAGAATATCCAATGTAGCATGAACCGTGTGGCAAGTAACCGAGCCCTATTGGTTTTCGGATCATCGAATTTAGGCCTATAGTGCTGGCCATTGACAGTGATGGCCTGGACAACGTTGTACTCAAAGAAATATGTAGCGGTGTTGCCTCTTAGCCAAAATCTTCCAGACAGTGACTTTTTCGAAATGCATTGAATGCTCTTGGGCTCTGGAGCAGTTTGAAACTGATGCTGGGTTAGAATAGGTTATGTTAGGTTGGGTAAGGTTAGGTTAGAGAGGATGTCGCGATTCCTCGCCTTTACCCAGAGATCTCTGTTGTTCGAAGTTGACTTTTAATTGTAGGTCCCTTCACTCATGTATAAAATTAACACACACACAACATAAGTGGTGTGAGAAGCTAGGTCGTAATCCTGACTAAGGGGTTGTAATGAACAATTATATATGTGTATTTATGCACATGTGATCGACTAGACGCTCGTCGATCTGTAAGCGTCTGTCGATGCTTTTGTATAATACCACTGTTTCGTGTGGATTTTGGGCTGTCGACATCATCGGTTCATATTTCATTGAGAACGGCGTTGGCCACAGTTAACAGCGAGCACTATAGGTCGGTGAATTGGATGATGACAAGTTAAATGGGACACAGCCTATGCCAAATTGAACAGATTCGGTTTACAAACATTATTTCACATCCTTGGCGAATTCGCTGTCATACTTATGCCATAGATAGTTACTCAGAAATGTTAAAAAACTCTCGTTTTAAACAATTAATAACATTTAAAAGAATATTTTTCAAAATTATAATTTTCTACCGTAAAAAATTAAAAACAAACCAAATTTTTTTGCCAGAAAGCAGTTATCATCAAAATCAAATTTATTTGTATCCACAGGCACGTATAAGTAATGTATTCTCTCTTTGCACAATACAGTGTTACCTCGATTTACGTCGTCTCGATTTACGTTGTTTCGATTAACGTCGTCAAAAATTTTGTTCCCTTCAACTTCGATTTGCGTCGTCATTCGATTTACGTCGCCTCTGTTGTTTATAAACAAAATCAGGCGAATTCCCTCTTTAACCCTCCGTGACACACACCTTTACTTTTTCACATTAGTACCACACTGGGTTTGGCCAGACCCCATATAAATGTTAGTGTATTTGCATAAGTTAACATTATTTTTTTATGTAGATAGTTTTAACACGGTTTATATTGCATCAAATTATAACTAAAAATTCAAGGGGTTATTAATTTCATTTCTTATTTTAATTTTATAAAGTTTTTAATTCATAAAGAAATGGAATCAGTGTACATTGAGTAAAAATTTGTCATGTTATCAATCTAAGCAACTAAAACATATATATTCTACTTTGTAATGTTTCTGACATACAGCATTTGAACATGTTGAACAAAAGAATCGAGTCTTTCTGCGAATTTTTTCAATTCCCGTTCACTTCACTTCTTTACCTCTAGGGTATCAGCACGGGTTTTGTTGGTATATACTGTGTAAATTTAGTTTTTCCCCGGTATGGAAACAATTGCTAGTCAATGGTTGTACTCTCATGCGAAATATAATTCTTTACAAGGTTTTCATTGAGAAAATTTCATATATCCCGAATAGGTGGAGCTTTGTCTTCGAGTAATCGAAATGACCCTGTTCTTCCGTCGTCAAACCGAATATATCTGGTCAGGGACATAAATCGATGAAGGGACATTGTGGCCCTGAATATGGATAAATTATCAGTACGCCACAAAACCCGTGGATTTTGCATGTTATAATGTGAAACTCCCATTGCTAGAAGAATGCCGATGAAAGAGTATAATTCATATTCTGTTAGATCCTTCCAAACTCTTGGTTTTTTATTTTCATTTGCAGCACTCCATTTATTGACTGCGTCTCTTCCATACCGATTTGTCTGAAATATAATGATGTCTGTAATATTTGGTGTAAAAATTTTTTTGAAAACCTCAAATGGAGTAGAGATTTGCTCTTTAGGCCCAGCTCGAAAACACATCACATTATGTTGACGAGTACCTACACCACTGGTTGGCTGGTTTTTATTCCATATGGTACCATCTTTTCCAGTGAAACAATTATTATCCTCTTCACCTGTTTCAGAACTACAGTCTTCCTCCTCTTCATCACTGTCGTCTTCTACATTAGGTTCGATTACCAAATCATTTTCAACGTCCGATGCGTCATCTGCGTATGGCAAATAATCTGCATCATTTTCATCCAAAAATTTATCATCTTCATGCTGTCCGGCTTCCTCATCAGCTCTTTCACGCTCCAAGTCATTTGCCAAATCCTCGGCAATTCTAGTGTAAAAATCCATATCGAAGTTACTAGAACGTCGCGTATTGAAAATAAATTCTACTTCATCACTCATTTTCCAAAAATGTCGAATTTTACCTCTTTTTTGGAAAAAATTTCTCATAAACACTTTGAAAGTTCGCGTCAAACTAAAATAAAACATTCAAAGACTGTTTCGATGAAAAATACAACGGTTAAAAAGTGGGTCTGGTCAGACTCACTGTGGTACTAATATGACATAGGTTTCAAAATATCCTTTTAACTTCTTTTTTGTTTACTTTGTTCGTACCGTTTTTTCACCACCAGAGAGCCAAGAAAATTTCAGAAGGGTACCTGAAAATTCAATTCTCTAGTCATATTGCCAACACGTTTAAAATGCAAAATAAATTGGAAAAGGTCTGGCCAGACCCATGACTGTGACGGAGGATTAAAAAAAATTCAATTTTTCTGTGTAACTATTTGAATAAAATATAAATAGAGTTTTGAAAAATATAAATATTTAAGTGCTAAGGATAATTTTTTGTTTTTTATTAATTTTTTGTGAATAACATATGAAATAAATTTTTATATCAAATCAAAAATCCATCTATATTTATGTATGTACTTAGTTACTTATACAGAATAAAAATTGAATTATTTTAGTTTTTTTTTTTGAAAATGTGCATAAATAAATGCATCTGATAGTATGAGTTATTTGAAATTCGATTTACATCGTTTCGATTTACGTCGCCTTTTTCCGGAACATTCAACGACGTAAATCGAGGGAATACTATACACTACCCCGTATACGCAACAGCAACCCATATTTTGTTCTGATATGTAAAGGCTCCGCCAAATAACTTATTTTTTTTTTTTGAAAATGCTTTTAAAAAAAACTATTGAATATTTTCTCAAATTTCTTTTTTTATTTGAAAGTACAATCCTTCCGGTTAATAATGGAAAATAATTTCATTCAAATGGCTGCCTCTGCTGGCCATGCGCGATCAGTCCAATTTTTAAGCACACTATCGATTGTGTGCAGCTGTATTTCACCAATGGCTTCACGAATATTGTCCTTTAAAGCGTCAATTCTCTCTGGCTTGTCGGCGTAATACTTATCTTTGACGGCACCCCACAAATAATAGTCCAACGGTGTCAAATCGCAGCACCGAGGTGGCCAAAAGACATCAGCTCTGCGGCTGATAATGCGATCTTCAAAAACAGGGCGCAAAACATCGAGTGTAGCTTCGGCTGTGTGGCACGTAGCGCCGTCCTGTTGAAACCAAATGTTGCGAATATCCTCCTCTTCAATTTTTGTGAACAAAAATTCGTTCAACATGGCCCGATAACGATCGCCATTGACTGTAACGGCCACTCCTTGCTCGTTATGCCTCTGGACCAAAATCCGCACCAAACTCGTTTTGGGTGCTTCAGCTTTTCAATGTATGTGTGCGTCAGCTTTTCAATGTATGTGTGCGGGTTTTCTGTGCCCCAAATGCGACAGTTTTGCTTGTTTACATACCATCAAAATGAGCTTCATCTGAAAAGATGATTTTTTTTGCCAAAATTTTCAAAGTAATGTCGCAATATTTCCCATCGTTGTTCAAGAGTATACACAACCATTCGTTCAGCAGAAGAATAAAACTAATTATCTGTCAAATCAGACATGAGCTAAGTGTTACCATTTACGAAATAAGCACTAGTTGAAAAAAAAAAAGCGTTAGATGGCGGACCCGATATTTTACTTACGTTGAATGTATTAATAAAGATTGGTAAATTAAAAATAATTTTAAATTTTTTATTTTTTATAATAACTAAGACCATTATTATATTTGTATTGCAACAGCTACAAAATTCAAATTGAGTATGACTTGCTAAATACAGAAAATCAAAATGATTTAAGAGCTACAATATTCATCAAATGAAAATTGAAAGCAAATATTCAATTCCGCACATATGACAATGTCACATATATTAAAGTAAAGCAAGTTGTAACATGTATTTTATAAAACCAAATATACATCAATATTTGAAAAATTGATATAAGCTTAAATAGGTACACTTTTGTTTAAAAAAAACTGTACGTATTCACTTGTGTAAAACTTAAGGGAAAACTTATAGATTTTTGTAAATAGAAATTGAAATTCGTGCGCCATGAGGGATATACTTGTGCAGAATCATTATAATGAAAACTATTGGAAACATTCAAAAATAATATTTATGTAAGAGGTTTAGTCCACATAAAGAAAAAAAAGGCAAGCATTTAGGAATATTTTTTATATTTCTTAATTTTTTTATTATTTTGCACCAATATTTTTTGCTGATTCTTTTTCACTTTAGAAGATCATCAATAATATCTATTTCACTTTCAATAAAAAAAAATAAAATTAAGTAATCTATTCGCCGGCACATACAGTATTCCCTCGATTTACGTCGTCTCGAATAACGTTGTTTCGATTAACGTCGTCAAAAATTTTATTCCCTTCAATTTCGATTTGCGTCGTCTTTCGATTTACGTCGCCTCCGTTGTTTATAAACAAAATCAGGGGAATTCCCTCTTTAAAAAAATTCAATATTTGTGTGTAACCAAAGAAAATAAAGTATAAAGAATGTGCATCTTAACATATTTTGGAATATTTTTCAAAAATATTTCATGACGCGGGGGGAAAAAGATAGGAGGGAAGTAAACAGAAACGAAGAGCGTAACAATGCGTTGCTCTCATTCTTTGCTCTCATCGCGATGAGATCAAAGACTATAAATCAGTGTTGAAAAATTCAGTACTTTAGTACTTTTTTCAGTACTTTTTCATTTCAAAAATACCGCAGTACCCCCGCGATGCTTTCAGTACTTTTTTATTATTACATATTTTATGTCTTTGCTTTCCTATTACAAATGCATTACCAACATGTTCAATGCAATAGTAAAGGTAGAATTAAACTTAAGCGCCGGTTAGCCAAACGTCCACGGAACGTACGTTCGTTTTTAGAATACAAAAAGCAATGAGAACGCCTACCGAACCGACAAATGATTTCGGTAAGCATTAACATTGCTCTTCATATGCTACAAACGAAAGTATGTTCCATAACGTTCCGTCGACGTTTGACTACACGGAACTTTTACGTTTTGTTACATTCAGAATCAGCACTTTTTGTTTTATATGTGAGGAACACGTATAAGTCGTTAGTTTTTCTGTTCCGTACCGTACGTTCATTAAATATGAAGAAGTAAATAGTCTAGTAGGCAGTGTGCTAGCTTACTAGATCTGAACCCGCGGTTCATACCCAACGTTAGACATCTCCAAAATAATGAAAAATTAAAAAATATTCCTTCGGCGACCTCATTCTGTCAAAAACTCTGAGATTAAATAAAATTGTCATGAAAAGTTTCTCAAAAATCTGCCGTTCGGAGTCGACTTAAAACTTTAGGTCCCGCCACTCATGTATAAAATTAACGCACATGTAATGTATGTATGTATTTTTTTACAAAAGTACCATATGATGCGAAAAAGTACTCTTTCAGTTATAGTTCAGTACCATTTCAAAATTTCAATTTTTCAACACTGCTATAAATATATGAAGAATTTGTCGATGGCAGTACGGCTACTGCCACTTATTGTACTCAGAGAATTTATTATACTCAGAGAACGTATTGTTCTCTTCTCTAATTTATTCTCATATGCGTGTATACGTGTGTGCTTGTACATTGCCAAATAAAATAATAAACAAACTGAAAGATGTCTTGTTTTCACAAAATGTATGTGCAAATAGCCTGTGGAAAAAAATATTACCGTTTGTTTTATTGTAGGGTAAGAATATGTGTTTTATTGTTGTAGAAATGAAACTATATCGATTCGCACCGAAATAAAAAATCAATATTTTGTGTTGACATTTGAAACTGAAAAACTGAAAAATTGTTTTATAAAAAGTGTGAATTTAAAAATTGTAGTGCATGATCAAACAAAACGTTTAATAAATATAATATATAATTAAAATCATAAATCATATTTTTAGAAGATATTGATAGGATTGGAAATATATCAGAAAGTACCCATACCCCTGATATAGATGTCGCAGATATATGTATACGATGAAAATAAAGAATATTTTAATGAAGGCACCGATTGTTTTACGTCCAACAATGTGCCAATTGAATTAACATCAAGTCGATATTTTGTTGGTTACATAGCTCAACGAATATCTTGCGTTAAATGTCGTGTGGATATAATCAAACCAGCGCAAATTTTGTCATATCCTTCAGAAATGTTCGTTCATGCAAAAAATTATATAAAAGATTCCGACTTTGGAAGTTTGTGCGCTCCATCTGATTTATTTTTTGAAGTTTGCAAAATTCATATAAGTCTACGAAAAAATTTTTGTAGAAAATAAATCTATAAAAAACATAAAAACATTTGTAGTTGGCCAATGCGTAAGTTGCACAAAAAATACAATTTATTCCTTTTGGTTTGATGAAAATAACGAATGTTATAAACACAGAATGGAGATGCTTAATTTACTAATTGTTGTTTTTCTACGGAAGCATTCCACATGGGAAACATACAAATTCAAATTATCCAGTATGGGAAAAGTTAAAATTTTGAACCATTAAAATGATAAATAAATTTAATAAATACTAAACAAAAAAAGCATTCGTTTTATTACAACTTCATTCTATACAAAAATAGACACATATGGTAAATATGTACATACATAATTGAATAGTCTAAAAAATAACATTATAATTCGGTGCGAATCGATATAATTTCATTTCTACAACAATAAAACACATATTCTTACCCTACAATAAAACAAACGGTAATATTTTTTCCACAGGCTATTTTCACATATATTTTGTGAAAACAAAAATTCTTTCAGTTTGTTTATTATTTTATTTGGCAATGTATGTATACACACACGTATACACGCATATGAGAATAAATTGCTTAGAGAAAAAAACAATACGTTCTCTAAGTATAATAAGTTCTCTGAGTACAATAAGTGTACTGAGTCTTTTTTGTTTTCTTTCTCTCAGTTAACATGAGAGTGAGAACGACAATTTAGCTTTCCCTGTTACCTACCCCCTCATCATAAAGAAGCACAAAATTTTGTCAATTTTAAATACACTGTGTGCAACATCTTTACATATTTATAGTCTTTGGTCAAACAATAAAAACGATTATACATACATAATCGTACATACACATATACATACGTACGATGAGAGCAACACATTGTTACGCTCTTTGTTTGTGTTTATTTTTCTTCTGTCTTCCCTCCCTCATCAAGAAATGATTTTTAAAAGAGATTTTGGTGAGAGCGGGTCTTACTGGTACATCCCGCCATAAGAAATTTTACTTCTACATGATGCGCATTCTTTATATCCATATTCTTTGGTGTAACTATTTGAATAAAATATAGAAATTTTTTATTAAACTTTTTGTGAACAACATATCGATGGCTTAATATAGAAAGGTCGTATCTCATTTTTTTCAAAATCGGGGTTTTTACATAATGTGTAAAATACATATTATGTATGTATTGAAAAAAAATGAGATGCTACCTTTCTATATTAAGCCATCGATATGAATAAATTTTTATAATAATATAATAATTTTTTATAGCAAATCAAAAATTAAAATTAATAAATTTCACAAATTTCTGAACCAATGCAAAAGACAGTCTTAAAATCGAGGAAAGTTGTCAAACAATTATAAAGATTTTCAACGAAAACGGATTGGTTAAAAAATTTCTGAAATTTGTTAACCGTATGTATACTTTTGAGGCCCTGTGTATATTTATGTATGTACTTAGTTATATAGAATAAAAATTTAATTATTTTGGTTTTTTTTTTTTGTAAAATGTACATAAATAAATGCATCTAATAGTATGAGTTATTTGAAATTCGATTTAGGTCGTTTCGATTTACGTCGCCTTTTTCCGGAACATTCTACGACGTAAATCGAGGGAATACTGTAAAACTGTTTTTACCCTTCTTGGACACAAGTCTCACAATACAATTCAATGTTTGAATAATAATTTGTCAAGTGTGCAGTCCAATGGTGATAACTAGTTAAGTATAATCTCCATCATTTATTATTTACCTCCATCATTCTCGTCAGAGCAAGCGATTACACCGCGATGCAGAAGAACAGATTATGATTACAAAGTCCTACAGCTAGAACAAAAATTCTTCATGAGAATTGTATTTATCCGAGTGTTTTTTCTAGAACACTACTGAGAGGAAATAGCTGAAGGAATATGTTTCATATTTCGTTTTTGGGTTGTCTAATAACCCAATACACTACCTACTAGACTACGACGACTACAGATTGACTAATTTTGGGCCCATCCCCGAATGTCAAAATATTTGTATTTATGTATTATATAAATACGTACAGTAGCGAGAACGAAAAAATGCAACGCTATGTCGTATGATATTCAATCGAGGCTCGAAACTTATAACGATATCCAATTCCACTCCACTTTTGTTTTTTTAATCGCTGATTTTTAAATTTTATTAAAAAGCATCAGTAAGCGTTGTTTGCATCTCTTTCTACTTAATTTTTTTAGATTTATAAAAAACAGTGATCAAATTTAGAGAAAAAAAAGCAATGCAATGTGTTAAAGGTAAAAGTAGGTCAACTATACTAATTAAAATAAAAGTTTAATGAAAAATTTACAAATTGTGAATTTTAAAATAGAAACAGCTGTCAGCAGATAGCAAATTTGCCATTATAAGGGCTTTAGAAGAAGGCAAATCAATGAATGAAATTGCTGATCAATTTAATATCAACAGATCAATGGTTAGTCGGATTTCATCGCGATATTGTCAAACAAATAACGTGGAAGTAAAGTCAGGAAGTGGTCGACCTCGTAAATCGACCGTCAAATGGTAAAAATAGTAAAAGTTGACCCTCGGAAAACGGCGGTAGATGTTACTAATTATGCAAGAGAGCAATTATGGGTTTCTATTGGCGTCCACACAGCCAGAAACCGATTATGAGAGGCAAATTTATTAGCTAGAAGACCAGCCAAGAAGCCACTTATAAGTAAGGTTAATAAGAGAAAATGGCTTGACTTTGCTTTGACGGTATCTGCATTGGTCAAAAGAGCAATGGGCTAAAGTTTTGTGCAGCGACGAATCAAAGTTCAACTTATTTGGCTCTGATGGGTTAAATTACATTCGTCGGCCTCCAAACAAAGATATTCACAACAATTCTGTAAATAAACAACATTCTGTAAATAAGACAAGACACGGTGTTGAACATAATATGGCATCGAGTTGCATTTTTTTCTCGCTTCTGTATTTTTATAAGAACCACAATAAAATTCCTTACTGTTTTTATTATGGACTCTTCATTGTAAATCGTTTTGTACTAAAACAAACATTACCCTTTTTTAACGTTCTTAAGTACGTGCAGCGCTCTTAATCTATCACAACGAAAGTGAAAACACTTGGAGGTATCAGACCATTTACCTGAAGGAATGATGGAGTTGAAATTGTCGATATTGCCGAATTTGAAAATAAGATGCTCAATGCATCTTTAAACGTCACTGTGTGGTGTATTTTATGCTAGCGACGAGGAGAACTGTCGGTCGATGATTACAAACTTTTTTTTTTACCAACGACCTGTTGTACCGACAGAACGGCTGTGACTAGACGATTTGTGGGAAATTGATTTTTGTTCTTGTATTCGAATTTTTAACGGCATATTACCTTTTCATAAGTTTAATTCTTAAAGAACAGCTATATCGGATGATTAACTGCCACAAAGAAACTTTACTGGCCGTCAATTCTGCTTTGGTCACCGTTTGCCCTTTATGACCCGAATTCATATTTAATGTCCTGTAGAGTATTTTGTATATATTGCGTAAAAGTATTGTATATTATATTAACTTTACTTTAGACAATGCAATGGCTATTATTAAGCGATAAATTTACACACAAATTTTTTTAAATTGGCATTATTCTAGCAAAAATTGAAATAGGCTAAAATCTACAAAATAATTTCAATTTAGAAATTTTAATATTAAAGGTAATAATCAATGATCAATATTTTCTATTAATCCAGGTATTTTAATGTTAATATTGAATAAAAATAAATATTACTTAATTCAATTACTAACAAAACAATTGTAATAAAATGAATTTAAAGACATATAAATGAATTCAATTCATTCAATGGTCTAAAAACAATACAAAATGTTAAGGGAGTATATTCTCTTCACATTCTTATCGTATAGCTTTACTTGTCACAACTTTTTGTTAAAAGTTTCCTTGTAATGTAATACAACAGATATTTTATTTTTTTTTTACAAACAAAATTACAATAATTTGGTTTTGGTAACAGCAGAAAGAACAGAATTCAAGGGAGAGGAAACATTTGACAATAGTTTTTGGCATTTCCAATAACATTAAGCCATTTCTTGCCTTTCTTTGTATTTAATTTTCTTTAGTAACAACAACAAAAATGAAATACCAATATTGAGCGTAAAGAATTAATTTTTCGGTTTTCCAACAATAAAGGCTAGGAAGCTTAACATTTAAACCAGAAAATAAAAACAAATTTTTATCTGGTGGAAATTGCGGAAAATTGAAACGCCAAAATATTATTTTGAATACTTTAGCATAGACGAAACGCAAATATCAGTGTTATGAAAAAGTTTTTCCTCCTTCCAACAGGAAAATTTATACAACAAGTGCAGAAAAGTAAGAAGAAAATCCTTCAGTTAAAAACATGTAGCATTATAAAGACAATCATTTTCAAAAAAAAAAAAAAAGACGAAGAAAAAAAGAAAATTATTTTTATTAAGAAGCAATGGAGGCCGAAGTTTAAAGATATTGGTTGCTTAAATAGTTATAACAAATGAAAAACGTACTGGAACTATTTAATGATTCCTTTAACCCTAATCTTACTGGAATGAGTTTGTGAGGCTCATTTTGATGATCAAATCAATGTAACACGCGAAATATCTTACCGAACACAACAAAGTAAGTCATGGCATTTAACATATGTTTTGAAAAATTAAGAATTATTAAATATTTCCATCTGTTAGAGACCAAATAAAATACTAACGTTAACTACAAACACGAGCTAAACATGAGGCTCATATAAAGTAGTTCAAATATTGTGAAAGTTTCTTTACTGAATAAATTATTCTTCTTATGTTTGTAAGGCATCTTCTATTTATAATAATTTTTATATTTTATATACAAAGTAACCTCTCATATGCAAAAACAAATTTTTATGTTCTGCTTACTTTAATTTATTCGCCCTAAATATTCTGTTCCAAACATTAATAGCACTACACTGTTCAACTAAAAAATTTTAGGAAGAAGCTATAAATTATTCGTTCATAAATTAAATTTAGCAAACCTATAAATGGCACAATAATATCCCTTAAAAATCTCCCTTTAAGTCCTGGTTATTATTTGTTGAATATTTTACTTATATTCTGACTTAAACTGTTTAAATTTAATTTGAACATTGGCGGAACGCATAAATTTTCCTTCTTTTGCCAGACAGTTTCGATTTTTTACAATTCATTTGCACACGCACTTCCATAAAGAGAAATCACTTATATATGCATGGAATAAATATAAGGGGGAAAACAGTAACACTTACTTATTAATCCACTATTAAATAAACAACAACAATAGCAACTTTATTTCCTTAAAAATATATTTTGTCTGAATTCTTTAGTTAGTTTCTACAAGTTGTGAGCTATTAAGCAATTATTTCGCTTAAAAAATTAAAGAAGAAAAAATTATTCTGCCTTTTACACATCAGTGAGTGCTTAAAGTTATTGAAAATATTCTTGAATTTTTATTTCGGGCAAAAACTCTGCAAATATATAAAATTGCCATGAAAAAGTTTCTCCAATATATTCGTCGTTCGAAGTCGACTTTAAACTGTAGGTCCCGCCCCTCATGTATAAAATTAACACACACAACATAAGTGGTGTGAGAAACTAGATCGTAAAAATATCGCAAAAAATATTAACATTTATGACTATCCAAGAAAACCGAGGGTTTCTCTCGAGGGGACAAAATAGCAGGCCATTCAACGATTACCCTTACGTTACAACTAGGCTTGCACTACTAAAGACTGGAATTCATTCAAGTATCTCTCAGAATATTTTCCAATCTCTGATTTGATAATTGGCACATTGAAGTCCTGATGAATATTAGAGTTTTTGATATAGCACAGAGCTGCTACAAAAACTATGGTAAATATGGTTGCTGTAAACATGTGTTAAGCTGAGACCATATTGGTTTTAGAAGAATAAGAGCTTCCAGTTGCCAATATCAAAGGGGAGTTCCTACCATTAGCCGAAATATATTTGAGCTTCCAGTTGCAAATCTCAAAGGGGAGTTCCTACCAATTAGTCAAAATATATTTGGCTTCAATTTAATTCGCTTTTATTTATCGACGTGTATGCCAAGATATTTAGTATATGATGGATAAGAAATTTCATTTCCAACATGTATAGAAGAGCTTCTCCATGCCATGAAGAGCTTCTCAAAAATCTGTCGTTTGGAGTCGACTTTAAACTGTAGGTCCCGCCGCTCATGTATAAAATTAACGCACACAACATAAGTGGTGTGAGAAGCTAGGTCGAAATCCTGACTGAAGGGTTGTAATGACCAATTATGTATGTATGTATGTATAGAAGAGATGGAAAACTTGTTAAATCTATCTAGCATTCTGTATTTTCCGAACAGCTTTTTATCCAAAACAAGATACATTCCACAACTGTTCGACAAATCTCTTGAGAACAAGTTGTAAGTTGATTGTAATTGGGAAAAAAAATTGATCCGAACTTGTTATAACAACTGCTTCCGGATAGACGATACGGTCGCCTTGTTTAAACAATATTAACTGTTTTTAAAAAATATTGAATTTCTTAAAACAAAGCCAGGAAGTTTTTTTCACATGATTCGTATTCCTGCTTCCACAAGTTTCACAAAATCCTATTCACTCTGAAAAATTCAGAGTAAAAAATTGTTTTAAATTTTTAAATCCATTTTTATAACCCCAATGCACACAACGATACAAAAATAGTGTAAAAAATAGAAATTCCGTATATCCTCCACATGTGTGGCAATTTTTCCAATGCTTTGCACATCTTAATTTTCTTTTTTTATCATTTATTTTCACTACATAAACCCTAAGAGTTCACATTCGTTTAGTTTTGCTACAGATGGCCGTGAAAGAAAAACGAAACTAAAACAACAAATTAAGCTGTGGGCAACCAACCATCCATATCAACTGTAGACCAATCCATGCCAAATGTCTTCGATACATAAACAGCTAACCACACATGCATAGCAAAAAAAGAACCCAAAAAAATGAGAAACCACCAAAAACGTACATTCCATGAGTGGAAGAATGATGCAATAGAGGCTAGAATATAATTCGTTTATCTCTAAATGTTTTCCCAACACTTTAAATGTCCTATTGATCTCGGCCGATTCGGTATATTCAGACAGAGTCTCCACCCTTTAATTAACCTGGGCTTTAAATTCTATCCTATTTCAAATCTGAGTCATCGAAAAAGTCCTCTAAAGAAGTAGATTCTACTCTCGTCTAGCCGTCTTTTAAAGGGAGAAGAACATGGATAAAGGCGGTGTTTTATATCCTTCTTTTCACTCTCGTCTGCACAGCCGCAGCAATAGTTGTAATACTCTGCTCTCAATAGCTGTGCAAGTTTTCATAATAGAAAATGTCCAGAAATTATAGATACTATAAAGCCTACATGGTTCCAATTTTATCAAAGGACTCTAATTGCTTAAATATCCCACAATTACTGCCAGGCGCTCATCTAACAATGATGTTATTTAGAGAGTATATTGGCTTGGGCACTTCGTCTGCAAGATGGATAACGATCAGCAAGATTATGTTTGAAAGAAAGTCAAAGGGATTCAGTAAAAAGGGGTTCGTACCAAAGTTGCACTGGAAGGATTTTAAATGATTATGACAAGCTTGGAATGAGTGTAGCATAGAGATATGAAGATATGGATAGGCAGATCTGATAGAAAGTTGTTTTTGGTCCCAGAGAATGTAACAGTCTGTATATCCAGAGTAAAGTAAATAATAATCGTAAGAACATCATTGGCGTTACCAGCAAAAATGATGTCTGGCTGGAGATCAGGCGTAGCATCACTCTTGCTAATAAGTCATATTATGGTCTCAATAGGCAATTATGTAGCAGAGAAATACCTCGTGGGATGAAACTTATATTTATACAAGTCGCTCTACAGATCACCCCCCGTCCTTCTTTAAGGTACAGTAGCCTTGAGTGTATTCGAAATCTTCGGTGATCTTCACCGATGGCTGAAAAATAGAATGCGAAACTGGATGTGATGTCTATTCCGATATACTGGTCATACAAATTACCTAACCAGGCCAGTATATTGCAGACAGAGATTTTTGCTATTGAACAAGCTGCACCCATGATTAAAACCGGGGACCTAACTCTTTCGAACTTGTCCATATGTGTCGACAATCAAGCAGCAATGAAAGTAATGGGATCTTCTCTCGTCAAATTAAAGGATGTCAGGAGTTGCATGGACTATTTACATCCTATACGTTAACACAACACCAGCCTCTACTGGGTTCCGGTCTACTGTAGCATAGAGGCAAATGAAAAGGCGTACGAACTGGCAGGGAAGGGGTTGGAGATGTCTGAGAAGGAGACAATAGAGAAGATATATGCGCCCCTACAGAAATAGTTTTGCAAAGTGGAAATAGCAGCATGGAATTCAACAAACCGTTGGTGGTTCGACATGCCTGATAGCCGAATTTCACAACTGCTGTATCCAGCGGTGGACACCAGAATAACCAAGGTACTATTTGTGTTCGACAAGAAAACGGTGCGCATTCTGACAAAAATTCTAATACGCTGACAATCTCGATCTGGATTACTACAGACGCTGCAATGATGTGGAGGAATCAATGCAACACCTTTTATGCGAGTGCCCTGCACGTCAGGATCGATGCCATCGGTTTTTGGGTGACAGAACGTTTGAAGATCTAGGCATGGTGGCGAACGTGGCCGGTTGCAACCGGAGGTCGGAGTGTTTTAAACCCACCCGTAACGGTTCATGACAAAGGGACTTCCCGCACGCTGGGTAACAAAATGGGTCATATGGCCACCGAGAGAACTTACCTGTGAACGCCAAGCTAATCGCTAACCTAACCTAAGATAGTCTCGGTCTAGTGCTAGTTGACGATGATTTCCGCATATAAGCTAATAAGGAGCTCTATGAGCTCTTAAATAACATGGAAATTGTGCAGCGCATTAACATCCAGCGGCTGCACTGGCTCGGCCATGCCGTTCGGATAAAAGAGGATGTTCCCACAAGATGTACATTTGATGCGGGGATTAGCAGAAGTCGGCAAAGACGACAACTTTATCTGTGTTGGGAGGATGAAATTGAGGAATTTCTCAATTACGGAGCCGCGCACAAACAGTGGCGCCTGGAATAATGTCTTAAAACAGGCCGAAATCCGATAAAAGGGTTGTTAATAGCCAAGTAGATAAGTAAGTAAGTAAGTAACATTGCGTCTATCAAAGTGAGTAAATGTAAACTGCAAATATAAATACAATGATATGCTTTAGCAGATAGTTTAACGACGCCAATATAGAGGTTTAAAAACCTACTCAGGTGATGCCTTGAACAAAACGAGAATGAAAAAATATTTTCTGACACAAAATCTGAAAGTAAATAAAATTGCTATGAAAAGTTTCTCAAATCTGTCGTATAGATTTGATGGTAAAAAAATAAACTCTTCCAGATGTCTGACAAAAGAAAATCGTTATTCTAAACTTAAACAGTATGGAAGGTTAAATTAAAAAAATCGCTCGTGTCAATATTTTTACTCAAAAACATTAATTTATTAATTATTTAATTAATTTAATTATTTTAAAATGTTAAAGAAGACATCGTGCCGCTGTTACACTAATTTTACGGTCTCTTAGGTATGTTTAATTTTACAAATAAACCCCGTAACAATAATAAAAGTTAAGTTTTAAAAGACACACATTATTTTCAAAAGCAAGTAAGGATTCTTCCTTGGCAACAGCGTGAAATTATTTTAATGCTTTCATGTAATTCATCTTTTTATCGACATGCCATGACTTTGTTGGGTTATTAAGCATGAATGAATTGCCATCGCACTTGCCATGTAAGAGTTTAACAGGAACAGTAGCAGTTACTGCCACTCTTGGTTTTTAAAACCAACAGACACTGGTAAACAGTACACCAAAGTTGTGAAAATAAAGGGTCCGCCAAATAACTTTTTTTTTTTGAAAATGCTTAAAAAAAAGCTACTAAATATTTTCTCAAATTTCTTTTTTTATTTGAATGTACAATCCTTCCGGTTAATAATGGAAAATAATTTTATTCAAATGGCTGCCTCGGCTGGCCATGCAGTAGCCTACACGATCTGTCCAATTTCTAAGCACATTATCGATTGTGTGCAGCTGTATTTCACCAATGGCTTCACGAATATTGTCGAGTGTAGCTTCGGCTGTGTGGCACGTAGCGCCGTCCTGGTGAAACCAAATGTTGCCAATATCCTCCTCTTCAATTTTTGTGAACAAAAATTCGTTCAACATGGCCCGATAACGATCGCCATTGACTGTAACGGCCACTCCTTGCTCATTTTCGAAGAAAAATGGCCCAATTATGCCTCTGGACCAAAATCTGCAACAAACAGTGACTCGTTTTGGGTGCGTCGGCTTTTCAATGCATGCGTGCGGGTTTTCTGTGCCCCAAATGCGACAATTTTGCTTGTTTAATGACGGTGCTTCTCTTCTTCCAAAATCCGTACGCAATTTTCGCACACATTCTGCAACATTACCATGATTTTCAAAGTAATGTCGCAATATTTCCCAGTGTTGTTCAAGCGTATACACAACCATAATCGTTCAGCGGAAGGATAAAACTAATTATCTGTCAAATCAGACATGAGCTAAGTGTTACCATTCACGAAACAAGCACTAGTTGAAAAAAAAAACGTTAGATGGCGGACCCGATACTAACGTTATATATGTATGTACAGTTATAAGCAAACTAAAAAAAAACTTTAAAGGAAAATATATTGTCGTTCTGAAACGTTGTGGCACATTAATTATTGCGGAAAATGCAATTGCCAAACACAAAAAGTAAATACAGTATGTAACACTAAAATGAAAGCATAGTATGACACACCATCAGAGTGTGTAGATAAATGTCATATTATAACGCTAATGGATCTCATGTGATGTGAAAAGTGTACGAGCTGAATGTCAAATTATGCAAATATTTTTCGCTGATGAGGTCCCCCAGAGGAGTCTTTGGGAGGGATCGGGTTTGTGAATGTTCTTCATAAGTAAATAAAATTGCCACGAAAAGTTTAAATCTATCGTCCGGAGTCGACTTTAAACTGTAGGTCACGCCAGTCATTTATAAAATTAACACACACAACATAAGTGGCGTGGGAAGCTAGATCATAATCCTAACAGAAAGATTGTAATGTATGTAAGTAACATATAGGGTGGGCAATCTATCGGTTTAAATTTGAATCAATGGTTATTTCGAATCTGCCAATACTTATGTCATTCTATTCTGCCACAAAATTCAGTATATTATCTCCACTAAATGTAATGAATCGGTTTATGCTTGAGCAACGTTAGGATTTATTGGGTCAACGAGATGTCGATCATGGCGAAAAAAAAAACATCTTTTCGGATGAAGCTCATTTTCATATTAGAGCATATGTTCATAAGCAAAATTACCGTATTTGGGGCTCAGAGAAACCACACGTGTTCCTATAGAAGCCAATGCAACCATTACGAGTGACTGTTTAGTGCGGTTTGTGGAGCTTAGGCATATTTTTTTGAAAATGAGCACGGCGGAACCATTACGGTCAACGAAAACACCATGATGACCGATTTTTTTACATGCGCTCTTCATGGCACTGATGTGAACGATGTTTGGTTTCAACAGGATGGTGCAATTTCCCCCACATCTAATGCCACAATCGATTTATTGCGTCAAACGTTTGATGGCTGTTTAATTAGCCGAAATGGTGATGTCAATTGGTCGTCAAGAAGCTGTGATTAGACACCGTTAGACTATTTTCTGTGGGGCGCCGTTAAAGGAAAGAAGTATGCCGACAAACCAGAGACAATTGAGTATTTGAAGGCCAACATGTCGAGGTACGGCCTCATACACTCGAAAAAGTGCACAAAAATTGCTCCGATTGAACAAGGTACTGTGAAACCGTTTTGTGATTACGCATTATGCTCTAAGAGGAAATTTTGTGTATTTTATCTCTTGTCCAAAAACACCGTATCCCCGAATTTATATGATTTTCGATTGCATTTTCATTACATTACATTTTCGAACTGCCCTCGTAAGCTTACTTGTGTACCAATCAACACAGCATTGTTTAAGGATTACATATATAAGAAAATAATGATGCCACAATATATGACACTAAAATAAAAACACTCTCATAAAAACGCTTACATTGTATAATTATATACCAGACATGTTCAGATATACAGAAATAAATATAAAACACCTTAATAAACTTACACATTTACAATACAAGTACCCATGTATTAATGTTTTTATAAGCTAACTGCTGGTATACGTATATATTGATATATTGGCAAGAAAACCTATACAGGCATATGACAATAATACTTACAACTGCATATTAAGTAGCTCAGGGAAAGAGATTAAGAACAATATTTATGCTGATTACAAGCATGCAATACAAGCATATGTTTATTAGCCTTCAGTCTGTATTTATCAAATGAATGATAATTTACAACAACTCAAGCATTCATAATAGCCTTAGTATTGTTATAATCTTCGAGTCGTAAGCCAATATTGGCCGAGTGGGAATGAAATAAGTTTGATACGCTTTGTGTATTTGAAAGAATATAATTTCGTAAATATTTTATAAAGAAAACAAAAGACATTATGTTAGCAAAGGGGGAAATTTTAAGAAAGTATGTTAGGCGATATAATTCTTTTATTTTTTTATATGAAGTAAAGCTTATTTATGCATGAAGCAGTTATAAATCAAGTGAATCAAATGCTATCAAATAAACATATTTTGAAATTAAAAACTCTTCGCCATGTTATTATCCGAATTGTATTGCCTTAACCCTTTGACGGCCATAGGGACACATACAGTGGACAGCAAAAGTCTTAGTACTCCAATATACTTTGAAAATTTCATGAATTTTAACCAACAGTTTGTACAAAATATTAAGGTTTTTATATTTATTTTATAAATTTATTTCTGTTTTATTATAAAACAAACAATTTTTTAATGAGAAAAGAGAGAAAAATAAGGAATAGTTTCAGATGACTCCATAGGTACTCCCAAGGAGAACCCCGAGTAAATTTAAAATTCAAAGGCCTAATATATGTAAATGTTATCCCTTGTATTAACTAGAATATCCCTTAAGGTCAAGCACTCCATTTAACCCATTTGGAATTGTGTAGTGTTTTCTGGTGGCACCATGAGCAAGTTTATCGGTTGACTTTTGTTTGAGGTTTTGCGATTACGTAACCGTTTCTCAAATGATCTCCTAAATACTCTCTTGAAGTCATATCGGGACTTTGTGCAAGAGTATTAAGTCCTTGGGGACTTTTTTTGTCAAAATATATTGGAGTACTAAGACTTTTACTGTCCACTGTATGTGAAAAATCTGAATAACTAAAAACCGGATGAGTGATATATTAATTTTATTTATTTTCCAAAGGTGGATATTTATGTTTCATATCTATAACCAGGGGTATTCGAACAGTCATTCTTTATATATGGCTACTCGAAGTTAACAGTTTTTGGAGCGTGAGATTATAATATTTTGATATGTAAATTTAATAAGTACCTATATATGTTTTTAGTTATTTATTGCTGAGTAAGTATATTTTCTTAATTTAAATAAATATAAAAAGTTATTGGTGTTGAAAACGTAAAAAATATTGTTACATTTTTAGCCTTTTAAAATCATTTAAAATATGAGTTCGTAGATTGCAAATAAAATAAAAATAAATTTGTGTTTAGTTTTAGATAAATTCTTTATTGTTCGCACAATTTCGTGTGACACTGTTCACATCTTGTTGTAAACAACAACAATTTACATTGTTTGTTATTCTTCTTTACACTCTTCTTCGTAAACACTAACAACTATTTGTTAGATCTTTACAACGGAGATCTTCAAACCACGATTATTCTCTTCACACACAACGCTGAATTTATACCTGTTTTGTCTTGCCTTTTATATCGTAAACAGGTAAACAGTCTGATGGATGCTCTTGAAGGACAATGACTTCGCGTTCTCGAAATCTCTGTAAATGTAAACATCGTTGTTTGTGTGTTTTGTTTACATTTATTCTGGTAATGTTTGTTGTTGCTTCTTGTTTACTTGTTTATCCCCTTTTTTTATATCGATGTTGTTGCTATAGTTTTGTTTATTCGTTGATCATGTAAACAAGTCCATTGATTTTGTTTTTGTAGCTTTTGTTTAACATTTTAATGTTAAACGATGTAACACCATTTCCATTTTCGTAACAATGTATTGTAAACGCTAAGGGACACCGGTATCTCTATGGTCCGTAAAGAAACTCTTTTAGTATATACAAAGGTTACGATTCCTAATTTCAGATGTTTTCCTTTTAACTACAAAATTTTAAATTTAAAGCTTGGTTGAAAAATATTATCGAAGAAATAATCTCATCAAAATAATCGAGAATTCTGTATGGGTTATCATATTTTGCCTTAATTTAGAGATTACTGGTCTACAGAAATAAATATGGCAAAAACTCTGAGAGTAAATAGAAAATTTTCCAAGAAAAGTTTCTCAAAAAATTGTGTCGTTTGGAATGGAGTTTAGACTGCAGATCTTTCCACTCATGTATAAAATTAATACACACAACCTAAGTAGTGTGAGAAACTACTTCGTAATCGTAAAGAAAATGTTTTAATGATCAATTATGTATTGTTATTATAATCGTAAATCCCTTTTTAAATATTTTAATTTAAATTGTTCTTGTCACCAGAACGGCACACACATGCAATTAACATTACAAGTAATCATGTTTCATTGTCTGTGTAAATTCAAATGAAGGAGTTAAAAAACAATAGCTTTAAAAGGAAAAGAAAACAGAACAATGACATTTTCCTCCATTATTTCATATTTTTTTTCTTTTTTTCTTTACAGGAAAGTTGCTGGTACACAGATATGGAAAACAAGTACGAATAAGTACACAACATAATCATGGCATGGAAAAGAATAAAATCACCCCCTCACTTAATGAGAATAATGCGCTTCGTCTGGGGAAAATAAGAAAATAACAACATACCATACATACATACATATGTACAAGGAAAATATATCAAATCGTTTGCATTTAATATAAAGGGCTATTCATTTCGTGGTTTCAAAAGTATGGGACTGGAATTCTACATCGGTCAAACTAAGTTGTGAAACCAATTTTTTTCTTTTCAGGTGAAAGTCTGACATTGACGAAAATGGATCGCTTAACTATCACACAACGTATAAAAATTATCAAAACCTACTACAAAAATGGTGATTCTGCCACAGCCACGTATCGTGCGTATCAGCAATTTTGCGAACAAAATTTTCTTAAGCGATGAAGCACATTTCACACTCGGTGGGTATGTTAATAAACAAAACTGTCATATTTGGGGTTCTAAGACTCCTCAAGTAATTGAAGAGAGGCCATTACATCCAGAAAAAGTCACTGTTTGGTGCGCTCTTTTATCCGAAGGTGTGATTGGACCTTACTTCTTCGAAAACGACGATGGAACGACTGTCACCGTCAGTTCGGAGCGTTATGGTCATATGATAACCGACTTTTTTTTGCCTGCTATTGAAGAATACGACTTGGAGAATATGTGGTTTCAACAAGACGGTGCCACATGCCTCACAACTCGAGCGAATATGGCTTTATTGCAAGAGACATTTCCTGGACCCGTAATTTCTCGTCGAGGCAATATCAACTGGCCACAAAGATCATGCGATTTGACACCATTAGACTTTTTTTTTGTGGGGCTACGCGAAAGACCGTGTTTATGAAGATAAACCTTCAACTCTTGAGCACTTAAAAATCAACATTCGTCAAGTTATGGCTGAGATACCGCCCAATATGTGTCAAAAAGAGGTCGAAAATTACGTCAAAGGAATCAATGCTTGCAACACTTCGCGTGGAGGTCATTTAAATGATGTAGTATTTCACACATAATGTCAACGTTCAAACTTTACAATAAAAAAGAAATATCATGAAAAAAATATTTTATATGTGTTTTATTTACTTTTACTTTTGAAACCACGAAATGGATAACCCGGTACAATAATAATAAAAAAATAATTAAGTATAAAAATATACAGAAAATCATTATTTAATCAGGTTGTTTGTTAAGACAGCCTTTGTTGCGAACATGTAAACTTTATTTATTAATGTTTTTTTTTGAGAAAATCGTATAAAACTGTATGTGAGATAAAGGCAATACTCTTGAGATAATTGATGTTCGAGACTACATAGTACACTGACGCCTCGATTTACGTAACATTTGGTTTCAAAAACTGGTAACGTACTATTAAATTCGCATTTGTTAATAAAAAAAAGGTAAAAAGAACAACAAATCATTAAAAATTAAATTGTAATCGTCGATGTTTCTTATCCCGCTTTGTTTAGAAATTTCCAATAAAGTGTGTTTAACTTTCATAAGGTCTTCGATTCAATTTTGACCCATTGTTGAAGAAAAATGATTTTTTTCCTGAAAGTGAGTGGTTTAAAGTGTTCGTATGTTTTCACTTTTGAACCCCAGTTAAACAGAATTTATGCTCACGAACGGACGAAGAAGAAAACTGTTCAGAAAATACAGACCATCTAGAAAATGCTGTACCATCTGACAGTGAATTTAAGCCAATTCACGCAATGAAATCAAAAAATAAGTCGTGAAATAAAAAATTTTATCAAACCACTGACAAACAAAGTTAGAAGAGTCGGAACGGAGGACATTGTATGCATGACACTCATTCTTATATTTTTCCCACCTCTGGAAAATACAGCCATATTTAGATATAACAAAAGGAAATATACCATCAACGTTATAGTAGCGCTCTCTTGTGTGTTTGTGGTGCATTATTTTTCCCTTGTTTTCTAACTTTTTTTCCTTTTCACATTTTCCCATCTCCTTCACTATGATCTCTCTCTCTCTCTCGCTCTTCTAGACCACATTTACAATGGGTCATTTTGACAACTGGATATTGTACTTGTACTAAGGACAAATACACATCTTCAAACCTTACCTAATCTAATCTAACCTAACCTATGTTATGCTTTCCGATAAGAAGGCAGGTGAAAGGCAAAAGGTCCAACCAAAAGGTTCCAACCAAAAGTTCAAGGTATCATACACACCGAAGCCACTATGTCGTCTTGTTGCACTTTCACTATTGAACTGTATATAGGAAAAGTGTATTCCGAAGAAACTTCTTTAAATGCTTTTAGCTTACTCCTCTAAGATATTTTTATTCCAAAATATCCTGAGCATGAGCTTACAAATGCTGGGCGATGTCCTCTTTCAATATTATCTACCATACTTATGCTGTTCATATATCCGAATATATATTGAAAGGTGAAGTATTCCTTAAGCGCACCTAGTTTTAATATACTCATGGTTTTCCTTTCATCATGGTCGCCTAAGGTAACCTGTTGTTTTTCTGCTGTGTCATCACTTTCATAGATTGGTCTTCAATGCACTAAAAAGGCATTGGAATATAGAGGTTCATGTTCTGAAATTCTTTAACTCTCCTTATTTCCAATTACTTCCTTACTTTCTATCATTCCCTGATGACTACATGCATATAGTGAGATACCTACAGAAATCCTTAACGGCTTATTTACAGTCCCCAACAGCTCATGATATTATACTCCTTGATGCTATTACCCTAATTTTCATTTGACTATCAGTGGAACTACTTAGTAGCAATAATTCTTCAAGTGCAACTGAGCCATTGTTCCGTTTAATTATGAAAGTCGATCTAACACAGCGTTGTGCAATTGGTTACGATTAGCTTGTTAGGCGTCCTGTCAAATAATTCGGCATTAAGCGTGTATCCCAATTATATTTTGATGATATCTACTGTCGTGAAGGGCTACCTTAGTACTGAGACCACATGATCTATTGTATTACCCTTAAACTTTGTAGCCTACACCTATAATATCTTCTCCAAAGCTTTTGCCCTGATGAAATTCAAGATGCTGATCGTTACCAAAAATGACAATTCACTGTCTAGCGCTTGACCGCACCCTGGTTACATTATTGTCTCACAGATTCCAAAATTTGTTGCCCAACGATTCAGTCTCATCATCACAGAATCTATATGTTGTGCTCGTGACGATCGCCATTCTAAGTAGGTGTATCCTGAGTCTATAGTGCCCAGTCAAAAGACCAGATTATTCCTGGATAATCTGATGTAGCACTCAGATTTCGTCTTATTGTAATTGCCCAATAAAGGTTGTGATTGATTGAAACCCACTAAGTTTGAGAAGAGTTTTTGACTCTATTTATGTTGCTTTTCATTAACCCTGGACGGTTACTCTTCGTCGAATCGACGAAGCTCATTTACACTTTATCATATAACACTTTTATGGTTGACCAAATTTCGCTCTTTTTTTCAATAACGTTATTTGATAATAAAAGCTTGCAGTGAGTAAACAAAAAAAATTTTTTTTTGTTCGTCGATTCGACGAAGAGTAACCTTACTGTACAAAAATGACCATCCAGGATTAAAAAAATGGGTGGCCCGGGTACATTTACTCACTACAAGCTTTCGTAATCAATCAACATTGTTTATAAAAAGAGCGAAATTTGGTCAAAAATAAAAGAATTATATGATAAAGAGTAAATGAGCTTCGTCGATTCGACGAACAGTAACCAATTAGGGTGAAAGTGTTCGTCGATTCAACGAAGAGTAACCTTAATGTACAAAATAGAAGAGTAACCGTCTAGGGTTAAGCATACTTTCGTTCGCTGCCACTGCAATAAATTATTCTGATCCCGTCAAAGTTGTTGAAGCTCTCGCTTGCTCATTGGCGCGAATTCAAACACGGTCTTTTTTTTCTATTCAGCCAATTCCACTTCTCAAGACAGCCCTATGTTGCCTGAAATTTAACCAGATAGGGACCGAGTGCCAAATAGTATTGCTATGTCCTGCCTTTTGTACCTCCTCTTTACCGATAGCGTAGATTTGCGCTTGGGAGATAGCCGATAGTTTCCTCATGGGCTCGGAATAGTTCAAAAAGTTCTGCCTCTGTTTCAAGATCTGTTCCTGACCCATTTGTATACCTCAATCCTGGCCTGTCTACTGCATAGAAACTCCTCCTCTCCTCACAAGCTGGTGACCTGACTGCCAAATAGTATTGCTATGTCCTCCCTTTTGTACCTCCTCTCTAAACTGAATTGAGCAATTCTATCGATTGCATAGATTTCCGCTTGAGAGATAGCCGAGAGTTTCGTCATGGGCTCGGAATAGTTCAAAAACTCCTGCCTCTGTTTCAAGGTCTATTCTTGACCCATTTGTATATCACAATATAGTCCTGCAGCTTCCCAACTACTCCATTTTTATTACTAAGTCTTGTTGTAAGTATTCCCCAAATCATAGAGTCAATGGGTTCTGCCCAGGGAAGAAGGTTGCGAAGGGAAATGTGAACCAATCGATTCCATAAGTCTCGAAATCATGAATTTTATGCCAGACTTGTTTTCTATCAGCCAACCTACATATGTATATTAAAATGTTTTGAATGATGACGATACACTTTTGTTTGCTTTGGGTAACAACAACAACAGAATCTACAAAAACAACAATTATTTCAAGCCTCAGATTTTCAGACGTCTCGTAATTGTATTTGTCACAGGATGCACTTACAATTTTTTTTTTTTTTTGTTATTGTTTAGCTTTGCATTACTGTTGACATTTTCTTTAACCCTCCGTCATGCACATGTATCTGGCCAGATATTTTACGAATTTAACTGTGATTTAAATATATTTCTAATTTGGCTAGGGGTTTGAGTCTCCAGGTACCCTCTACAAATATTGTTAGGTATCGTTTTATGAAAAACACATTAAAAAAAAAACAACAAACAAAATTTATGTGGATTTTTTCATCTATACATCGTATACGTAGCGCATGTATCTGGCCAGATACACACACATTTTGTATGAAGAGTACTGTACTTTATTGGTTTTTTTTGGTTTTTATACATTGGTTCTTCCAAATATTGAAAACCGAATGAACAACATTCACATCATCAAACAGTTCAATACTCGTTTGGCCCTGGAATCGTATTTTGGAAGACCACTAAATGTAAGTTTGATAAAACATTTTCCCTTCATTACATCTCATTTTCCTCGTTTTTCTTTCTCATTTCAGTTTCCAGTAGTAGTTCCTAGCTCAAGTGGTGCTGATACTCTACAAAAGAGAAAAAGTTGTCAGCTTTGTACATTGGGAGATGAACTAACTCGTTTTTTTTGTTCCAAGTGCTCGAATCCGGTATGCCTACAACATTCGAAATCAGAGTATACATGTTTTAGTTGCTTACCTGAAGCTGTGTAAGACTTTTTTAATTTAGAATTAATTAAAACTTCCTTTGTAACTACTAAATTTAATTGAAATGAACTTTATTACAACTATTTTTTTGAAATTAAACACAAAAATAAAATTTTTCTTGTTTTATTTCTCATTAAAATTTTTTTTGCACGGGTAGGTGGTTTAGCATGTACTAAGAACAAAAAAAAAAATAGAATATATATATCTGCCTGGCGTGATAACAGTATAACAATGTAATATTATCACTAAAATAGCATATTTTTCATGTAAATGTACTGAAATACATAGTGTATCTGGCCAGATACATGCGCTACGTACGTGACTATCGGAACATGTGCATGACGGAGGGTTAAGAAAATATCCTTCAACTGAAGATTACGAAAAAAAGAAAAACTTCTTTGCCAACACAAAGCAATTGTGTGAGGAAATATACAGCCGAGTAAGTGCGAACAAACAACAAAAAAGTTGTTGAGGTTTTTTTCTTTCTTTCTTCTGATGGAAAGTTTAAGTTTAAATATTTATTTTGCAGTCGTAAGTACAACCAGATTTTTATTTCTTATTTAACACAGTAGATTGTGTGCAGCCACAATCTGTTCCAGCAGCAATTTCTTAGCAAACAACAGAGTCTTTAAGTTAAATTTCAATGTCATTTCTTTACTACATTTCTCGTGACTGTGAATGGCATTATTTTAAAGGTAAATAAAATTTTTCCTTAACACCATTAGACTTAAGGACGCAAATATGTGGCACATTTAGCTGCATTCATTATCACATTTTAGAGCATGCATGTACAACAAAAGTTAAGCCGGTAATGCGTGGCAGATACAAGTCTACTGCAGTTTCATAGATTGCTTTAGTAAAATACCAAAACGTAGGGAATGCTTTAATAGAATTTAAATCTCGATTAAGGTGCGTTCTCATTAAGCAAAAATTTAACAAAAAATGCTTGTATTTTATTTGAACATTTGCTTGCTGCAAGATAAGACATTTTCAGTGAAACATGTTTCTAAATTAAACTGTGTTTAACACAGATAGCGCTTCCTATAATAAATCCATATAATTTGTTGTTAATACTGCCCTTCAAAAGACAGAAGTATAAATTTCACAGCTGCCAGACTATTAGTTCGTGGGGCAGAGCATTTTGAGTGAGGCAACTTTGAACGAAATTGGATGAAAAGGATTTTAAAGTGTACTCCATTTAGGGGAAAAATACTGTTTAGTTTGATATGCATTACTGTTACCAAGAAAATAATCCATTGAGAAGCAGTTTGCCAAGTTTGAACAAGGCGAAATGAGCACCGCGGGCAATTACAAAGAGGCTATTAACGACAAAGACACCAAAAAAAAGTCCATGAAATACTGTTGGATAAAGTACATCAAGATAAATGAGGTTCAGGAAATATCAAACGAATGTGTCTGATACATCCCATACATACATACATAACTGGTCATTACAACCTTTCAGTGAGGAGTAGGATCAGTTTCTTAAACACTTATTATGTGCGGGTGGCTGAACCTAATTTTAATGTTGGTTCTGAACATGATATTCTTCAGAAACATTTTATGGCAATTTTATTTTACTCTTAGAAATTTTGGCAGAAAACTGATGAGAGGATGTCACCGAAAAATATCCTGAGCTGGGGTTTGAAACGTGGCCTCAAGTCTAATAACCCAACACATTACGTAGTAGACTAAGGAAACTTTATATTGTTATGAAAATAAGAAATCTAGATACTGGTGTTTTGCTTTTACATCGCTTAACATTAAAATTATAAACAAAAGCTACAAAAACAAAACAATGCAGTAAACAAACTAGTTTAAAAATTATCGTGCTGCTTAATATAATAACAAACACCATTATTAAGAAGGCAATCGGCCTAGCCAGCAACTTCCTGGGATTTTAAATAAATACAAGAGCCTAATAAAAGGCTTGATTTATCAGGCAATATATTTATTAAAATTCCTGTATTATTAAATTCAAAATTATAATTAATATAAAATAGATTACAATTTCTTAAAGCGACATACTTTTTAGTAGGAAAGCTACCGAATCGAATAACAAGAAAAAAAAATTAATTAAATTTATATGACTAAGCGCGTCTATAGAAAATTTTATAATAAGATGGCGAAAGTTCTAGTTTTACTTCATAACTTAATCTTCGATAAAAAAAAATGTATGTATACTATTGGAGAGTTAAAAATGTTTCATGGCATATTGCCAGACCACTAAATAAATTATAGAGATTTTGGGAGTAGTTTTAACAACCATCATAAAGAAAAATGGTAAATAAGTAAACAAAAATATACCAACAACACTACAATAATAAATGTAAACATCGTTGATTTCGAGAAGGCTAAGTCGTGAACCTTCGCTTTCAAAAACATTCATCAGACTGTTTACTTTGCCATATAAAAGCCAAGGCAAAGCAGGCGACTGAGTTAGTAAAGACCAGTCAGTCTTGTGTGAAGACACGGTGTGTTTAAAGAGAATAATCGTGGTTTGAACATCTACGTTACAAAGATCTGTCGAACAATCATCTAGTGATTTGTAATTGTTTACGCAAGAAAGTGCAAAGAGGAATAACAAACAGAAAAATTGTTGTTGTTTACATCAAGTTGTGAACGGTGATACACAGAATTGTGCGAACAATAATGAATCTAATTAAAACTAAACACAAATTTTCTATTTTTATTTGCAATCTACGAGCTCATATTTTAAACTCTTTAAGCAGGTAAAAACGTAACAGAATTTTACTCAAAATAGGACTGTAAATAAATAAAAAAAATATATTAAACAACGTAGAATACAGATTCCATTCATCCAGAAATGAGCCTTATTATTGATGATGATATATCGATGAAAATTAATTTCAGTTGCCAATTGCTCCAGAGCCTACTCATTGTAACATATCTTTGCCTATGATTGCTTACCTGTAGTACCTTGGACAGTTGAATTTCATTCAGCTCCAAATACAAAATTCTGGTGTGCGAAAATTCATAATGTTTCGATGAAAGTCTAATTGGCTGCCTCAAACTATTGCACACTCTCACGGACTACGGCGATGTTTTCAGTAGATCTTGCATTTTGTCGACATACGAGTTTTGGTCGACTGATTACAGATTTATCCAGCACATTGCGAATAGACCTCTCTGTAGGACAATTACACAGCTGATAAAATGAGCAGAGCATACGGTTATTTGCCCGAACAGGGTGCCCAGGTGATTTCACTGTAGAAATGGAAACATTTGACAGATGTAGCTTCAATATAATGACAGTTGTTTTTTAAAATGCTGTTTAATTATTTAAAACAGTAATTGGTGAAAAACTTTTAAATTTGACCTTAATATACGCAACACTTTAAAACCATAAATTATGACAGTAAATGCTGTCACTGAATACAAAAAGAAACAATAGAAAGAAAAAATAAGAAAGAAATACAGACATTCCTAGCAAATATACATACAATACTCGTATACCATAATGTTTACATTACTTATACTCAACACGATGAGATACTTACACATATACATATACACCCTTATACGTTTGCATAAAGACTAAAAATACATACACTGTGTATGA
Organism: Sarcophaga caerulescens; assembly: GCA_927399465.1. Classification (NCBI taxonomy): domain Eukaryota; kingdom Metazoa; phylum Arthropoda; class Insecta; order Diptera; family Sarcophagidae; genus Sarcophaga; species Sarcophaga caerulescens. The sequence continues at coordinate 99,335,173 of OV656873.1, read as the reverse complement.
ATGGATGTACATATGAATGTAAAACAAAAGTTTATATTTTATTGTATGCCTGAATATTGTTTTTGTACACTTAACTGTGATTGTTTTGTACACAGTTTTTTTGGATACTTTTTTCGTATATGTTGTGTCTCTTTTGTTCTGTTTCTTATTGTTGTTCATATGATGGTAGTAGAGTGTTACATTTTTTGTTCCGTTTGTTTTGTTGCTGTAGCTGATGCTGATGCTGTTGCTTTCATTGTTTCTCTTATAGGACTGGTTGGCATTGTTTACCAAAAAGACTCCCTAATGGTTTAACAGTGGTCGCAGTCCAAAAAGCTGAGAGGCCTACTAGTATGTGTTGTAAAACAATACAGTTTTGTTTATATGCGAAACATAATTGTGGTGATTCAATGTAAAAAAAAAGAAATGTATGCGGTTTTTGTGAATAAGAGCGTATCTCCCGAACATAATAATGTTGAAGTCATAAATCACTTTCTACGCAGCTAGATAAACAGTAGCTGTAATGCTATAAACACAATGAACGCAACGCAGCAAGCACAGCAATCTGTCAAAAATAGAATACATGGATGTAAGTATATGGAAATGATTGGTTTAAAGGCAACGCTACAACAAGCAAATTGTTGTTGCAAAATTGCTGTGTTTGTTGTTTTAAGTTCATTGTGTTTATACCATAACTGAGAATGATGAAAACATTGCTCAGTTAGAATAACTACATGTTCGGGCATGAAAATTCAATGCAATGATTGGTTGAATAATCATATTTTGCAAGTGTTGACAGGAGCATTCAAGTCCCGCGTTTTCTTAAACCATACTTCACTCGATCTGAACTTCTTAATTTTTGAATCATTAATAACCGTCCTAAAATAGAGTATGATTTTCATGCATAGGTCAGTGTCTCCAGGTCTATTTTGAGGCTTCTCGATAGTGTACAGGAAAGAGCAAATGTGCTTATTAATGACAGTAAAGTATTCAAATCTCTTGATTTATTAGACCACCGCTACAGTGTGGTTTATATTCCGCTGTATTATTGCTACTATAACTGAATATGCTCAAGGTAAACGGTTCGCATTCTAACAAAAACTGTAATGGGACACTGCGCTATTGTTAGTTTAGCTTACAGGTCTACGCCATCAGTATTACTGTAGAAGCTGCCATAATGTGACGAAATCGGTGCAAACAAATTTTATTTGAGTGCCTTGTACTTCAGAGCATGACCTTAACCTAATCTAATCATGCTCTACAGAATTTACATACAAGATATTAAAGCGTTTGGTAAAAAAGGGACTTCGTATAAATTGGGATATAGAGGATCAGAACTAGACAAAAAAGATTTTAAGATTTCACAAAACTTTTCCAGTATTGATATTCCCTTTACGTAATCGACTTTGGTAAGATCAAGGCCTTTATTTAGAAAGTATATGAACTTCAGTCAGGATTACGACCTAGCTTTTCACACAGCATTAAGAATCCTTATGATTACTACTTCCAACAAGTCAATGAACCCAATCATACTGCTGGGTTATGAGGATCTGATTTGCCTAACAGAGTCCCCAAAGGCTTAATACTATTGCACAAAATCCAAATATGGCTTCAAGAGAGTATTTAGGAGATCATTTAGAAAAACGGCTATATAGTCGCTAAGCCGCAAACAAAAGTCAACTGAAAGCCTTGCTCATGAATGCGTGGCAGCAAATATCAACAGAATATGTAAATTAAAACTGGTACATTTAATTTTGAATTTTAATTTTACTCAGAGTTCTTCCTGGAGATACCTAAATTTTTGCTATGCAAAAGTAAAGTGTTACCAGAAACTTTTCCTTATTTTTCTCATGATTTATTAAAAACATTGAATATTTCTTTGCTTTATAATAAAATAGAAAAGAATTAATAAAAAAAATATAAAAAACGTCAATAATTGTACATATTATTGCTTAAAATTCATGAAATTATTGAAATATATTGGGGTACCTTGGCTATTGCTGCCCACTGTATACTGTGGAACTCTGTTCCTGTAGAAGTTTTCCTTGTGGCATATAATATAAGTAAAGTCAATTCTTATATCTATAAGCTTTACTCCCTCTTCCCTCCTTTCTACAAACTCTTTTCTTGATTCCAACACAATTCCTGGTTTTGGTCGTAAATAAAAAAAAATTAAAAAATGAACTTTATAGCAAGTTCCTCAATGTTTACTTAGAATTTTACAATTATTTATTTTATAAAGTGATTTAATTTTACATTAACAACATCATAAAAATAAAATTTTATTTAAGCACGTGCTAACGTTATAAGCATTCGAATCCGGTTTAAAAATCATACTCCACAACAATCATTTTTGGAAATTTTGATTTTAATTTCTAGTAAATTGCTTTCGTTGAATCGTTTTTATTATGTTATGAATGTTTTAATGTTTGCAAGAAAGTTAAGTGTTGAAAAGATGTGGGTCATATCGAACCAATAGTCGCAACATCGATAACAAGAAGTAACAAAGGCACACCATTCTGAGAAGAATTGGAAATTAGAATTAAAACTATTCACCGTGACATTACCAAATACTCATATTACCAGCTGTTTACTATTCAGTTCTTGACAGAAGGATTACAACCATGAATGGATTTTAATTTAAAGAAAGAAAAAAAAATGAAAACATACATAAAATTCGTTAAAGTCACCAAATTTTTAAAAATTTTTCTGAGGGAGGAACATTCTACTTTATTTAATATTGATTTTATTAAGAATCAATGAGTCGCCGTAGTCTAGTAGGCAGTGTGTTGGCTTATTAGATGTGAGGCCACGGTTCAAATCCCAGGTCAAGACATCTACATCAAAACGAAATATGAAAAAATATTTCCTCAGCTACTGCCTCAGCAGATACTCTGAGAATAAATAAAACTGCCATGAAAAGTTTTTCGTTTGGAGTCGACTTTAAGCTGTATGTCGCGCCACTCATGTATAAAAAACATACACAACATAATTGGTATGAGAAGCTAGGTCGTACTAATGACTGAATTTATTATATTATTTATTTATTATATTATTTATATGCTGACGAAAAATTTCATTCGACATTCATAATCCATACATTGACGGTATACTTGACGTATGAGTAATATTTAATTCAACATATTTAGCAGATATTACTTATGCGCCTGTAGCACTCCCTTTACATGAAGAGAATTGTTATATTTTTCATTATTTGTATAGTTTAATAGATTGGCTTTTAAGACTATTTGCTTTCATTTAAAACTTTATAAATAATTTTTAAGTTGTTTATTTATTGACTGGCTTCACTTAGAATTTGTAATTATTAGTTTTATGTTTAAATTGTTTAATGATTTTTATTTCTGCATGCGTTGCAAATTTTTTTATTAAAACACGAAGAGATAAGTCTTCTTAAAAGTATTAATTTTTCATCTTAAATGGGGCCTACACCCGCACAAAACTCGACCGACCCAGGAACTGGAGGTAAACAACAATAAACAACAACCCTGTGAACTAAAATAATTGTCGAATTTGGAATGTTACCAATCCACATGAGATCCAGGAGCTTTCAATGCCACTGTCTGATATGAATTATGGGCTGGCTGCATCATCGGTTCTTATTTCCTTGAGAACGACATTTTCTAGGCCATTACTGTCAAAGCCGTGCATTATGGGTCGTTGTTTAGAAACTTTTTCTGGCCTGAATTTTATGATATGGATCTGTGGTTAAAATACGAGGGCGTTACGTGATGCAGAACTCAATATCTTTGCTCTTCAAACCCAAGATAGCTTACGTAGAGGTGATATTCCCGTCAGACTTTTTCCGGGATTTTTGAAAGACGACGCAGGTATTTTAAATAAGCCGCAAACCACAATGGCCCTCGAAGCCAACAAAAACCATGCCGTCTGTCAAATTTAGTCTGATTTATATATACAACAGACATTTCAGACGTGTTCCATCCAGAGAAGTCGTAGCAGACGTTTCAACGATGTTCATATACGTATATTGACATCAATAAGTCTTTAAAAAGAAAAAAAAATTTGATGATATGCTTTCTGTTATTAAAAAACTCTATATACTTGGGATAATAGAGAATAAAAAGAAATATGTGAATAAGGCAATGACAAACTATAGTTCTAATTTATGTTTGTTTGCTTTATTTCACTGACAATAATCACGTTTGTCAAGCTAAGCGTATGAATAAGATGGTAACAGTTCCATCTATGAAAATAAGTTGGATGTAGTGTTGAGAAAATTTTACTAATTGTTCTAAGTTTTCTCAAGAGTTCGTGTTGTCAATAGTATTCAATATTGAAATTATAATTTCTGGGGTACGGTGGTGAAGTCATGTTGCTTCCAGGATGGATTATTTGTACGATTTCCACCAGGGGCTCTCGTCTGTTACTGCACCAAGCGTATGACCTATGTTACTTAGCTCGTAATAATGAAATATAATTTGTAATAGTATTTTAATTTATAAATAAATAAAATAATTTATTTATTCAGTTTTATGTTTGTTGCGTTTTTTTATTTATAAAACATATTGTTGTCCAAAACAATAACCATATTGTTGTTTCTAAATATTATTGTTTCTAGAATAATTATTTAAAACATTGTTGTTTTTATTTAATTAGTTATTGTGAGTGTTTTCAAATGAAATTACATTTTTAAGTACAAAAGCGCCTAAAGGTCTCTCTCGAACATGGAAAACAAAACTTGGTAAATTATTTTAGCAAATATGTGTATGCACATGAGTATGAATGCGAAATGCGTTGTTTTTGTTTTCCTTTCGTTGCTTAGTGTAATAGTAGGCAAAACAGATAAAAATATCAGAAACCAATGATGATCCCAGAATCTCCAAACCACAAGCAAGTGTTACGATTGTCTCAGTTAAGCTGAATATTATCCGTGAAGTCGGCGTAGTATAGTAGGTAGTGTGTTGGCTTATTGGACGCGAGATCAGACATCACCAGCAAAACAAAATAAATGAAAAATATTAGGTTAGAGGACGTGTACTTGTCCGTTAAGACAAGTACAATACTCGGAGGTCGAAATTGACCCATTGTAAAAAATGAAAAATATTTCTTCGGCGACTTCTCAGCAGATTTCTGAAAAAAATCTTAGAGGACATAAAATTACCATGAAAAAGTTTATCAAAAATGTGTAGTTCGGAATCCACTTTAAAGTGTAGGTCATCATGTATAAAATTAGCACACTCAACATAAGTGGTGAGAAAAGCTATTTCGTTATCGAAATAGATTCTAATGATCATTTATGTATGTATTCTCCCCCGATCGGTGTAGAAAACGTCTTAAATTCGTTAGTAGTAGGAAAGCATACGCAGTATTACTACGCTCTAGTGGACTGATGTTGGCTATTTATAACTATCGAGCTCTCACCGCTATTGGATGTCGTGTCGATAGACGTGGCATTCACTCACATAATTTCTGCAGGTAGGATATCAGGATATCTCTAAAACCAGGGTTAATTGAGCAAGTATGGGTTTTAATTCAAATTCTAGTGTAATTTACTTGTCGGATTGAGTTACTTTTAAATAATTTCTTGCCCCCTGGTTTCTAGATGTGTTAAATTATTTAAATATAATAAATAAATAAAAATCCGGAGAGAACTTTTGTCATGTTTATATTAAATAGCAATTGCTTGATTAATTTATACGTCTTCCTCACATCTCAACTATGGTACACTGTTTGTACTAATTTCGTACAAATCCAGAAAAACATGTTTACTCTTAATTGTGCTTAAAGACATAGTAAATTATTTAATGTGTACAATAAATATTGCTATAAAATAATAACAACAAAAGTGTGTTAATTAAATAAATGCATGTAAATATAAAGGAAATCAAGTAAAATAATTTTAATATTTGTATTTTGCTTTGAGGTACATTAACTTTAAATATGTATGTTGTTAAAATAACATACAAACTTTTAACATTTTACATGTTATATAATACAACAAATGGGCTGAAAAGTTAGTGGGCTAAAACACAATTAAGCTACAAATATTAAATAAAAATGATTTTTAGTTCACCATTTTCGTCAGTCGTTTCGAGCGAGCCTTACAAAATGACAGCCATGAGTTTTTGATGGTGAGAAATTTAGTTTTACTTGTGAAATTTATACAATTTTTAGTAACTGGCAACGCAACCGTCATAAAAAATCTACCTAACCTGAGTCTGACACATAAAAATACATATACGCCAAGAAAGAGTAGAATAATGAAAGAAATTTACAAATCTGTATTTGAGAGGTAGTCTTGTATTAACCCATGATTTTTGTCATTTAGGATTCTGAAATTCGATGCAATACTTAGTATTGTTACGTTTTTACTTTTTAAATGGTTTAAAATATGAGCTCGTAGATTGCAAATAAAATAGAAATAAATTTGTTTTTAGTTTTAAATAAATTCTTTATTGTTCGCACAATTCTGTGTGGCTCTGTTCACAACTTTTAAACAACAACAATTATTTTATTTGTTATTCCCCTTTATACTCTTTTGTGTAAACAATAACAATTGTTCGACAGATCTTTATAACGCAAATCTTCAAACCACGATTATTCTCTCCAAACACTGCTTCATACAAGACTGACTGAATTTTTACTGACCCATTGCCTGCTTTGCTTTGTCTTTTATATTGCAGGGTAAGCAGTCTGATGAATGCTCTTGAAGGCGAATAACTTCGCCTTCTCGAAATCTCTATAAATGTAAACATGTTGTTTACATTATTGTTGTTTGTGTGTTTTGTGTACGTTTGTTCTTGCAGTGTTGTTGTTGCATTTTTGTTTACTTGTTTATCACTTTTTTATGCTGATATTTGTTGTTTTATTTTTGTGTACCTATTGCCATTTTTTTAATACTGGTGTTTTGTTGGTATATTTTTGTTTACGTGTTTATCATGTAAACAAGTTCATTATTTTTGTTTATGTACCTTTGTTTTACAATTTAAACGATTTAAAATCAAAACACCATTTCCATTTTCTTAATAATATATTCCCAGAATTGTGCAACTTAAAAATATTGGACCACGAGCGAATTTCTATTAATTTTTGAAATTTTTTTAACGTCATTTATTACTATACGATGACTGATACTTTCAAAATATTTGTTTTTAGCATACCTTCCATTTCAACTGCTACCGAAATTCATGCAGTTTTGGCGTAAACGTTATCACTCATGTGCATCTTTACAGAATTATTTTCATTTCAACAACTCAAAAACTTTTTGGACCATAAATTCATCACAGCATTTTTTTTTCTACCACAAATATTTTGATTGAAAGGCAACTTTGATTTTCGCAAAATTGATTTTGATAGTAACAGAATTAGTTTCGTTGTTCTGTTGTACCTTCATTATTAGATGCCTACTTTTGAAAATTCTAATTACCTGTTATGAAACGTAGCGCTATATATGCGTTTGCAAAAATAAATTGAAATGTTCATACAAGTACAGTGGAATTTTTCCGTAATATTCCAGGAATTCTGTATTAAAGTGTACTTAAATGTGCCAAATGATACGTATCAAAACGTTTTTTGCTGGGTATGGCTATGTTATCTTTCGAAAAGTACAATTCACTTGAAATTGAATGAATGAATTGTGTTGGAATGAATTGCAAATTCTGTAATTAAGGTAAATACCTGTTGTAATGATAGAATGAAATTCTCAAAAAAAAAAAAAAAAATTAAAGAACAACTGATCAACTTCTCAGAGATTGAAATTTCAGCATTTAGATATTCATAAATATCTCTGGAAATCGCTAAATAAAGTGGCATGTATTGTTGATTATTATTAATTTTCTAAAAATTTCTTGGCTGCCTTATCAATGTGTAGCTGATTATCGATAATATTAATCTTACGCCAAAGGCCCTTCACCAACCGTGTGATAATAAGCATCAAATGTATACAATTTTAGATGTAGCGCAGATTTCTTTTAAGTCGCCAATTCATGTCCAGATCCGTCGAAGAAGAAAATGAGAATTGTTTTAACAATATAACCTTCACCGACGAAGTCCATTTTCAGCTTAATGACTATATCAACAAAAATCGCCTTTGTCTACTAGTTAGACGTGAGGCCTCGGTTCAAACCCCAGATCAGCATCTTCAACTAAACGAAATATGACAAAATATTTCTTCGGCGACTTCCTCTTAGCAGATTCCTGGCAAAAACTCTGAGAGTAAATAAAATTGCCATGAAAAGGTTCTCAAAAATCTATCGTTCGGAGTCGACTTTAATCTGTAGGTCCCACCACTCATGTAAAAAAATTAACGCACACAACTAGGTCGTAATCCTGACTAAAGGGTTGTAATGACCAATTATGTATGACTGCATCAAAAAGCAGAATTTCCGCATTTAGGCTGAAGAGAATTCAAAAGTTATCTTAGAACAATCATTACATCCACAAAAAGTTACGGTTTAGTTTCGATTGTGGTTTGAAGGAAAAATCGGGCAACAATTTTTTTTAAACGAAAATGAAAATTCAATAACAGTCACTATAAATCGCTACAGGAAGATGATCTGCAGGATTTTGTTTCAGAAAATTGATGATTTAGACGTAGAGAATATGTGATTTCAACAGGATGGCGTCACTTATTACAAAGCAAGAAAAACAATGTATGTGGCATCACAACGGGCCGCTATGCGTGCTCAAGTGAGCTTTGTGACATCAGAGCTACCACTCCGACCTAAACCTAAACCTAATGTATGTTTTGGAAGAATAGTTCAAAAACCCCTTTATTTCTCATAGTTAATGAGTAAATTGTCTACCAAAACCGTGCGATTAGACACTCTTAGATTTTTTTGTGGGTTTTTTTATTGCCGATCAGATATCCATTATGGACAATAGTTGAAAAATGTGATTGACAATTTTGATAAAAGATTGGAAATCTGTTGAGCCAGTTAAAGATCACTTGGCTTATATTTCTTTCATTTTTAATCAGAACTTATTTGTAAAAAGCATGTAGACCATATATAGTGCTGCAATTCCAATTGGGTTATAACAATTTCATATATAAACAAAAAAATTTGCAATACTTAATACATTCCTACCAATTCAGAGCATAATGAATATGAAATCGAAAACTACCACGCCATTTATAAAAACCAAAATTACAATAAATTAAGCAGAAAAAAATGAAAATAAATGAAAACGCAATTTAACCACAATTAATTGACCTGCAATAAACAGTGAAGAAACAATTTGCCACAGTGACAGTATATTGGTATGACGTACAATTCTTACCAGAGAACTTATTTTCAAATTTATGTTATTCGATAAATAAAGAAAACTATGGAGCAATTATTTTCTTTATATGCTTTATATGCCTTTGGAATCTTATTACCCTGCTTTAAGAATGGAAAAATATTGCTTAGAGGAGAAATTTTAACATAAATAGGTCATCTCAAAGTAAAGCTTAAAAACAGCACATAAGTTTAGTCTTTATGCACTTGTACTATACAAAATTTACAAAATTTCTTTTAAACGCAGAAAGTGCGTCCCGTCGAAATCACAACAGCAGATTATAATTCATCTTCCACATCTGAATAAGATAAGGAAAATTATTGGGTGAATGGCCACGTGAACAAACGAAATTTCGAATTGGAGGCGTGATCAATCGACGTGTTATCCGAAATGATACGTTCCGAAAAATTCACTGTTTGTTATGGATCTTGGGCTGGTGACGTCATCGGCCCTTGATTATCACCTTCTTTTAGTCTTAATTATATAATCTAGCTACCAATGATATGTACTTTCAACAGATCGACACTCAGGTCCTCACATCTCATATAACATTAGATATTCAGCATAAGCGATTTAAGTGCTTGGGGGTCTCTCGTGGAGGTGAAGTGAACCGGCCACCCATATCGTGCAATTTGATTCTTTTTTATATCGCAGGAGTATACGTATTAGCTACAAATTACTGTGGTCCTCAAAGCCAATAAAACTATTGCCATCAACTTTATTTACGTTCCATAGTCATGAAAAATTTGATATTTCAGCTGCGCTGCAGTAAGAGAAGCCATGGCAGCTTCTTAAACCACACATCCACCGTAGTCTAGTACATAGTAAGTTGGCTTATTAGACGTCAGGCCGTAGTTCGAACTCCAGGTCAGACATCTAGAACTAAACGAAATATAAAGAAATATTTCTTCGACAACTTCCTCTTATCTGTGCCTACCAAACACTCTGAAAGTAAATAAAATTATCATGAAAAGTTTCTCAAAAAACTGTTGTTCGAACCCCACTTTAAGCCGTAGGTTTCGCCGCACATGCTTAAAGTTAAAGCACATTTCCTGGATGGTGTGAGAAGCTAAGTTGTAATCCTGACTAAAGGATTGCACTGATCAATTAAGTAAGTAAGTAAAAGTATCGGGGGGGCCATCTATCGGTTTAAATTTGAACAATCGGTTTTTCGAATCTGGAAATACCTATGTCATTCTATTCTGTCACAAAATTCTGTGTATTATCTCCACTGAACGTAACGAATCGATTTACGCTTTAGTAACGTTGGGGTTTATTGAAAATTTATTTTCAAAACAAAGACAATTGATCGGAATTTACGTGAAAGGCCGTAAAAAATTTGGTCTCAGGGAAGAACCATCAGTGCGCGGTATACACAAGTTTATTGCTAAAGTTAGTAAAACTGGCTTCACTATTGATGTGCCAAGACGTGAGCGTGTTCGTGAATTGCGTACACCCAAAAATATCGAAGTTGTGGATGCGAGTCTACGTGAGAATCCATCAACATCAACTCTTCATCGTTCTCAAGAATTGAACATTTTACGCACCAGTCTACGTCGAATTTTGCGAAAAGGTGTCAGTATGACAGCCTTAGAGAGTTCAATAAGTTCAAGAGTAGAAGCCGCATGACCATCAGCTTTGTTTTCGCTTCGCTAGATGCTGGATACGCTAATGTTGGTGCCCAGAAAACGCACACATGGTTTTACAGAAGCCAATACAACCCTAACGAGTAACTGTTTGGAGCGGCTTGTGGAGCGGAGACATCATTGGTCCTTATTTCTTTGCAAATAACGACAATGGAGACACCGTTTATTTCTTTACCCGCTCTTCACGGTATTGATGTGAACGATGTTTGGCTTCAACAGTATGGCAAGTTGCACCACATCTCATGCCATAATCGATATATTGCGCCAAACGTTTGATGGCTTTTATTAGTTGGACTATTTGGGCGCAGTTAAAGAAAAGTGTTATGCCGAAAAACTAGAAACAATTGAGCATTCAAAGGCCATCATTTGTGTATACTTTCCCGAGATACGTCCCCATATACTCGAAAATATGCACGAAAATCGATCCGATCAAATGAGGTACTGTGAGGCCAAACGCGGCAGCCTTACGAATGAAATAATATTCCACTTCTAACCGGAGCAATTGTACTTCACCAGAATATCAATATAACTGTAAAAAATATGGATAAAAAAATATCGACAATAACTCACACACAGCTTCAAAGGTTGAAAGCGTTTAATGAAAAACCCGATATAAACCTGAATTTTTTTTAGCATTGTACCATATTTGATCTAAAGGAGAAATTACACTATAATTCATGCTGAGTTATTCATGTGTTTTATGTAAATTTTGAATGTGCAACAGCAATAGACACTGAAAACGGAAATAAAACAGTCGCGGATGAAACTTTATACAATCTTAATAGTAACTAAAAGCAGAATTCTTAAGTTAATAGAATTATTTAAAAGGTTAAAAAATTAAGAGAATAAATTATGAAAATTCATGTGGTTTTTGTTTTATAATTTTAGATTAAATTTTTGTTTCATTCATTTTCTTTTAGAAGCCGTTATTCACGCTACATGTTAATATTCTTTTCCTTTTCTTTTTCATTTTAAAGAACAATAAAGAAAAAAATTTACAAATTGTGCAAGAGTCATGGCAAGAAATATTTGCATAAAACCTGTTAACATAATAAGTACGGTAGACTGTATTTCTCCTGGCGTAGATTTTTTATTGGGATTACTACGTGGCAGAATTCTTTATAACCACTCATAAGCTAAGGTGATATTAAAGGGGTGGTTCATTTATCTTTAATCATAAACGTAAGAAATATTTCATTTCATGAAAGTAATATTTCATGTTCTCGCAAACCACAAGGAAGGCGTTGTTATAAATTTCCTGAAAAGAGTTGGGGTTTAATATCGTAGAAGAATTTTGTAATGAATTCTTATTAAACTAGCAATAAATTCTTTTGCATAAAATAAATTCCTTAGTTTTATTATGTTATTATAGGTTTAGAGTTTAAAGTGGGATGTTTGTTAAGTTTAAAGGAAAAGTTAATGCGAAAAGTTTTTAAGTCTTTTAAAAACTTAACACTTGTAGTCTTGGACACTTTTGGGAAATTTTTCGCAACAAAATGAATGAAGTAATCCAGAAGCTGCATATTTAATAAGACAACACATTACCTACTAGCCTACAGGCACTTCTAGTCCGCATTGATAAGACCTAAATATGGTCCATTCGCACTATCTTATATTGAACCGAGTTTTTCAACGCCTAAATTATTTATCGGAAACAGGAAGAAGCACGCAATAATACCTCGGTTTATAAAAAAAATTAATTCTATTGGAACAAGCGAATTTAGGTACCATTACAGATTTTCCCAAAGATCTTAATGGAGTGTGTTGGGCCATTATAACTTATTGTTTATTATATTTATCATTATTGCTTGAATTTCCATATAATATTTAATGAATTCAATTTATATCAATTATGTCATATAAAAATCACTAAGAAAAACCTTTTTTCGCGAGGTGCCTACTAAGCTGAATCCAGCTGACATTGTGTCAAGAGTAAAAGATTTGAAAAACTCAATATGGTTGGAAGGACCGTCGTTTTTACTAAACAACAGTTCCAAATGGCCTATTAATGTACATTTTGAATTAATAGAGAACCAAAAGATATTGGAAACGAGAAAGGCGAATGTATTTCTAGCAGTAGAGGGGACGTCTAACTGTCTACTGGATATGACATCAAGGTACTCTTCATATACGAAGTTAGTGCGAGTAACTTGTTTTGTACTCAGATTCATTGATAATCTGAAGGAACGAAAGTCAAAGCAAATTATCATACCTACTGCAGCGGAAATGAAATGGTCATTTTATCACCTCGTAGAGGCTATACAGAAATCTATATTTTTGAAGAGATTTCTAAATTACAAAAATCTTTGACCTTTCCGTCGAACATACAGAGACTTAACATTTCATTCATACATTCACTGAAGAAGAAAGAACATTTTCACTATTAAGGGTAGATGGGAGATTGCGTAATGCAAATTTGTCATATGATGCAAAATTCTCACTTTTATTACTTTATTACTTTGTCACACTTTATTTGCCACATCTCCATTTCGAGAATTGCCATGCTGGTACAAAGGCACTCATTGCTTTCGCCAGAGGGAGAATCTGGCTAATTAACGCCAAGGAAGAGTACAGTAAGATTGTTCGCAAGTGTGTACATTGTTTCAACTACAAACCAAGACTTATGTCCGAAATAATGGGAAACTTGCCAACTAATAGGGTGATAGCTACACGTCCATTTCTTATCGTCGGAGTAGACTTTTGTGGTCTCGTTAATGTCTCTTTGAGAATTCGAGGTCGACCACCATTGAAAAGATATATAGCGGTCTTCGTGTGTTTCACATCTAAGGCGGTGCATTTAGAGCTAGTGTCTGATTTATCGACTGATTCCTTTCTCTTATCTTTTAAAAGGTTCGTTGCAAGAAGAGGTCTTCTCAGAGAAGTGTATTGCGACACTGCGATGAACTTCGTCAGAGCCAGCCGAGTCCTCAAGGAGCTTCAACAAGCGTTCGTCAGGAGTCGAGTCACACGCAGAGTCGTCCGGGGTGAGGTTTAGCTTCATACCACCTCGGGCGCCGCACTTCGGAGGACTGTGAGAAGCCGCTGTGAAGCAAGCGAAGTTCCTACTTCTGCGAGCCGTGGGCAACTTGGCGCTCACTCAAGAAGAAATGGCAACAATGCTTGCAGAAGTAGAGGCGGTTCTCAACACTCGGCTCATCGCACCGCTTTCTGCAGACCCCAACGATGGAGAAGCACCAACTCCAGCGTATCTGTTAGTAGGAGAGGGTCTGCGTTCGATGCCGCCAGAACCCGTAGGCGGCGGAATAATCAGAGAGCAGAAGTTATGGAAGCGTTGGCGGGTCTTCAAGGCAAAGCCTAGTGGATCATCGAAACTCACAACCTTAAGCTAGAGCAGGTCGTAACCGTCCACGAGGACATTTGCCCGCCACAACATTGGCTGACCGGGAGAGTCGTGGGTGTAACCAAGGGCAATGACGGCAAGGACAATGGCGTTTATGTATTAACTGGCTCTTTTACCATTCGATTAAAGACTTCCAGTCCTTCAATGAGGCCGGACATTGATTTATATTCGTTTTTCCCCTCTGCATAAATTGTGATTTCCAAGTCAGTAGAGTCTACTTTTAAAATTATGTCTATTTTTGATTGGCTTTGTTTGCCCCACATCTAAATATCTCTACCGACAGTCTTGCGGCAAGGAGTCTCCAACTATGTTCTCATCGGCATCATCTTTATTAGCTTCCCTATGTTATAAGTAAAAACAAAAGTGATGTAAGAAACTAGGTCGTAATCTTGACTGAAAGATTGTAATGACCAATTATGTATGTATGTACGTTATAAAATCAAATTTATTGATTCCTGTAAACCATTGAAAGTCTTAGAAATTTTTATTTGGATTTATAACGGCGAACTGACTGAGTGCAGTGGAATTCCTAACAATAATTTTATGTGTTTCTAAACTAGAATTTATATATTTTCTGGGTGTAACCTATTGGGTACAGAAGCGTCAAATGGGTTAATAATCTACATTTACATATTTTATAACAATACTTCCAGTAATTATAAATTAAAATACCCTTTTTTATGCTTCATCAACACATTTACGGTAAATTTTAACTGTCATCCTGTTAAATAGCATTAGAATTTGCGGTAACTGACATTTTGACATGCCATAATATTATATGAAATTCTAAAGTTGCACATGACATATATTGATTTTAATTCATGCCTTTCGTTCTATTTTCGCAAACAATGAGTGGCATTTTTATTTATACCATTGAAGCATTCACAAACTATAGTACGTAAAATATTTAGCACACACATACATATTCTAAAACAGCATCAGTAGATTCTCTCTCGCAGTTTGCCACAAATAACAGGGTATTACGCATGAATATGCATAAATTTTGTGCAGTTACCTGAATATATCTTCCTATGTATTTTAAGGTGTAATACTTATGTTCTGGTATTTTACTACCAGAAGCCAAAAGCTGATTCAAATGTTTTCCAAAGCTATGCTATCAACACAATTAACGCAATGCAGTAAGCACAACAGTTTTGAAATTGCAGCCTAAGGTAAGTTGCACGTGCATTAATTATAATAAAGACAGCGCCAGCAGCAAAGGATAAGCACAACAAATAAAAACTAAACAGTTCTTTAATTCTTTATCAATGGGTCTATTAAAACGTTTTTACGCATTATATTTCATACTTTGCGTTTTTAAACTTCTATTTCATGCATGTCAGCACAAATCCTCTCACTGTGAGAACTGATTCTCCTATTGCTACGAATAAAAATAGAAATTAGCCTTGAAGCACAGCAGCAGCATATTTCAGACAAGGCGATTGGATCCCAGACTACGGCTGACAACCATATGTTCTATATTTTGGCTTAGCCGCTACCAGCAAAAATGATGTCAGTTTGGAGGTAAAGTGGAAGATTACTCTTGCCAACTCTTGCTATGGTTTCAACAGTCAATTGAGTAACAGAGACCTCTCTCGTACGATAAGACTAATACTCTACAAGATGCTCATCCTGCCCGTGCTTCTTTATGGTATAGAATCATGTACGCTAGATACGGTATTCGAGAAAGAAAAGTCTTACGTAAGATATGCGGTCCAGTGCGAGTTGGCGATTCGATTCAACAATGAGGTGTATGAGCTCCTTAACGATGTGGACGTTGTGGAGTGTATTAACATCCAGTGGCTGGGCTCGCTCGGCCATGTCCGAGCTCCGGCGAGGCGGGTAGTTGCCGAAGTCGGCGAAGAGGATGACCTTGTTAGTGTTGGAAGAACCAAATCTAGGACGCCCCGTCATTGATTACATACATGATTGATCATTACAACCCTATTCAGGATTACGACCTAGTTTCTCACACCACTTATGTTGTGTGTGTTGATTTTTATACATGAGTGGTGGGACCTACAGTTTAAAATCGACTCCAAACGACAGATTTTTTGAGAAACTTTTCATAGCAGTTTTATTTACTCTAAGAGATTTTGTCAGAAATCTGCTGAGAGGAAGTCGCCGAAGAAATATTTTTTCATATTTCGTTTAGTTGGAGATGCCTGACCTGCTGTTTGAATCGAGGCCTCACGTCTAATGAGCTAACACACTACCTGCTAGACCACGGCGACTTCATCATCATTGATTGGGGTGACCATTTTGCGAAGGAGCGCAAGAAGCAGAGGCGCCTAGAAGGATGTGCTGAAGCTGGGCTAAATCCGATAATCGGATTGTTAATGGCCAATTAAGTAAGTTAGTAAGTATCCACACATGTTTTCTATTTTTGAAAGATTCCTACGTTTGCTGCGTTGCGTTTATTCTGTTTATAGCATTAGATGTCGTATATTCAGTCTGTTTATCAAAACACCTTGGACGACCGTAGAACACGGTGTGTGCTAGAGCAATTGTCAACGGACCCTAATTTTCAACGAAAAATCATTTGCTATATGAAGGCTGTCAACTGCAAGCACCGTAGGCCGCTGATTATAAACTTCTTTTGGCATGCATTGGATGACATAAACACTGACATTGCTTTAGTGATGGAATATGATTGTGTAGGGACTTTCAAAGATCGTGTTTAAAGCTTCGATGTGAGACTATACGGACAGACATCCATTTCCATTGCTCCTAGTTACAAATCGATGTCCTTTAGTTATCCTATTAAATGCAATTTTATTTACATCAGCTGCCTTCTTTATATTCCTTTAAAAATTTAACATTTTGTTCTCAAAATTTTTTTATTTTTCCTTTAATTTACAACTTGCAGTACGACTTTCTACAGTCACCTCGAAAAAAATACATCCCGCACTTAATGAATAGTAATTTATTTCTATTCAGAAAAAACAACTGCAACAACTATTTTGAATGCAGAATAATTTTGTATTTGAATGAAATTCATTAAATATTCAACAGTTGCAGTTGAACAGGATGTTCTCTACAGTATGATAACAGGATTAAATTTTATGCGGCAATATTTTATTTACTACCGACATTTCTTTAAATGTAATTTTCTTTCAGATGTCAGAACGAAAATGAAAAGGAAGAAAATGTACAATCAGAAGTATCAGACTACATTTAAAGAATTCAAGTGCGAGAAAAATTGTTCAATTTTATTAACATTGTTTGCATTTTTATGTGTTTGCCATTGTCATTTCAATGTATTCTTTCATTAAGCGATTGCTATCTTTAAATTTAAATAAAACAAAGTGAGTACGAAAGATTTAGTAAAGCAAACTGAACAAATGACAACTAAATATGTAGATAGTTGTAGTCGCCGTAGTCCAGAAGGTAGTGTGTGGACTTATTAGATGAAGGGCCACGGTTCAAACCCCAGTTTAGACACCTCGAATAAAACAAAATATGAAAAAATATTTCTTCCGCAATTTCTTCTTATCAAATTTATGGTAAACAACTCTGAGATTAAATAAAAATGACATGAAAAATTTTCTCATATAAAAAAGTTGTCTTTCGTAGTCGACTTTAAACTCTAGGTCTCGCAACTCATGTATAAAAATAAATACACACAACCAAAGAAAATAAAGTATAAAGAATGCGCATCTTAACATATTTTGGAATATTTTTCGAAAATATTTCATGACGCGGGGGGAAAGATAGGAGGGAAGTAAACAGAAACGAAGAGCGTAACAATGCGTTGCTCTCATTCTTTGCTCTCATCGCGATGAGATCGAAGACTATAAATACACTAGAGCCCCGACATGCGTTGTTAATGGGGACCGGAGAATTGCGACGCAAATCGAAACGACGCAAATCGAAACAACTTTTTCTATACAAATGCATCGAAATTTAATTCATTGGGACCAAGAATTCAAACGAAAGCAAAATGAATGAATAATGAAAACATTTTTCATTATTTTATTTAGTTCAACAAATGTTTTTTAATTATTATAAAGAAATAACAAAACAATAATCAGAAGTTGCAAGAATTTTAAAATACAAAAAAAAAAATTCTAAATATGTACCACAATACAAATACTAAAATGGTAGTACTCAATGCTGCAAGAAAAAAATTAAACGTATGTAGCGTCACAAGTCGAAATTTAAACGACGCAAGTTGGGATTCAAACGACGCAAATCGAATCAACTCCAATCGGGGACGAAACGACGGAAATTTAATCGACGCGAATTAAAATTGCAACAACGGAAGCTGAGTTTTGTCAATTTTGAAAAAGCGACGCAAATCGAAACGACGCAAATCGGGTCGACGCAAGTCGGGGCTCTAGTGTATATGAAGATGTTGCACTGCCAGTGCCAAATTTGTCGATGGCAGTACGGCTACTGCCACTTATTGTACTCAGAGAATTTATTATACTCAGAGAACGTATTGTTCTCTTCTCTAATTTATTCTCATATGCGTGTATACGTGTGTGCTTGTACATTGGCAAATAAAATAATAAACAAACTGAAAGATGTCTTGTTTTCACAAAATGTATGTGCAAATAGCCTGTGGAAAAGAAATATTACCGTTTGTTTTATTGTAGGGTAAGAATATGTGTTTTATTGTTGTAGAAATGAAACTATATCGATTCGCACCGAAATAAAAAATCCACATTTTGTGTGGACATTTGAAACTGAAAAACTGAAAAATATTTTATTAAAAATGTGAATTTAAAAATTGTAGTGCATGCTCAAACAAAACGTTTAATAAATATAATATATAATTAAAATCATAAATCAAATTTTTAGAAGATATTGATAAGACTGGAAATATATCAGAAAGTACACATACCCCTGATATAGATGTCGCAGATATATACGATGAAAATAAGGAATATTTTAATGAAGGCACCGATCGTTTTACGTCCAACAATGTGCCAATTGAATTAACATCAAGTCGATATTTTGTTGGTTACATAGCTCAACGAATATCTTGCGTTAAATGTCGTGTGGATATAATCAAACCAGCGCAAATTTTGTCATATCCTTCAGAAATGTTCGTTTATGCAAAAAATTATATAAAAGATTCCGACTTTGGAAGTTTGTGCGCTCCATCTGATTTATTTTTTGAAGTTTGCAAAATTCATATAAGTCTTCGAAAAAATTTTTTTTAGAAAATAAATCTATAAAAAACAAAAAAACATTTGTAGTTGGCCAAAAAATACAAAAAATGCACAAAAAATACAATTTATTCCTTGGTTTGATGAAAATAACGAATGTTATAAACACAGAATGGAGATGCTTAATTTACTAATTGTTGTTTTACTACGGAAGCATTCCACATGGGAAACATACAAATTCAAATTATCCAGTATGGAAAAAGTTAAAATTTTGAACCATTAAAATGATAAATAAATTTAATAAATACTAAACAAAAAAAGCATTCGTTTTATTACAACTTCATTCTATACAAAAATAGACACATATGGTAAATACATACATACATAATTGAATAGTAATATATAATTCGGTGCGAATCGATATAATTTCATTTCTACAACAATAAAACACATATTCTTACCCTACAATAAAACAAACGGTAATATTTGTTTTTCACAGGCTATTTGCACATACATTTTGTGAAAACAAAAAATCTTTCAGTTTGTTTATTATTTTATTTGGCAATGTATGTATACACGCATATGAGAATAAATTGCTTAGAGAAAATAACAATACGTTCTCTAAGTATAATAAGTTCTCTGAGTACAATCAAAGAAAATAAAGTATAAAGAATGTGCATCTTAACATTTTTTGGAATATTTTTCAAAAATATTTCATGACGCGGGGGGAAAGATAGAAGGGAAGGAAATGAAGAGCGTAACAATGCGTTGCTCTCATCGTGCGTTTTTGTTGTTTGACCACTTTTTTATTAAATTTTCTGAAATCACTTATTCTGGTCAGTGTTGCCACGAAAAAAAATATTGCAACTAACATTTGTGAAAAAAATTACCAAATAAGAAAAAATTAACCAAAATTAAATTCACAGTTTTTTTATTTTATTTTTTCAAATATAAATTATAATATAGTAAGAAAAGAAACAAAAAATAACAAACTAAAATTTTAGTCTTACAAATTAATTCATTTCTACACACAAAAGCTCTTTTTATAAGAAAAATAAATAACCAAATCCGGAAATTTTGGTTAAAAATAGTTAAACGGCAACACTGGTCATTGCGTCATGGGCAGACACGCGGAAAGAATGAGGCTCCCTTTTAACGATTTCTGTCGTGGATGCAGGTCCTCTGAGGAGGAGGAGACTGTTATTCACTTTCTTTGTCAGTGCCCGTCTCTTGCTAGGTGTAGATATAGGTTATTTGGCTCCCCATTCCTTGTTAGCTTAACGGAGCTATCATCCATTGATATCAAGGATATAGCTTCGTTCATCAAACTTTCTGGCTGGTTTTCCAGTGCGGGGTAGTCGTGCTTCCGTTGTGCAGCCCTTGCGCTGACCAACTTCTTCCTTTTCCCTGATTGTGGAGGAACTTGGTCAGTACAGGGACTGCGTTCACCCGTGGCATCACAACGGGCCGCTATGCGTGCTCAAGTGAGCTTTGTGACATCAGAGCTACCACTCCGACCTAACCTAACACTGGTTGTGATTAGTGAGCAAGAGAGAGAAAATAAGTTGAGAGAATTTATTTATTTACAGCCATAGGAAACTGTCAATAATATACGATACTTGATTTTCATTTCATCAACATACATATGTAAAGCTATCTATCTTAATAATTTTAGATAAATAAAGATAAAATAAAAAATCCATTTTTTTTTATTAAAAGAACATAAAGCTATCCATCTTTGGCTTAAAAATTATACCTAGTTTTTTTAGATAAACAAAAATAAAAAACCCATTTTTTATTAGAAGAAAAAATAAAAAAATTAAATACGGCCAGCTAATGACATAGAACATTTTTAACATAAAATATTTTTTGAGTGTTATTCTGAAATAAAATGATAACGCATCCGCTACACATGTGTTCTTGTCGCAGTCTGATCGACAACTAAATCAAATAACACAAGAATGCGTGTGAGTTCTCTCTGCACAATTGTGCGGGTAGTAATTTTAAACAAATTTTGGTGAGAGCGGGCCGTACGCCTACAACCCGCCATAAGAAATTTTACTTCTACATGATGCGCATTCTTTATATCCATATTCTTTGGTACAATAAGTGTACTGAGTCTTTTTTGTTTTCTTTCTCTCAGTTAACATGAGAGTGAGAACGACGATTCAGCTTTCATAAGAAAGAAGCATAAAATTTTGTCAATTTTAAATACACTGTCTGCAACATCTTTACATATTTATAGTCTTTGGTCAAACAATAACAACGATCATACATACATAATCGTACATACGCATATACATACGTACGATGAGAGCAACACATTGTTACGCTCTTTGTTTGTGTTTATTTTTCTCCTGTCTTCCCTCCCTCATCAAGAAATGATTTTTAAAAGAGATTTTGGTGAGAGCGGGTCTTACTAGTACATCCCGCCATAAGAAATTTTACTTCTACATGATGCGCATTCTTTATATCCATATTCTTTGACACAACATAAGTAGGTTGAGAAGCTAGGCCAAATATGTATGTATGTATGTAACTTGAAAGATGTTGACTCAATACAATTGCAAACGTTCGGAAATCTCTGTTGAAAAATCCGATATAGTATCACAATCTTTCGTGACAAGACATAGTATCAATGCCATTGAGTAATGGAGACTCATTTGTGTAACCCATAGGCAGCCATCATGGTTGCATTGGTGTCATCCTCCTTTGAAGATGAAAGGTCTAAGTAAAGCATTCAAAAGTCTCCAACTATCTTAGATTTGTGTAGATTTACGTCTAGTCGACCTATTCCTGCATGGTTTGAAACCCTGCTGCTGGACAATTGCATCAGCTATCTGGAAGCAGACTTACGCACATTAATTGCATAAGTGTATACAAATTTTAAGTCGCCGTAGTCTAGTTAGTAGTATGTTGGCTTGTTAGACAAGAGGGCAACGTTCAAAAACAAGGTCAAATATCTCGAACGGAATGAAAAATGAAAAAATATTGCTTCAGCCACTTCCTCTTAGCAAATTTCTGGCAAAAACTCTGAAAGTAAATAAAATGGCCATGAAAAGTTTCTCAAAATCTGTTGTACGGATTAGACTTTACACTCATGTATAAATTTAACACACGCAATATAAGCATTGTGAGAAGCTAGGTCTCGTAATCCTGACTAGTTAGTTGTAGTGACTAATTACGTATGTATGTGTGTATGTGTATACATTTTAAGCGTTGTTTACTACATCGCTGACTAATGGAAGCAACTTTTCGTTGTTAATAACAATGCATCACGAACTATAACTTCAACCTCCAGTTTTTAGTGGGGAAATCAGTTTATATATAAATCTGAATCTGCAGTATTTAATTAGAAATAAAAAACTCAGGGCATTGCGCGCCTTCGTCCGCATTTGTTGAAAGATGTGTTCGATACTGATAGAATCAGCTTAACATATGGTCGGAGCATACAAGAAAAAAGTAACAGAGAGGTGTCTCTGGCGTTAATCGAAATCCAATATTTTAAAATATGAACACGAACAACTAGACTACTGGGGCATCTTTCGCCCATCTGTCCAATTACATGTTAATTGTGTTAATTATACTGGATTTTTTGTGGATGATTTTCGTGTAGATGATTTTTTCATTCTACAAGTAATTTAACCTGGACTCGAGTTGACGTAAGTACTGCAAATGGATTAGGCATCTTTTTTATCTCAGCGTAATGCAGTTTAAAACCTTTTTGATGGAGCTATCTCTCACTGAAGTTACTCCAAGTGAAATCCTCTCAAAACTATCGATTAAGTACTACATCAAGTCGCAGTCCATAGTATTATATTCAAATCGAGATATAGCTTCCCTACAACATCCGCTGAAGCAACTATCGGTTGTTGTTATAAGTCCAGTTGTAAATCCAGTTGTATTAGTGCTCCAAAAACCCTCTCGTTTATACCGAGCCTTTACAAAGCATGGCTGGCAAACAGTTGGTAGACATTCCAATCGATCAGTAATTAAATTATGCACAACATTCTTCTGTGAATCAGTCCCACTAGAAAGTTGTGTGTCTTGTTGCCTTGACTTCAATCAGGCTGTTTGAACATATAAGGCCACTTTTTAACTTAAACCGAACAGGGACTATGCGAGGTAATTATTCCGGTGTTCTTGAAATCCACATTTTGACTTAAAGTCGTAGCCCTTCCCTAATAAATTGTGAGCTAGATTTACGTCCCTGCAACGGTGTTGCACCCTGCCTATAAAGATGAATGCTGACATTATTTGTGGCATTACGTTTTTATCTTTTTAAAAACGTTTAAAATATGAGTTCGTAGATTGTAAATAAAATAAAAATAAATTTGTGTTTAGTTGTAATTAAATTCTTTATTGCTCGCACAATTCTGTGTGTCACTATTCACAACTTGATGTAAACAACAACTTTTGCTTTGTTTTTATTCTTCTTTACACTCTTTTGCGTAAACTATAACAATTGTTCGACAGATCTTAAAACGAAGATCTTCAAACAACGATTATTCTCTTCACACGCAACGCGTCTTCACACAAGACTGACTGAATTTATACTAACTCCGTTTGCCGCTTTGTCTTGGCTATGCCAACTTAAACAGTCTGATGAATGATAATGAAATCGAATGTTCATGGCTTCGCTTTCTCGAGATATCCATAAATGTAAACATCGTTGTTTCATTGTTGTTTGCGTATTTTGTATACATTGTTTGTTGTTGCCTTTTTGTTTACTTGTTTATCAAACAAAAAACAAATTGAAAATTAAATTTCTGTTCTCTGATCATACTTTACCGTTCTACTGTAAATAAAAATTTTTGGCATTAAATGTATTATGTAAATATGGCCGATTGTCCTAGTAACATTAAAATCTATAAACGTTCGGAGAAACAAATATCATTAACAAATCTACTTTTATGAATCGATAAATACAAAATTGTTTGTGTGTAGCATTCAAAAGTACTTAAACGAATGAGGACAAACATATAAAAGCTTTAGAAGTAGAAAAAAGGTTCAGTAAATAATGGTTTTGCAAGAGCAATAATAAAACATAACACCTTGTATTAGAAATACAAATGGTACTGGTTGTACACATACAATACAATTTTACATATACAGCACATATATGTATATACTTTAAGTGTAATGCATAGAAGCACTTGAGGCATGTGGTGACATAAATACAACATTATGATAATGTATTGTATGGTATTGTACGTGTTTCAGTATTGTATTTGTTTTCATATGAAAAAATCTGGTACAAAAACAACATAAAATTAAAACGCAACAAAATAAAATAAACTTACCAAAATTTATACTCCTATCGGAATAAAAGACATTCAAGTAAAGAGTAGTACAGTAACATAAATATGCCCAAGAAATAACTCAACTGTCGTGTCAGAAAATTATGAATCAACACTTCAAAATCGAGCTTTGCTATTACGCGTTCATGATAATACAACCTAATGCTATGAACACAATAAACGCAACGCAGCAAGCACAACAATTTTGCAATTGTAGCCTAAGGTAAGCATGCGTATTAAGTATAATAAAGACATCGACAGCAAAGCATTGGCAACACAAATAAAGAATAAACAATTCATTCATTCTTTAACAATGGTGCCACTAAAACGTTTTTTCGTTCATTGCGTTTTTAAAACCTATTCTATGTCATGCATGTTATTGTACTGACAGCATTAAACATTGCATAGAAATTAGCCTTAATGCGAAGCAGCTGAGTCGTTGCTTGTTGTCGCGTTGCCTGTAAAATAATCACTTCCATATACACCCATGTATTCTATTTTTGAGAGATGGCTGCGTTTGCTGCGCTGCGTTTATTGTGTTTATAGCATAAAACTGTTCAAAAAACATTTATGAACACCTCCTATGAAATATTTCCATCAAATGTATTAAAGTTTAGTTATCTAATCTACGTTCGACACAGGCGCAAAATCTGAGCTGAAATTGAGTGAGAGTTACAGAAGAAATGATAGCCACTTGAGTTAGTAATTATTTAATATCTAAAGTCCAACAACCTTATTAGCGACCGGCCAGTTCTATTGCTGACCTGTTGACGCAACTTATGCAAAAGTGGAACCAGTCTATCCGATAATTTGGCGAGTGCCAGGTTATGTGAAATCGCCGTAGTCTAGTACTTACTAGACATGAGACCATGATTCAAATACCAGGTCAAATATGAAAAAATGTTTTTACAAGACTTCTCAGCAGATTTTTGGAAAAACCTCGGAGAGTAAATAAATTTGCCATGAAAAGTTTCTCAAAACTTTGTTGCTTGGAATCGACTTTAATCTGCATTTACCGCCACTTATGGATAAAAGTTAATACACACAACATAAGTGGTGTGAGGAGCTAGGTAATAATCCTGAATGAATGGTGAATTTGGCAGTGAATGATACGCTGAACTTCTATCGAAACTTATTGCTTTTGGTATTGGTAGTAACTTCTTTTGATTTATGTCATGCTTTTTCAGGGATCGCACTTTGCTGGTTGTCATAGATGGAATTCCATGAGACTAGTTAAGGTTAAACGTCATCAACGATCTTCATTCTTTAACTTCTAATCCTGTCTATTCTCTGGCAAATAACAGCAATATTTTTCATTCATATTCTTATATTGGTAGGCCAAGCAGTTTGGAGATTAAAGTGAGAAGGTGAACTATGGCTCAATACATGGCTCAGACATCTTAAAAAAATAATGAATAGTTTCTCAGATTCACTATCCTTCTCTCGAGGTCGATATTAGACAGTAGCTCTCACCACTCATGAATAAAATCAAAAGACACAACATGAATGCTGTGAGAAGCTGGTTCGTAAAAGCCAATAAACCACTATTCCCAGTATATTTTTCCTTTTTTATTGTAGTTTGCCAAAAACTCAAAAAAATAGAAAAACTTGTAGAAAACTTAATCTTCTAAGCACTCAAGTATTAAGTTGTTATTCTCTTGACTTTTTTATATAAAATTGTGTACAACGTGGTAAAATTTCAAGCACATGCAAAAAATGCGATACGATTTTACTTTACTTGTGTTTTCTCCTAAAATACTTATTAGGATAAACTTGTACTTGTTTTTGCTTCAAAATGGTTAAATGAAATTTTAGTTTATAAACGATATAATTTAAGGAAGTAAACTTGAGAGTCATTATGTTTCTAAAAAAACCGAAAATTTAAAGTAAATAATGAGTACCTTCGAATATTTTAAATGTACTGAGAAATCTTCAAATGTTTTGCTAATTTTCTACTTAAAACAAATTTCAACAATACATTTGATAGTTTTTGAAGTTTATTATGTACTCTAATATATATTTGAAAATAGTCAAATTTTAATCAAAGCTAAAGAAAGAACTAAACATACAAGTATATTTGAATATGTCATCATTATCATCATTTTTATTGGTTTTAAAGCAGGGATTACCATTTCATAGCACAATTGTACAGAGAGAACTCACACGCATTCTTGTGCTTTTTGATTTAGTTGTCGATCAGACTGCGGTAAGAAGTCATGTGCGGCGGATGCTTTATCATTTTATTTCAGAATGACACTCAAAAAATATTTTATGTTAAAAATGTTCTATGTCATTAGCTGGGCGTATTTAATTTTTAATTGTCGCATAGTATAATTTTTTTTAAATGCTTTGGAATTCTCGCTATTTTCTATTAATAAAAATCGGGTTTTTTATTTTTATTTATCTATTGCACATGGTCTAATTTTTAAGCCAAAGATGGATAGCTTTATGTTATTTTAATAAAAAATAAATTGTTTTATTTTATTGATCTAAAATTATTAAGCCAAAGATAGATAGCTTAATTAATGTTGTTGAAATGAAAATCAAAATAGTGTATATCACTAACACTTTTTTATGGCTGTAAATAAATAAATTCTCTCAACTTATTTCCTCTCTCTTACTCACTAATACACAACCAAAAAATTTTTGGTAACCCCTGTTTTAAATCAATGTTTTATATCTGATAAAGTAAATACTGTTACGCTTTTACCTTTTAAAAACGTTTGAAATATGAGCTTGTAGATTGCAAATAAAATAAAAAAATAAATTTGTGTTTAGCTTTAATTAAAATTCTTTATTATCCGCACAATTCTGTGTGCCACTGTTCACAACTTTATGTAAACAACAACAATCGCTTTCTTTTGTTATTCCTCTGTTTATACCCTTTGCATAAACAATAACAATTACTAGACAATTATTCGATAGATCTTTGCAACAGAGATCTTCGAACCACGATTACTCTCTTCAAACACACCGCGTCTTCACACAAGACTGACTGAACTTCACTAACTCACTCGCCTGCTTTGCTTTTCCTTTTATATGGCAGGGTATACAGTCGTCTAAACAGAATGTTCTTGAAGGCGAATGTTTGTGACTTAGCCTTCTCGAAATCTCAATAAATGTAAATATCGTTGTTTACGGTCATTATTGTTGTTTGTGTATTTTGTTTTCATTATTCTTGTAGTGTTTGTTGTTGTATTTTTGTTTACTTGTTTACCATTTTTTTTTGGCTGGTGTTTGTTGTTGTATTTTTGTTTACTTGTTTACCATTTCTTATGCTGGTGTTTGTTGTTATATTAAGCAGAACGATAATTTGTAAACAGGTTTGTTTACTGCATTGTTTTGTTTTTATATTTAGCTTTTGTTTATAATTTGTAATAATTTGCGATGTAAAAGCAAAACACCAGTATCTTGATTTTTCTTATTCGTAACAATACCAACTCATTCAGAAATTAGCATCATCACTGAAATTGATTTTGGATGAGAATTACAGTTGCAGAGCCCATTCAGTGAACACACGTCATTGTATATGGTCGCTCATGGTGATTTAGTAAAGCAAACTGATTGCACAGAGGTTCCTCTTGACCAACACTCAGGAGATGAGTCGTATTCATGTAGTGCATTGTGTTGGGATACAGGAATAATGGTTTATAGGAGAAAGAAAATAATATAATATAATACTTTTCTCACTTTTCTCACTTTTCTTTTCTCTATTATGAATAATCGCATATAATGTCAGACAAACAATCACAAACACCCAGAGCCTCTTGTGTGATTCGAGCCCCTGAAGTGAAGTACACTACCAACTATGACATCGGGGCACGATAGATCTAAATTTAAGAAGATGGCTGCTATCAACTGTGAAAGTTCAGAATTCCCTATTGGAAGGACCCTATATTTGAAAAATTTATATTTGTTGTATGAAAAACCACCCTTCTCCTATCTTTTATCACAATTCTCTCATCTCCCTTTTCCCATCTCCCTCCTCCCTTCTCCCATCACCTATCTCTCTTTTCCCATCTCCCTTCTCCCATCACCCTTCTCTCTTTTCCCATATCTCTTCTCCCATCTCTTATCACAATCCTCCCATCTCCATTCTCCCATGTCCCTTCTCCCATCACCATTCTCTCATTTCCTTTTTCCCATCCGCCATCTCACTTCTCCCGTCTCCCATCTCCCTTCTCCCATCTATCCTCTTCTTTTTCTTCTTCTCCCATCTTCATTCTACCATCTCCATTCTCCCATCTCCCTTCTACTTTTTCTTCTTCTCCCATCTCCCTTCTCCCATCTTCCATCATCTTTTTCTTCTTCTTCCATCTCCCTTCTCCCATCTCAATCCTCCCCTTTCCCATCTTTCGGTACTGCTGCTTTTAATAATAGGAAACTGGTGTTCTGTGATATTTCGCTTTGCGGTTAACTAATGCTTAAAATGCATACAAAAATCGGTTATTTAAGCATTTGTAAATGGTTTACTACACTAATAAGCAAAACTGCTGTAGTATTATACTGCTGTCTAGACAATTTAGATTTATTTTGTGGTTTGAACCATGACCTACTAACTACTATACGATAGGGACTTTCTGATAACACTGCAAATTCTTTTAATAAAGATCACATTTTTGGTTATTAATTGTAAGTGGAAATGAACAGCGAGAACACAATTCATGACTGACTGGCAATATCGTACTTTGCTCTATGTATACTTGTCTAGTAGCTTTTCAATGCTTCTATGAAAGTCTCTTTTTGGTTTCAATTTTTGTTCGATGGGTATATTATATTCTTGTCTGTTGTTGTGCTGTTTGTCTTTTTTAATTATTTTCGTTTAGTTTGCTTTTAATCTTCGTAACTTTACAATGTAATTAAAACATCATATCCCAGACTATTTCAATTCTAAGTGCATAGTCCCGACTTAAACATAAATTTGATTTTTCGTACTTCAACTCATCCTTGTCCTCACGTAACCGTAGTCCGGCTAGAACCCGTTCTAAATCCTTGCAGCGATCTAGCCTCGCAGTGCCTTGTAAGAAACGCTGGCCTTATCCAAATCCAGCAGCTAACTTGTTCTGGCACTATCTTTAGCATGCTATAGAATCCTATACACATAACAACCCAAACACTTCTACTTCATTTAATTTGCTGCTTTCAAACCCCCTCAAAAAGTCAACGTAATCTAGTGAGAGTACCCATCGTCTCGCTCCCATGTATATCGTTATGACCCGGAACCCATCATAGACGGATTCGATCTAGTTCAATAAGTCGGGATTTACATTAAACCGATAATAGACCAATACAATGGCCTTAATAGCAGCCTGACTGTCAACGAAGATCATATAAGATTTCGATTCTGAAGTGAGCTTTTAACTCAACAGCCTTCAAGATATCAAAAATTTCTGCCAGAATGACATAAAGTGAAGCCCAAGTCTTAGTTCGTTACAGAAACTATATTCGGCGTAAAAGTGCTGTTGTGGATTGTCTATAAATCCGAACAATTCAACTTTGAATGCGGGAGAATGCCGACAAATTATCATTTTGATTTTCGAATTAAAAAATAGTCTGAATTTACTTTAAGGAATACATCAACAAAGTACTTAACAACTTGTCTACCATACGAGAATTATAAAACCAGGCAGGAAAATCGCGCTGCATCTTGCTTGACATACAAATAAAGCAGAGTCTGGCACAGCTTAGTATCAAGAGCAGAATGATGACAACTACCCTTCGGACGCATTTCACTGAACCTTACCAACGATCATCCGTTAAAAGATCTTGCTTAAGGTACTCCATCAAACACCAATGCCTTAAGTAATACCCAAACTGATAATCGCTAAGTAGATGCAGCTACAGCACTAGACGGAAGTCTCTAGCTCTTTTCTATAAAATTCCTGCATTGATACAGAGCATTCAGTCCCTTCTTCATTCTTTCCTACGCGTAGTTTT
The DNA here is from genome assembly GCA_927399465.1 of Sarcophaga caerulescens. Classification (NCBI taxonomy): domain Eukaryota; kingdom Metazoa; phylum Arthropoda; class Insecta; order Diptera; family Sarcophagidae; genus Sarcophaga; species Sarcophaga caerulescens. The sequence continues at coordinate 99,304,575 of OV656873.1, read as the reverse complement.
TCCAGTTCAACTTTCTGTCTAGAATAACAGCAAGATACTTGACCTCAGAACCTCGGTAACGTGAAGTTGTCAATCTATTAACTACGCGAGAACAAGTTTCATCTTATTAGGATTTATACTTAAGACGCCGTAGTCTAGTAGGTAGTGTGATGGCTTATAAGAGGAGAGGCCATTCAATCACTAGGCCGGTTCAATCACTAGGCCAGATATTTCCAATGAAAATATTTCTTCACCAACTTCCTCTCAGCAGATTTCTGGCAAAAACTGTGAGAGTAAATAAAACTGGAATGAAAAGTTTCTCAAAAACCTGTAGTTCCGAGTCGACTTTAAACTGTAGGTCCTGCTATTTTTGTGTAAAATTAACATACACAGCATGGGTGGTGTGAGAAACTAGGTTGTAATCCTAACTGAAGAGTTGTAATGACCAATTACGTACGTACGTAGTTAGGCCACTATTTGCAGTCCATGATTGCAAAACTCCGAGTGAAGATTATATTACTTTAACTAACGTTGAGAGAAATTTGCCACCTACCAGAATAGATACATCATCGACATATTCCACAACCTGACAGCCCCTAATTTCTAAACGCTTTAAACTGACACTTGCAACCAGGAGCCATTAGAGAGGGTAAAGAACACCACAATCCTTGGAGAGTATCCCTGATTGCACGCTTAACAATAGAACATCAACCGAGATTTGTTCAGATCAGTCTATTACTCAACATGAGAGTGTTAAACCGTACCAGAAAATCCGAGGACCCTACTACCCAAATGATTCTTTAATAGAAGAGCTGATAAGACCGCCGACTCAATTTTCGATATTAATTTAAGTTTATATTCTATCCCAAAAAGAATCGCAAAGAATTTACTTTTCTTAGACACTGTAAATTAAGGGATGCCATTTATAACTTTTGTTCCGGACGTTTGTTTTCTTAAATGTGGCAATTACACATGCATACATATATTCAATGTAAAATGCATACGTAAAAACGACGTAACTACCGAAATGAGTAAAATTTTGTCTCGGATATTCTTTGAGGGGGCCTTAGTGTTGAGCCACATGCCAATAGCATGTTTTATTTTCTATGCCTCTAAATCCATTTCGACTAAAATAAATGACATTTCGTTTCTAATTTATAGAACAAATACAGAAGGCCTTTAGAGTTGATGGCCTATTGTTTTCCACTTACTCTACCGCACAAGCACGAAGCTACCAAATTGCCAAGCACGTTTCATTCTTCAGTATTATGCGGTATTTTAAATTGGCCCTATAGCGGTAGGTAGCTTTTGAATTAGTGTTTGGCTTTCAGGGGTAAAATGCATGCACATGCATACCGTATACGCCCCAGAATGTGTATGCAAATGCACGTAAAGAATTAACGCACAAACATGCTGTAGTAGGCTGTAATATGTGGCATGCAAACTTTCAGTGAATGCGCTAATTTTGTTAGAGAGTATGTAAATACATATCTGAGATGAGCTACAATTTTTCTTTCTACTCCAACGCCATAGAATTGAAAGTGACATGAGTATGTGTACGTGTTAGTGGTATTATTTATATGTGCTGGCATTTTCTACATTCGAATTATGAATTGTTGAACCAGCAATAACAACAACAACAAAAAATTAAAGTTGCCATTTGATTATATGACATAACAAGGTGACACAGAATTTGCGTAAAGTTTTTAAGGACCAGCACATTTTTTTGCTTTAAAATTAATTTATCGTACTGGAAATCACCAACAGCCGCTCGCATCTAGTTAATAGAAAAGTTGTCCTAACAGAATAAATACTGAGGGTTCTTTCATTGTAAACCATGTCCCCTAAACTGTCCGCAATTTGTAGTCCAGCAAGATCAAATCCGTACTAAAAGATGGCCATTCTCCAGAGGTGATGGATGCTGGAAAATTCTTAATATAAATGTTGGATTTTGAATTTTTACACAATTCAATTTCTTAAAATATTTAAAAAATTACGACGGACAACCCCAGAGGATATAAATTTTTTCCATCAAATCTCCAAATTCACTTAGGTGTACATGCACGTCCTTACTAGGCCAAAATATTTCACTTCAACAAGTGTAAGTTCTAACAGCTTCAAATTCGGCAACGTGAATCCAATAATATTGATGCCATTTTCTTAAAGCCAAAGTTAAGTTATTTTACAACTACATACATATACACATAATTGATTTGTAATGATCCTTTAGTCAAAATTAAGACCAAGCTTCTCGCAACACTTAGACTGTGTGTGTTAATTTTATACATGAATGGCGGGACCTACAGTTTAAAGTCGACTCTGTACTGAATACCTAACAAACAAAAAGAAAATAAATGATGAATGAATTTTTTGGTCTTCTGAATAATTCTAAATTCTAAAGTTTACTTTTTAAAAATTTTAATAAAAAAGGGTGAATGGCACTGCAAATCTGAATACACGGTCGTGTTTTAAATGCTTTCTAGTTTTATATTTAAATAAATTAAACAAAGTGTGTATGAGATATGCTCGTAATTTGTTATTGATTGGAAAGACCTTTTGATGTCATATGGTGTGGAGTATTCAAATTCCCTACATGGCTTCTCTGGATGGAGCGCAGCGGAAATAAGCAATTTTCCATAACTGTGAAAAAACTAAAAAAAATCAGGCTAAATTTGACCAATGGTACGGTTTATATAGGCTTTGGCTATTCCCGTACGCCAGCAAATTAAAAAAATTTCCCAAGTTAAAAGTCTTACAGATCACATCACACGATCTGAAACGGCCAGTTCATACTACCTCCATGTGAGATGCCTATACACTCAAATCTCTCCTGTAAAATAACCTATCATTCAGAGTCGACTCCGAACGACAGGTTTTTGAGAAACTCAGCGTTTTTGCTAGAAATCTGCTGAGAGGCAGTCACCGCAGAAATATTTCTTCATATTTCGTTTCGTTCGAGATGTCTGATCTGCAGTTTAAACCGTTACCTCAAGAAGACTATAAGTATTTCCAATCAAATCTCCAAATTATACGACTCAGTTTTAAATGCCCTTATTGGGCCAAAATATTACGGTTTAACATGGTCCACGCTTATTCTAACGGCTTCAAATTCTGCGACTAAGTAAAGGAGAATCGAAATAGTTTGATGTCATTTTCTTCAAACCAAAGTTGGGTTATCTGCTAAGTACATTTGCTAAAAACTTTTGTGTTGTCATTTCTTTCCCAATACAAGCCGAATATATCTTTACTAGGGAGGGATGACTCTGCAAGAATATTTAGAAAGAAACTGTCACGAGAATTTCAAGGTCATTATTATGATTTTGATTTGATATTGAAGAAGTTACTGTTTTCAATTCCTTATAAGTAACAAAAAGTTGTGCAAGCAATGAATGCGAAACCAATTCGAAGCCCAAGACATGCAATACTGCCACTGTTCTCATTGATTTGTGACACAGAATATTGTCTTAATAAAACAAATATTACCTCAATCAAAATTAACTATTCCCGAAAGAAATAGTCCGGCATCTGTAAGTTCTGTACACGTGCCTTCTGAAGGTGAGGGTTAACAAAGAATCATATGTACATATTTAATACTAGTAGCGTCATCTGTGTGTTAGCTAACGAATTTTTTTGCCGAACTGTTAAAATTTGAAGTCACCGTAGTCTAGTAGGTAGTATGTTGGCCTCGGACCACGGTTCAAATCCCAAGTCACATATCTCCAACAAAAAATGAAGTTTGAAAAAATATATCTTCAAGACTCAAAAATCTGTCGTTGGGTGTCAACTTTAAACTGTAGGTCTTGCAACTCATAAATAAAATTAACACACACAACATAATTGGTATGGGAAGCTAGGATTTAATCCTAATTGAAGGGTCGTAATTACTACAATATTAGGTTTACCTTATATTTATGAAAACTCGATAAACGGATTTCGGCCTGTCTTAACACATTCTTCCAGGCACCTCTGCTTCTTGCGCGCCTACGCCAGTTGGTCACACAAATCGACGACATGGCTTCCTCGATTTGGTCCTTCCAACGTAAACAAAGTCGTCTTCTTTGCCGACTTCCGCAGATCCCCGTATTAAATACTCGTCTCGCTGGAGCATCCTCCTCCTTTCAAACGGCATGGCCGAGCAAGCGCAGCCGCTGTATGTTAATACGCCGCAACACATCTATGCCGTTGAGGAACTCATACAGCTCACTGTTGGATGCTGGATCCGAAAATCATCGGCAACTCGCACTGGACCGAAGATCTTACGTAGGAATTTTCTCTCAAATACTCTCAAAACTGAAGCATCAGTGCCTAATAGGGTCCATGCCTCTGCGCCATAAAGATGCACGGGGTGGATGAGTATTAGTATTATTATTGTAGAGTATTAGTTTTGTCGTACTAGAAAGGTCTTTGCTACTCAATTGCCTAGTAGCACCTGTTGGCAAGAGTGATCGATCCTTCGCTTGATGTCCAGACTCCAATTTTGTCGTACAAGAGAGGTCTCTGCTACTCAATTGCTTATTGACACTATAATAGCACCTGTTGTCAAGAGTGATCCTACGCTTGATCTCCAGACTGACATCATTTGATGGCAACGTCGGAGCCAAGAAAACAAGGCAAACTTAAAAAATAAAGTATAATTTATTTTACACTCGTACAGGAACTACGCCAATACGGGATAGGGTCATAACAACCATTTCAATGAACTTCAGTGTGAATTCTTTTTTTATATTTTCTTAAAACTTTTTTACCATTTTTCTTTAGCTTTAAAGCCAAACGAAATCATGTTTTTGTACATAAACATGTACAGATATATCTACTATATACACATATGTATATGTACGAGTATATATGCTATTTTTTTTTTTTTTTGTAAAATATGTTTTGCGTTGTTTTGCAACATTTACCAAGAAATTTTTTTTTATCAGTTGAATGAATATATGGAGATCCGACAAATTTTATGCGTACATGCCCAGCAGAAAACCAGCGTAGAAATAAACTGCGGTTAAATAAACATATTAGCAAAGAAGCAATTTTAGTCTACAAATATGTACGTATGTAGTTGAAGTAGTTCAATTTGATGAAGAATGAAAAAATGTTTGAAACTCAAACAAGTCATTTTAATTTGTATTTCAATAATTTCAATGTATTTCAGAATTTTTTTTTTAGTTCAACTTTGAAAAATACACTACTAATCAATCCATTAGGTGGTTTTTATCTTCTTAACCTTTTAACGACTACAATGGCACATATTCTCCAAACCATAAGTTTCAAAAATTTTAATAACTGAAAACCGGGTGGGTATCACATTTCTTTTATTTATTGCTAAAGCTATATATTTCAGTTTTCTATATGCAGCCGGGTATATTCGAAAGTCACTTTTAATATACGGTCATTTGATATTGTCATTTTTTTGCACTTGAGATATTTTTTATTTACATACATAAATATGATTCCTTAGTATTACCATTGTTTACTATCTTTTTGAATTGCAGACTTGATTCGCAGAGGAGATGAAGTTATTAAACTTAACGAAAATTTAATTTGGCTTAATGCTAGACAATACTGACGACGAAGATTCGTCTTAAGAGGATGAATTTCAACATACCCGATGTTGAAATTAAAGTTATGATCGATATTCTGCGATATTCGATACGGCAGATTTATTGGAAAAGTAGTAAAAAGTTTAACAGCACAATGCAATTCCATAGAATGTTCCTTATGGTTTCTTTCATTTCGAGGTAGAGGCTACACTCTGAGGCAACGTAATCTCAGTAATCTCATGCAGGTATCGGGCAAGTCAACGACCTGATTCTCTGACTAGTTAATGCTACAATACAACTCTTGACTATTCCTATGAAGTCTACAGCGGATCGATATTCTTTTGCAATTTCTTCGACCGAACAAATTACAACTTTGTTCACCACACAGAGTTGAAGAATGTGATCAATGATGAGCCGGCATTCCATCGAATATGAACCAGTGCTGTCAACGTGACAAATAGAATGCTACAAGCTTGAATAATATGTAGGATATCAACACAAAAATTTCCAGCTTATAAGCACTATCCTGCAAGCATTTTTAAAAGTGCATATACATATTTTTTTTTTGTTAATTCTTTTTTTTATCATTATCAAGCTCCAAAATATTCCAATATGCAATATATTTACTGGTTACAACTGTTTTATTCTATGAATTTCATTTTTTTTTTTTTTTGTTATTAAAAAATCAATTTATTTTTCAATGATATTTTAATATTTATACGATGACAGGTCAACTGACAATTTAAGTGTTTTAATTATTAAATTATTTCTGTTTAACTGTATATTTCACATTATAGTATTAGTATTCAAAAGGCAATATTAATTAAATAAAATTCACATCTCAACACTTTCTGCAATTAACGCAATGGAAAAATTCTTTGGTTTAAATAAAAATATAATGCCAGATAGGCTTCATATATTCTGCCAATGGACAAGGAAAAAAGAGGCGATACATACTTATGTATAACTGAACTAATTTAAATTAAATTACACTTTTTTAATACAAACCTGTAAGAAAAAATCGTTGACTTTAATGTAACTTTTAAAATGATACGCTGAAATCAGGATAATAAAGAGTGTTGTTCAGATGCCCGTAGGATGTAACAATTGATTTGAGGTTACATATATTATAATCCCTCAGTGAGGATTACGACCTAATTTCTTCTTACAGCACTTATGATGCGTATGTAAATTTTATACATGAGTAACGGGACCTGTAGTTGAAAGTCGGCAGATTTTTGAGAAAATTTATTATGGCAATTTTTATTTTCTCTCAGAGTTTTTGTTAGAAATCCGTTGAAAGGAAGTCGCCGAAGAAATATTTTTCATATTTCGTTTTGTTCGAGAAGTCTAATATGGGCTTTGAACAGTGGGCCTACGTCGAATAAGCTAACACTCTACTTACTAGACTAGAGCAACTGATTTGAGGTACCATCGTTTGGTAAAAATTCCATCAAATTCTTAATAGTGTTTCAGTATTTATGAGATCATTTTTCTTAAATCCATTTAATGCTAGAAATAGCATTAATACCCATTAACCTTTATGTCAACAGCTGCATACCCGGTGTATATTTTGAATTTTAAAAACTCTGTATCTATAAAAGTGACTTTCATAACTCCCCGAACTTTCATGATATACTGATTAGAAGTGTTTTCTAACATATTCTAAAGTTTGGTTAAAATTGGCCGAATCAAATAACGGTTGTGATCGTATTCGCATATTTACCCCTTAAGTCAACAGCTGCATACCCGAGTATAAATAAAAATGAAATAATTTTGCATGTTTATTCCATAAGATTTAAAAGTTTCCAATAAACTAAAATATTATGAGCACGGAATCTACCAGTATGTGACGGTAAGACAGATAAAATTTTTTCGCTTTGCTTACATAGTCTCTTCAACATTCAGTTCGTATTACATGATCTTCAGTTTCATCTTTAAGATCATATTCTGGAAACTGAATTTCTTTGACAGCGGAGTAATCTGGAGTTATGTCAGCTTCACTTATGTTCTTTTAACTCTTGAAGCCTTTGCCGAATATACTCTTGTTGCTGCTCCCAATCGATAGCATTTATTTGTCACGAAGTAAGCCATTCATCAACTGCTATTTTTTTTACTGTGCTAAACCGCACAATATTTTTCAGGTTAAATTTTTAAGTGATTAAACACTTGCCAACACTAAGCAGCTTGATCAAGTGTTTGATAAAATGTCCTGTAAATATTCGTACATTAAACCAAAGACGAAATTTATAAGTCTTTGCTAAAACTCCAGTTATGTATAAGTATTCATGCATAAAAACAAGTCAAAGTAGACACAAACAAGTTAGAAACGTTCGAATGCCCATATAAAATATGTTTGCATACCCACATATATTTGCTGTTGGCGTAAGTATAATTTTTCTGCTATTTACTTACAGTTAAAAACATATCGAAGCATTTAACCATTGCATATATTACACAATGTGGTGGGCTTTGTCTTTAAATTTACAGACATACATACATATGTACATATATCAGACGATCGTTACCAAATCCTACAAATGAACGACAAACATCGGTCGCTCTGTAAAATAATAGCAAAAAGTCTTACACGCGGAAGGTTTAAACTTTGACGAAACTTAGCGTCTGAGGCCGACAAAAACTAGAAAAAATTTTTTTAAGAAACTTTATGCCAACGTTAATGCCAATAAATCTTTATTTAGTCTAAAAAAATTATAACTCTAACGGTCCACTAATTTCATTCCGAGTCACATGTAATTCCTTTTATACGGCAGGTCTTGATAAGTGCAACATGAAACAATAAAACATTAAAAAAATTTAAAATTTTTCAAAATTGCACTGGAATTGTCATACGTATTAGCTTGTAAATATTTGCTTGTAAAACTAACTTAACGCTATAATATACATACGTATATTTAATTGAAATTAAAAAATATTACGTATACGCATCATATTACTTGTACGTACTGAAATAATTACGCTGAAGAGTATGCAATAAAAAATCTTAGATTTGTCGTCTATAAAACTAATCGAATTGAATATCACTCATACGATACACATGTCACATGAAATTACATATGAATATTTCGTATTTCAATGTAAATGAATGGAAGTGAATAATTAATTAAATTCAAATCGATCAGATATACATATGTATTTAGAATGTTATGTTATTTTTGGATAGCTTTATAGTCCTCGAAAACATTTAAATCAATAAAAGCAATGATTAAAGCAAAAGGTTTGGTTGCAACCCTGACTGTCTATAAATTTGACAAGAAACTTTAGCTCTCAAGTCTTTCAATTGGAACTTACTTAACACAACATAAGTGGTCTAAGGACCAGGGTCGTAATCTTGACTGAAGGGTTGTGTTGTAATGACAAATTATGTATGTATGGATACGTTAATAAGCAAAATTGCCGTTTTTGGGGCTCAAACTACCTACACATGGTCTTACACTGTTTGGTGCGGCTTGTGGAGTGGAGGCATCAGAGGCATATGTTTCTTTGAAAATGAAGACGGCGAAACCATTACGGTCAATGGAGACACCTGTCACACCATGATAACTATTTCTTTTATACCCGCTTTCGTATTATTGTGGAAGAAGTTTGGTTTCATCAAGATGGTGCAATGCCACAGCTATAACGCTTTCATACTTCTTAAACTTTTTAATAATTTTGACAATGTTCGAAAATTCATATACAGTGAGCTTCAAAAGAAACTGTACATTGAAAAAATATACATTAATAAATTACCGTAATTTTTATTTTAAAATTAAATATTTTGAAATATTGTAAAATTTTTACGGATACTCTCCTTAAGTGGAAAAAGTTGATTTTGGTGATTGTTAGAGTTTTATCCTTAGTGTACAGGTTACTTTTGACGTTGACTGCACATACATACATACCTAATTGGTCATTACAACCCTTCAGTCAGGATTACGACCCACACATGTAGCTTCTCCCACCAATTATGTTGTGTGTGGTGATTTTGTACATGAATTACGGGAGCTACATTTTTAAGTCGTTTATGAGCGATAGATTTTTTTTCGGAACTTTTTTGTGAAAGTTTAAGTCACCATTTATTCATTAAGTTCTACTTATTTATGCACGTTCTTCGGTTGTTCACTAAATAAATGGCACTGCAGGTAAACAATTTTTGAACAAGGAACCGGTGTTTCTACCCCTTCAAAATGGATATATTCCCCAAAGTTCATCAGTAGCGTATAATTACATAAACATAGATTTGCAATCGCCTTCGTCTAGTTGCCAGAAAGTTGGCTTATCAACTCCAGCCAAGACATCTCAAACAAAATGAAATATGAAAAATATTTCTTCGGCAACTTCCTATAAACCTCTGAAAGCAAAATAAATTGCCATGAAAAGTTTCTGAAAAATCTGTTGTTCGAAGTCAACTTTAAATTATAGGTCCCCGCACTCATGGATAAAATTAACACACACAATATGAGTAGTGTGAGGAGCTAGGCCGTAATCCTGACTGAAGGATTGTAATGACAAATTAAGTAAGTAAGTACGTTTGAATTCCGTTGAAATGTTTCAAATCGAAAAATCAATGTCTGCATTTTTGTTTTTGTATTCTTAACACCTTACTCTTACTAAAAAAGTATCTTGTTGTTGTTCATCAGCAAATTTAACTTCAACTTTAACTGTCATTTTGTTAAATACCATTTGAATTTCCAGTAGCAGACGCTTGCCATTTTTGGTAAATGGAATAGAAGTTTTGTAGATGACACGCATAGATACTTAATCATACCTTCTGTTTCCTTTTAACAAAATGCTTCACGTATTTGCAGTTTGCACGCAATAAATGACATTTTGATTAATGCCATTGGCAGCACATTACCATACGCATACGCTTTTACAAGTGTGTATAAACAAAAATAAAGCAAATGCAGCAAAACAACGCAAAACGTTACCATATTGGATATACATTTGCATACAGTGTAGGGAAAAAATAATGTAATCAAATACTTATTCCACTCAGTGTAAAAGAAAACAGAATTTCGCGTTCTGTGTGTGGCAAAAAGTAAGCAAGTAAGTTAAAATGCCAGAAATATTTACTTACTTAATTGATCATTAATCATTTAGCCAGGTCTCCAACCTAACTTCTCACTCCACCCATTTTGTGTGTACCTAAAGAGTTTATTTAATTCCACAAAGTAAGGAGGATAACCATTCTTTACAACTTCTAATGCAACCCATTGAGAATCTCTCAAAAGAAGTGTTAATGTATCCCAATTATTTCCTTCCTCACTGTATATTTTAACACAGCATGAACAACGCATCATTATGCATTCTTATGCACATGTCTGAAGGAATTACAGGAATATGCATTCGTATGTTTGTGTTTTGAGGTATACAAGTGCGTGAATTTTACCCCCAAAAACAAAAACTAATTCAAAAGCTACCTAACGCCATAGGGCCAATTGAAAATACCACACCATAAAATGCGACTTGCATAACAATTTGGTTATTTGGTGTTTGCTTTAGTGTGTGTGATGATGATATAGACGGCGAAAAGAAAAGGCTCTGCATTTTTCAGGCCTTCTGAAATCGAAAAACCAACAATAAATTTCTCTCTAATAAAATTTTAGTAGTAGTAGTCCCGTAGTCTAGTTGGTAGTGTACTGACTTGTTAGACGTGAGGCCACTTCGGCGACTTCCTCTCACCAGATTTCTGGTGAGAGTAAATAAAATTGCCATAAAAAAGTTTCTCAAAAATCTGACGTTCGAAGAAGAATTTAAACTGACCCAGATAAGGCCTTAAAAAACTTTACACACTTCAGTACGTAATTGCCTGCATTTTTGCCACATTTTAAAATACAGTCACAAAGAACATAAACTGAAAACCTTGTTAGACACGTCGTACAGCGTCAAACATTAAAAATGTACACATACAGTGTTAAAAACAATACTTAGAACAATTCACGATTAAATCATTCAAATGTAAATATTCAAAAATTTAAATATGTCAACATAAATGTCCTTTCATTCTTATGAGTTCTGAATTAAACCGGCCAGTTAACTCAGTGATAGTTTCGCCACCTAGTCCAGATCTTGAAGCGTTATGTCACCCAAAAACGGACGAAGTCTGAGCTGAAGTGTAGGGCACTCGCATAAAAGGTGTTGGACTAAATCCGTTTTCTCCACATCATGGCAGCTTCTGCCCCATAATCCTTGGGGCAGACCGAACCTGTCAGCGAAACTATCAATAGCGCAGTGTTCGTTCTCTTGTCGAACTCAAATACTTCCTTGATTCTTCTGCTGTCCACTGGACAGAGCAATGTTGGAATTCGACCTCCAGGTATGTTGGACCACCTATGGTTTATCTTTAACATATCCTTCCTGGCGCATCTGCTTCTTGTTCACCTTCGTCAGTTGGTCACACCAACCGATGACAGGACTTTCTCAATTCGGTGCTTCCAAACACACTGCGAAAATCTTCCATCGTACGAAAGACATGGCCCAGCCAGCGCAGTCGTTGGATGTTAATGCGTTGCACAATGTCCATGTCGTTGAGAAGCACATACAGCTTACTATCGAATGAGGAAATCATCGCTAACTCGCACTGGACCGTAGATCTTACGTAGGACTTTTCTTCCGAATACTTTTAGGGCTGGATGAGTACTTGTAGGATGAGTTAGGTGTAGAGTATAATTTTCGTCATACGAGAGAGGTCTTTGCTAGGTTAGGTTAGAGGACGTGTACTTCTCAGTTAAGACAAGTACAGTACCCGGACGTCGAATGGACCCATTATACAACGTCCTTAGAGAGGGAAGGAAATAGAGGGAATAGGATGAAAGGAGGGTATGTAGGTAGGGGTGGAATGGGAAGCGGAGGAATCACACAGAAAGAAACAGACACAAACAAAAAGGGGGAGAGCACGACTACACTGATGAAGCCCTAGCACCTCTCAACCAGCCCAAGCTAGTAATGAATCTGTGGAAAGCCTTGATGTCGGCTTTCGACACAGAATTCAAGCTCTCAAAGGGTCCTCAACCTCAACCTACCAAGGGCTGGGCAGTTACAGAGGTGGTGTTCGATAGTCTCCAACTCATTGCAACATGCCCTTAAATAGTCCGGCTGGGATCTGGAACAGTCAGCGACCTAATCTCGCAGTGCCCCGTGATAAAACCGACAACCATCCTTAAGCCGGCCTTAACCAAGCCCAGCAGCCAATCTGTGTTCTTACTGTCTACAGCAGGCCATAGACATCTAGAAACAGAACAACCCGATCCGTTCCCCCAACGCCTCTGCTCTTCCTCCCTGACCCATCCATTGATGACGCCGTAGAGGTGGCAGACTGGGGGGTCAGGACCAACTATTAAATCGCCGTCTCATTGCCCAGTATTCCGCTATGAACCGGAACCCAGCATAGACGGATACGGTCTGGTCCAAAAGTCCTCAACGACTCTTTGCACTCGCGAACGAGCCGTGATTTGCACCAGACCGACGCAACGGCCCTAAGGGCAAGAGGTCTTTGCTACTCAATTGCTTATTGAGACCATAATAGCACCTGTTGGCGTAAGGGATCCTAAGCTTAATCTACAGACTGACACAATTTTTACTGGTAACGGCGGAGCCAAGATAAACAAATTCATTGACAACATCGAAAGAATAATTTTCGGCAGTATTCTGGGATCCAATACGCCGCAAGTCCCTACTTGTCTACAACAAGTATATTTTTCTATCGTTGTTTACCAGATCCATCTTGATATACTCCCGTTCGATAGCACCAAAGGTAGCTGTAACATCTCGCTTTGTACGTATTTTTGTACATATGATGTACATATGTATACAGACATTTGTACAAATGATGTCAATGTCGTCAATGTACGCAAGCAACTGCACACTTTTGTCGAAAATATGTAGTGCCTTTGCGGGAAGGGAGAAGGCTTATACCCCTGTAGTTGGCACACATCGTGGGGTATCCCTTTTTAGGACAGGGCAGAGAACACTGAGGTTAAGTCGTTGGGCATACTTTCCTTTCGCCATGTTTTGTAAATACGATGGTACCTCCGATCTTAAACAATTCAACAGACAGGCCATCAGGACCTGCATCGATTGGGTTCGGTACACCATCATCTCTATAGGCGGATTTCGTGTCTTCATCGCTTCGTTCTAGTGTATGGAAGTGTTGTCTTCCTTCTCTGAAGAAAAATGATCCGGGCTTAAAGACGTTTAACCCTGTAATAGAATTTTCGAGCATCATTCTTACATCTGCACACCTCGATATCCTCACGCTCTTAACTTTATGCTCAATCCTCTTCTTGTGTCTGAAAAAGTGCCTCCCTTCCATCCCCTTCTCCTCTCTCTCTCTCTCTCGCTGTAGTTCGCAACACTTTTTATTTACTGTATCACGATTTTGCAAGCTCGAGATTTCAATATTTTAGGAAAGGGACAAAGGCGTTGTATACATATTTTCGATAGAAAATATGGTTGGTAACCTTTAATGAAGAGCCGAATATATTCGATGCGCGCCCCTCTTTGTTTGGTTACCTATCATTGAACCTACCTTCCTGTCTTATCTATACTTGAAAACAATAATTTATTCTTTAAGAATTTTTAATCAATTAGAGGAGAGGAAAGAAATAAACACTTCAATCCTGTTTGTTCCACTAAATCAGCGCTAAGACCAAAGCGCAAATTTTCATTACACTCCTCAACAAATACCCCATAAAGAACAAAAAAAGAAAATTGATAGCAACCTTAGCCATGGTTGTGTGTACACTCATGAAAAGTTATAAATTTAACTGTTAATGTCCAATTGTTAGATACGGTTACTAAGAATTTTATTATTTTTTGAAATATTTTTCTGAGTTTAACAGTTACTTGCTGAGAAACAAAAGGTGTGAAGTGACATGGAAAAGAAAACTATAAGAAGTGAAAAGAGAAAATTATAACGTTGGCGTTTACAACTTTATAAACCACAAACCCTTGAAAACACAAAAAAAAAATTGTTTTTTTCTAAAAAATATAACAGAAAGAAGAAAAGGATGGCGAAGCTAAGGAAGAAACTTTTTCTTAAAGAAATTGCTGTTTGAAAATAAAAATATTTTTGGTTGGTTAAACAAACGCAAGTTTACTGTGTTAAAACCATTACAGGTTTGTTGAACAGTGATGGTTGAGTTACTATTTTGCTACATTTTTTTTTTAAGATTTCAGAAGAAAACGAAAAGAGTTTGTTTTTTGCAGCATCATAAAGTGATACTGCGAAAGCGTGGAATTTGTATTAATTTTGTAACCTTTAAGACAACAGTAAAAAAATTATACTTACGTCAACAGCAAGTATACCTGGGGTATGAAAACACATTTTATATGGAAATTCAAACGTTTCTGACTATATTTCTATTTTGTTCTCATTTGTAGTGTTTTTATGCCTAATTTATTTTTGGGGTATGAAGAAGAAAGTACTCACTTCTATACTATACGCTTCTATAGTTGGTCATTTAATTTAAATAAAAAAAAAAATTTCTGTTACTTTTTATTTTAATTTTGGTTATAAAATACATACAACACTAATGGTTGTTCATACTTGTATGTATTTCTAAATCTACACTATAAGACGTATGAGTAACATTTGACACAATACAATATTAAGTATACTGGCACTGACGATACAGAGTTTGTACATATTTATCTGATGTTTGAATGCCTAAAATTTATGGACAAATCTTAACAAAAGTACAGAAATTAGAATTTTTATAAGTATGTAATCAAAGAGGAATTTGTTATTTAATAAATTACGAACTAAAAATACTAAATTGAAAAAGTTTTCCTCTGGCAAATAAATTGAAAACAATTTAATTTGGCTATAATTGACAGTGACATGCACAATTAACAAAAATAAGTGTAAGTAGTGAAGGAAAACACCGACTAAATTTAAAAAATAAAAACACTTAAAACATTAAATTATAAAAATAAATGGAAAAAAAAAAGAATTTAATTTCAAATACAATTTAAACGATCCATTTTTCAGAAGTAAATAGTTTTTAAAAAGGGAAATCCATTGTACTGGAGTTTTTAATACAAAAAAAGTAAAGTCTTCAGTAAGAAAATACAATAATGTACGAAATAATTGCGTAGGGTCCCTTTTCAAGCGTTTCACATCTTAAAACTAAAAAGGAGAAAAGTATTGCTATAAACAGAAAACACAAAGCAGCAAGCATAACAATTTTGCAATTGGGGCCTAAGTTAAGCTGCATGCGTATTAGTTATAATAAAGAGAGTAGCAGCAAAGTATAAGCAAACGAAATAAGAAATATATAATGTTACATATATATAACATTAATCCTCTCATTGCCGGTATAAATCCGCTCACTGTGAGCACTAATTCTCTCATTGCTGCGAATAAAAGCAAAGCAGCAGAATCGTTGCTTGTGGTCGCGCTGCTTTTAAAATAAATACTTTCATATACTTGCGTTTGCTACATTGCGTTTATTGTGTTTATAGCATGTGTGTGAGATTTAATCGAAATTTTTTAATTGCATGAGAGAGCTATTAATGCCATTATGTGTAGAATATAAGATTGTTCAACTCTCTCTATCGCGACTTTTTTAGGAGGATCACATACGAAAAATCCAGTTTTCTATAACTCAGGCGTAGAAACCAGGCTGAATTTAAACGCAGGCATGAGTAATGGCAGCTTTGAAGACGTTGTGATTTGTGACTTATTCGCTTAGATAACGCGTCTTAAAAACCCACCAAGAAAAACTCTAACGAGCTCAAATCTCATAATCCCGGAGTCCTGTTTATATGACCTGCTCACGACATTACATGCTCGAGCTGAATATTTAATGTGGAAGCAGCTGTGTGGCACGTTAAGCCATACTGTTGAAACCACTAGTCGTTGGTTAGACTTGGATCATCGACCTATACTGCTCGTTTTTGACAGTCATGGCCTTGTTAACGTCTTTCACAAATAAATATGGACTCGCCAACTCCAAATCCACATCAAATGTTTTTGAATCTACCCAAATTCGTCAATTTCGTTTCTTCACGTACCAATTCATTCAAAAAAGGGCCTGAAGATGATTTTTAGATAAAAAGCGCAGAAAACCCATTTTGATAAAAACAATTTTATTATTCGCATGTGTTGTTGTATCCATCCATGGTACTTTTATTAAAACAGGCTACATAATATTTGTAAAATAATTGTAATGGGGCGTTGTATACCAACAACATCAATTACCATATTCTCCTGCTATACAAACGTAAAAAATTATTGCGACGATTGAAATTGAAGTGTCTGCCCATAACAGGAAATACAAATCTTGTGATTGTTAACCAATACGGCAATTCAATGAACTGCAAAACTATAAACAACGTGATCAAAAACAGAAGAATAATTGCCATTGAATGCAAGGACAAGAGCATCTGCACAGTCTACACACCATACAACGCCATACAAGGAAATGCAGAGAAGAACGGTGCAACTCTTACGACAATAAAGTCTAGACTGACTTTAACATTTTGGCAGTGCAATGAATTGCATGAGGGTCGTGATAAACATGTTGCCTGTGACAAGAATATATTTTACAAGTATAGTTTATATTGGGTTTTCTTTGCTTAATAGTTGTTTCAATTCAACTTGTTTTTTTTTTCAAGTGTTTCTAGTTTATAGTCGTCGTTTTCTTAAGTTCATTTAGAAAAGTGCTTGGATAAATAAGTGAGAGTGTGAAAACCTTTACCGTTATTCTAAGCCATATTTGAATTTCCATTGTGTTACTATGTAGTTACAGTTATGGTCTGGTGCTGGCATTTCGCCATTTTTCTTTGAGAATGTTGATTACGACGAATTTGTTTGAATTGACATTTTACAAAACTTTGAAAATATTGAAAGCCCAGGTCGCCTGTAGGATAATAATATAATTTATTTAAATAAACAAAAATAAAATAATGGAAACATGGAACAGAAATTGCATTATTTCCTCAATAAACTGCCCACACCTGGTACCGACACACATCCCGATAGTATGTATTACCGAGGCCATGCTTAACCATATCACGCAAGTTCTTTGGATTGAGCTCTTTATTTTTCTTCCTCCGTACTAGAGCATGTGAAATGAGTTTTGGAATAATTGTGTTTTCTTCGGCGAGTCGAAATATATGGTTTTTACTCAGATAGAGAAAAAGAAATAAAAAGCTCGATCTAAAAAAAAAACTATTTCTTCGGCGATTTAGTTAGGAGATTGTAATCTTGCTTGTCACATGAATATTGTTCAAATGTTCCATTTTCCATTATTCCATGACTTTGGCACATAAATCAGGCTGAATTTAAACACTGGTAAGCGCTATGCAGTCGCAGTAGTCTAGTGATTAATGTGTTATCTTATTTGACGTGAGGCCACTATCCAATCCTCAGGTCAGCCACCTCGAACAAATCGAAATATAAAAAATATTTTTTCTGCTGCAGCCTCTCCGCAGATTTCTGGCATGAAAAATTTCTCAAAAATCTGTCGTTCGGGGTCGACTTTAAACTGTAGATCCGCTCACTCAAGTTTAAAATTATCACACACAACATACGCAAGTGGTGTAAGAATCTAGGTCGTAATCAACGGCAAATAATTTAAACAGAACAGCGCTACGTGGCACTTATTTCATGCTACATTGGATATTCTGCTTAAGCAATTTGTTTGTGATATGAACTGGCCTCCGAGATTGCAGATGTACTGAAAACCAACATAACGCATGCCATCGGTCAAATTCAGACAGATTTATGATCCATAGTAATGGAAAAATTAATGAACTCCACTTAGAGAAACCGTGGCATGCATTTGAACGATATTATATTCCACACATAAGTTAATGATAGCAAGTAAATTGCTGCTTTTGAAGCTGGGTGATTCCTTCGCATACTTCTGACACCGACCCAGCAGCATATAATTGCCCTAAAACTTTTCTCAGAAAAAAAGAAAATGAACATTATTACTAAAAGCAAATTTAAAAAAAGAAATTATCAAAGGTGTATTATTAATAAAATTTTATCGCACAATATCCCATCTTTCCCTTCTTCACTAAACTATCTTTCATGTATTCCAACAAAATAAACTGCATGAATAGGGCTCAGCTCCTGAGTGGTGGCGTCAAATTAAAATAAATAAATTAGTGCGGTGCATAAGAATTCCAGTAATTGAATTACAAATAAACTCTGTTATAAATTTAAATATCCTTTCATTTGTGTTTAAAGAAATTCCATTACCGACAAACACTAAAGAGTTTCCGCATTTAATTTATCTTGTCGGCGGATGAAATTAAAGCTGCAGAGAATTTTGTGAATAATAATTCATTTCCTTCGTTTGCTGCTGTAATAATTTTTCCGGAACTTTAGTAAATTGCTTTATATAAGATATTGAAGAAACATTTTGTGATAAAATTTAAATTAAAACAATACTTGTATTGTAAATTAGTAATGCAAAGGAATAATTCATTAAAAGTGATGTTTATAAGAAATTTTAAAGAATCTAGACCAACAAAAATTAGCTAAGACCAAAAAACTCTTCTTATCGAATAGAAACTTTTGTTACCGAACATGAAAAATATCAATCCAAAACGAAATTGAAAACGAAGTTTATTAGCCAATGTTTTTAAGCAAGTCCGAGTCAGTGTGTGATTATCAAACCGGAGTTTGATAGCTACTATCAAGCTGAATTTACTTCATGTAGCTAATCGCACTTAAATAAAGGAGTCCAACGGTGTAAAATTACATAATTGCAGGGCCACGATCGCCCATTTTTGTAAAAGACTTCAAAAATATTAACGCGGTACTCAATTGTCTACCTCTGCTTGGTTAAATTTGTTAAACATTGAAGGAAAGAAAAGTCAAATTAAGTTGGGTAAATTGAGTGTGACTCACTATTTTACATTGTGCTCCATGGTTGTGAATTGAGTAAATGTTTCATTCGAATAAGCCATAGGTATTCAGTTTGTGGGGCTCCAATTATTAGCATAATTTTCCAGCACTACGGCCGATATTTCACTAGTGGTAATTGGAATTGTGATTGACTGGTCTATATATAGTAAAAACTTTATTCAACCATAGAGAAAGGTTAAAGAGGTCAAATCACACAATCCCGGCACACAGTTTATATCGTTTCAATATGAGGGGGCATGATCATCCCCCAAAATTACTCGTGCAGATTATACAATGTGGCATGAGCTGTGTTTGATGTAATGTTATCCTGTTAAAACCACATATCATTGCTGTCCACATAATCCAATTCAGGCTAACAGAAGTTGGTAATCGTTGACTTATAGTACTTGCCATTGAGAGTGATAGCCTGCCCAAAGTCGTTCGCAAAGAAATATTGACCGATGAAGCTGACAGCCCAAAATTCCCTACAAACTGTGACATCCATGAGACTCATTGGTCGCTTTTAAATAAAGGATTTCGTGTGGATTGGAATTCTTTCAAATAATTTTGTTTTTTTACGTACCGGTTGTACCGGTGTGAAATTAACGAATTTTTTAAATACAACACTTATTTTTAATGCAAAATAAAATATGTGAATTCCAAAAATACGTGCAAGCAAATCAATCAAAGCAAACCAGTCTCCCAATTTTCGATTTCCTCGTAGGAATCGAAGTGCTGTTTAGCTACTGCGTGTCCCATCAATGAAAAGAAATAGAAGCTGGAAAGAGCCAAATCTGGTAATTACGACGAGTGTGGTAGCAGTTCCTAGCAGATCTATATTCTAAAACTGTCTGCAGACCTTCTAACGAGATTCTGCAGCAGCTCATAAAGGTCTGAAACAACTTGCCAGCATGCATTTCCTCTGAAGATTGTACCTCTCGTCAAAGTAACTCTATTAAAAATTTACACGCCATTAAATCAATTTTTATATTTTACTTGTACATGTATACCTCCTACAACACGGTCGATTGGTATATTATAATATGACGTGTTATGTGAAACCGTGCTATAGGAGACTAGAAGCTGGTACAAAAACAGCGGTTAAGTTCCAACAAAATATTTTAATGCCACAGAAGAAACTTTATTTCTATTAAAAATAACGAAACAAATAAAAATCCAATTAAATATATAAAAAAAACAAATATAAATCCACGTAAATACATAAAAAACAAACAAAAATCGGGATAAATATATATGAATGTATATTATGAATTTAGTTTAGTAATTTTCTTCATCATCGCTGCTCAATTCAATTAAATGGGAACGTTTTTTCGGCTGAATAATATCATCTTCACTTTTTGAACTTGCATTTATATTTTGTTCACCTGCTGATATCTTTAAAAAATCCATAATCTTGCTTTGTTTCCTTGTCCGTCCAATGTTCTTGTAAATTTCTTGATATGGTGATAGGCAATTTTGTAATTCCCTTTTGAATTTTCGGCTTCTTTCAGCACAAGGGTCTGCATCCAAGAACAATAATTCCTATTTTTTGGCCAAGTCTAATCCTTCCTGTAATTTTTTTAGTGTCAAATTATTAACTTCATTATCTTCATCAGAGCTAGAATTGATTTCATTCACCTGGGGTTCGGATGCTATTTCTACCAAATCTGTTACCTCAAATTCTTGTTCCACTTATAAGTCTTGCACATCTTCAATAGCCATATCCACAAACCCTTCTCCTCCGATCGACCTAGCAAGTTCTAATATGCCACCAATATCATTTTCTCCTGATTCATGCACGTTTTCTATCTCAACTACTGCTGGCCATATCTTTTTCCAATATCGAGTTAATGTTGTAATTTTCAGTTCTTTCAGGGATAAGGATATGATATCGATGCAGTTTTTAATTGAAAATCACCGTCAGCTCCGTATGTTCGTTATCTTGTGAAAAAAGTGAAAGAAACTGGCATCCTCATCGATAAACCAAAGCGTGAAAAGCCAAAAACAGTGCATACACCCGAGAATATTGCTGCTGTTTTTGTTTTTTTTGCCTTGAGCCGGAGGTGGTAATCTTCGAAAGATACTTCTGTTCCGACAAAAGCATGCACGATTCACCATCACTGGTGCCTACGTACTAAACCCACCCCCTACACACTTCAACCACTCTCCCACCGCGGGACTGCCGTAAGGTATTACTTCGCGGAGGGCTGGTTAGCTCGAAAGCTTTATCACGTTATCTTAAATTTCGCCTTCGTTCCTCCAATCTTCGGAGTACCATCATTACTTCGGCCATTTTCTGGCTGTATTGGCTCCATAGCGTCCTAGAATTCAACAGCTCCTCCATGAGCCGGTTTGGTCCTAATCTATTTTCTCCGGGCCATCTAAATCTGGGGCAGCATGTTAGAATATGCCCCGCATCTTCCTCTTCATTTACACAGTTTGGGCATATAGGGGAAGTATCATGTCCAGTTAGAAACTGGGTCACGTAGTAATTCAGCTCGCAATGCTTGTTCTCCATCCAAAGGGTTATAGAAGGGACAAGGTGAAATGTCCATCTTCCCTTTAAGCTGCTCTCCCATCGTGACTACCATTTGTGCATGGAAGTCCTTCTTTCCTCCGCTTTTATATCCGCTGTCCGTCCTGGATACTCGAGACGGCGAAAGTATATCCGCCTCATCTCATCCGCCAATATGTCTATTGGTGTTGCCTTTGCCAATACCAATACCGCTTCATCAGATACTGTCCTGAAGCCACTTATCCGTCTAATCGCGCTTAGACGATACACCGAGGACAGTATTCTCCTTGTCGTCCCCACGGAGAGTGCCTCCGACCATATGGGGCAAGCATACAGCATTATCGACGTTACTACCGCTGAAATTATCCTCCTCTTGAATGGACCTGGTCCTCCAATATTTGGCATCATCCTCGCCTGTGCTCCCTGCGTTACAGATGCCTTTTCGCCGATGTACTTTACGTGCTCCTTGAAATTCAACCTGTCGTCGATAATCACTCCCAGGTATTTTATCGCCCTCTTTGATTCGATCTCTGTGCCTCCAACGGTGACTTTCATCTTCTCCACTATCTTCCGGCTGCTTATCAAGACGGCTTCCGTTTTATGTGCAGCAAGTGTCAAACCTGCCTCATCCAGCCATGCTCCAACATTTCGAATCGCTGTGTTAGTTTTCTCCTCTATTTCCTTTACCGTCTTAGCTACCGAGACTATGGCAATGTCATCTGCAAAGCCCACAATTGTAGTCCCGTTTGGCAATTGCAGTCGAAGTACTCCATCGTACATAATGTTCCATAGTAGTGGGCCAAGAACAGAGCCCTGCGGGACACCCGCCGTCACTACGTATTCCTGCTCTCCTTCATCCGTTAGGTATATTACCTTCCTGTCCTGAAAGTAATTATTCAGAATCTCCATTAAGTATGGCGGCGTAGCCATGTTAAAGAGGGCTCTCATAATCCGCCCCCAATTCGCTGAGTTGAACGCGTTTCTAACGTCAAGTGTGACAACCGCGCAGTATTCCTTAGTGCCAAATCTCCATCTTTCGCCCTCTATTGCATCTCTTGCAATGTCGACTACCCTCCTTATCGCGTCAACAGTGGACCGTCCTTTCCTAAATCCGTATTGCAGGTCCGAGAGAGCTCCTCCTGCCTCGGCACGCGTCAGTAGTCGATTGTATATTATCCTCTCCAGTATTTTTCACATTGTGTCGAGTAGACAAATGGGCCGATATGACGATGGTTCCCCTGGTGGTTTACCAGGTTTTGCAAAGAATATTGCTACTGTGGCAGAAAGTGTGCGTGAAGCGAAAATGAGCAAGGAGTGGCCGTTACAGTCAATGGCGATCGTTATCGGGCCATGTTGAACGAATTTTTGTTCACAAAAATTTGGTTTCAACAGGACGGCGCTACGTGCCACACAGCCGAAGCGACACTCGATGTTTTGCGCCCTGCTTTTGAAGGTCGCATTATCACCCGCAGAGCTGATGTCGTTTGGCCACCTCGGAGCTGCGATTTGACACCGTTGGACTATTATTTGTGGGGTGCCGTCAAAGATAAGTGTTACGCCGACAAGCCAGAGCGTCAATTGTGCTTTAAAGGACTATATTCGTGAAGCCATTGGTGAAATACAGCTGCACACAATCGATAATGTGCTTAAAAATTGTACCGATCGTGTAGGCTACTGCATGGCCAGCCGAGGCAGACATTTGAATGAAATTATTTTTCATTATTAACCGGAAGGATTGTACTTTCAAATAAAAAAAGAAATTTGAGAAAATACTCAGTAGTTTTTTTTAAAGCATTTTCAAAAAAAAAAGTTATTTGGTGGACCCTATAGTTTATGGATAAAATCCTTTCATCATTTACCTAACTAGGCTTATAAACACAAAAAAATGTGCTATCATTTTACTTTCAGTGTCGTGTTCAAATATTTACAAAGAAGAGTAAAGAAGAAAAAAACTTATGAATTGATGAATATTTTCAAATTTCTTTAAAGATATATAAAGCCATTTCGAAACATAAACTATGAAGTTATTTTGGTGTCCAATAGCTCAATAAAATGAAATATTCAAAATAAACAATAAAAAAACAACGAAAACTGAATTCATATTTCAAAGAAACTAAAACTAAGAATTTTTAAAACAACACCAGTTAAAAACAAGGTCTTAAACCGACAAGAAATATTAATCGGTAGAGAAAACCAAATAACCCTATCCACAAGGCAATCACCAGTCAATAGGTGATGAATGAATGTTCTGAACAAAAAAACAAATAATTCGATAGGCCTTTAAACAATTTTTTTTTCTTGGGAGAGAAAAAAGGTAAATATTTTGTGTACACAACCAAATACGACAAATACAGCATAGTGCGAGAGTAAAAAATAAAAAAGGATAAAAAGAAATATAAAGAAGGTAAGGATTATTACGAAGTAAGGGGTAATTTATGTTTAAATCTTTATACTGTGGTAAATAAGGACGGGCTGAAAGGAGGAACTTTTTGTTGTGCGTGAGATATAATGGAAGATTTTTATTTATTCGAATGAAGTATTGATGCCATTATACATACATATATACATTACAACCCTTCAGGTTGGACTACATCCTAGGTTCTTACACCACTTATGTCATGTGCATAAATTTTACCCATAGATTTTTGAAAAACTTTTCATTGCAATTTTACTTTCTCTCAGAGTTTTTGGCAGAAAACTGTTGAGAGACAGTCGCCTAGGAAACATTTTTTCTCCTTTCGTTTTTTTTTCAGGATGTCTGAACTGGAGTTCAAACTGTGGCCACATGTTTAATAAGCCAACACACTACCAACTTGACCTTCAGATGTGTGTTACAACTTATCTGGGAGGAGCACACCGAAAATATCTAATCTGCAATGATTTTAATGCATAAGTCAGGCTAAAATTGACCAATTGCAGGAGCTACTTTAGATTTAAGAACCGCTGTGCTATGTACTTGTATTACACACACATGCAACCAAAACAAAATAAAGCTCCACAAGTTGCCATTATCTCCATGTGCGATGACCATGCCCTCAAACGTTTGTGCTGGATAGTCACTGTGACATGAGCCCTGTAGAAAGTAGCGCCGTTCCGTTAAAAACACATGGCGTTGGCGTCCAGATGATCTAATCAAAGCAGAAGAAGTTAGTAAACATCAACTTACAGAGCACGCTGTCTACAATGATGGCCTAGCCAACGTCGTTCTTAAAGAAATTTGAAGCAATGACCTACAGCCCAAAATCTACCAGAAACAGTAACTTTTTCGGTATGTATTGGACGATCTTGGATCCTAGTTATATTGTTATTCATGTAAGACGTAGCGCCATTCTATTGAAACCATATGTCGTTGATATGCAGATTATCCAATTCAAATAACATTCAAACAGTAACTTTTTCGGGATACATTGAACGCTCTTGAATCTCATATACGTTGGTATCATCTCGAATTCAACAATTTTGTGAAACTCATCAGTAAAAATATTTTTTGACGAAAATTAGGTTCAGTTACCAACTACTCTAGAGTCTATTAAATGAACACACGTTTTCGTCTATGGTTGCACATGGAGATTTAAAAAAAAAACGGAAAAAGTGACAACTAATTTGATAGATATAGCTTTAACGAAATGGCCCTTTTCAAATGTCAACGTTCGAAAGTCTCTGTAATTTCTTATGAAGTTGTACAAAATTTTTCACATCATCATCTATACAAAACCAATGCCTTAGTAAGGAATCAAATCACTCTGCACGTATACTCCATGTATGGGCAGAATCACTGCAATTAGTTTCTAGCCAGAATACCCTCAGGGTGAGTAGACATCTTCATTAGTGGTAGTAGACATAAGACTGATATAACAAAATTCTATCAGGGTTGGTCAATTTAAATTTAATGGAAAAAAATATTTACAAGAACAAAAACAAAAAATCAAAACTGTATTTTTGATCTTTTCACACAAAATTATTGATTACCCAAATATTTTTTGACTTATTTTCAAAATCCAAAGTTTTTTTGAAAAGGGGGAGAGATGGGCCTTTAAAACGGTATATATAAACATATGATTCAAACTTACATGTTATGAGTTTTAATTGGGTAAACTTGGAACATATGATTTTTTTCTCATTTTTTCAAGTTTAGCTCTTCTTAATTGCAAAATTTAATTAAAAAATATAAAATATTTGATGATGTTCTGAAAGTGTATTATCTTGTGAAGAGATTGACACTTCGTTTAATCAAATCGAACAAAAATTACCGTAGTTATTATTTATTTAATTTAGTCTAGTAGGTAGTGTGTTGGCTTATTAAACTGAAGGCCCGAGTTCGAATCCCAGGTCGGACATCAAAACGAAAATATGAAAATATTTCTTCGCCGACTACCTCTCAGCAGATTTCTGGCGAAAACTCTGAGAGTAAATAAAATTGCCATGAAAACCTTCTCAAAAAACTGTCTTTCGGAGTCCACTTTAAACTGTAGGTCCCGCCACTCTCGTATAAAATTAACGCACACAACATAAGTGGTGTGAGAAGCTAGGTCGTAATCCTGACTGCAGGATTGTAATTACCAATTATGTATATGGGCAATTTCGTGTCAAGTGACCCAATTTTTAAAATCGATGTCTTCCGATTTGGATGAAATTTGCACCAAGGTTAGTACTATTGGATAGTTGGCCAGACACAAATTTTCATCTCTATTAGTTGGACATTTTGGTCATACAGTGTTTTTTTAAAATGTGTGTAACTTTTCACCTATTGGTCCTAGCAAAAATTTTCCAAAGCATATTATATAGCTATTTCTTCAATCTTTCCAAAAATAATTTTTTTAATTTCAAAAAAATTTTTTTTATTTTTTTTTTTAATTAATTTTTTTTTAATTTTTTTTCAATTTGGGCCCTTTTTTTTTTTTTTTTTTTTTTGCTTAAAAGAAAGCTTATAAAATTTCCTTTAAGGCCTTCATAATCGCTTAATGGGATGCGAGTGGGATATCTATCAAAAAAATTATTTTTTAACTCAAGAATAAAATTTTTCAATATTTGGCACATGTACCATTTTCATCTTCCCCCATTTTTTTTTCGAAATGGAATTTTTTTTATTTTTCCTCAAAAGAAAACTTAGACCATTTCCTTTAAGGTCTTTGTGGGCACTTAGTAGCAAGAGGCATATCTATAAAAAAAAATATTTTAACTCAAAACCAAAGTTTTTAAATTTTACCATATGCACTATATTTTTTTTAATGGATGTTTTTTTTTTTGCTCAAAGAAAGCTTAGTTCTTTTCCTTTAAGAGCTTTGTGGTCACTTAATGGGATGCGAGTGGAAAAACTCTAGCGTGCGAAACTGAAGCTCTAGTAGCTCAATTTTATCAGCGAGATGATATGAGTCGAATGATGCCAGGAATGAAAGACTGGGTGTCTGTTCGAATCGATGGCCAGAAAGTCCAAATGCAGAAGAGGATGATGTTTTTCCACTCGCATCCCATTAAGTATGACCCTGTATGACCAAAATGTCCAACTTTGACCCCCTCTAACTCCGGCAGTTCTTGACTGATAGAGCTGAGAATTTGTGTCTGGCCAACTATCCAATAGTACTAACCTTGGTGCAAATTTCATCCAAATCGGAAGACATCGATTTTAAAAATTGGGTCACTTGACACGAAATTGCCCATATATGTATTATTTAAATAGTATAAGTCATCACTTATTTCATATTTTTTAATTAAAGTTTATTACTATGAACGGACAAATTTAAAAAAATATGAAAAGAAATCGCATTTGTCATATAAGTCAAATAATATATATATACGTGTATCGTTTCAAAGGCCCATCTCTCTCCTTTCTACTAAGGTTTAAATTTTGGACATCGGTTCAGAAATGTTTGTGTAATCAATAAATTTGTGCGATAATCCAAAAAAACAGTTTTTGTCAAATAAAACAAGTTTGGAGAGTTCAAGACATATAAAAAAAAATATTTTTGAGTTCTACTCAACAAAACTCACAACTTATGCTATGTCATTAGCTGGGTGTGTTTAAGTTTTTTTTTATTTTGTCGCATAGTGTTGTGAATGTGTTATTTTCCAAAGTGAATGTGAACACTTTGTATTTCTAGTCTAAAAAGTATTCCTCGAAGTAAAAATACTAAAATAAATTTATTTTTTAACATTTTTGTTAAATTACTTAAAATTATGTAAATGCTTTCATTTACAAATCAACTTCCATTCGTATATTTTTCTTCAGGTTTAGATACATAAAAGATCTCTTATTTTTATTCTATGTTATGTTCCCATTTATCATATTTTATTGCCCAAAATATTTTAATGTCTCTTAACATTGTTCAGAGTTTCTGATAAAAAAAAAAATTATTTTTTAGACTTAATTTCAAAAGCGTTGCCAATAAAACAAAAGAAAGTGCTTTTAATATACATTATTCTGCAATATATGTCATGTTGTATGTACTTTTTTTGTAAATTATATTTTGCGTAAGAGTGTCTAAAGTACTTAGTAACACATATTAACGCATGTGAAAAATTTAGTAAAAAAACACTTTAAACAAATTTATTACAAAACTCAAGCTTATAATAAATCAAACGAGAGTAAAATAATAGCAGCAAATATCAGGTGTACCGGTATGAAGCCAACGTCGAGATATAAATGTATTGGCGATGATATCTGTCAAACATATACAGTGTTCATCAAACCAATGTCATTTTCTTTAGTCATGTTAAAAAAGTTGAATTTTGTACAAGAAAATAATGATGATTTGGGGAAGGCATTAATTTTTTGTTTCCATTTGAAGAAAAGTGGTGGAGAGTCGCATCGAATGCTTGACGAGTCAGGTAGTAATCATGCTCTATCAGAAGCAACCTAATAGATAGTTTAGACAGTTCAGAGATTTTGATGTGCGAAATGAAGGAACGTGGAAGAGCTCCAAAAAACTTTTAAAGGCACTGAATTGCAAACAATATTCAATGAAGAAGACACTTTGAGTCAGATACAAATGACGGATATATAAAATGTTGTACGATAAACAATGTCTGACCGTTCAAAGGTAATAGGAAAGATCCAAAAGGCTGAAAACTGAGTGCCACATGAATTGAATGACAGACAGATAGAAAACTGAAAAATCTTTTGAGATATTTTACTTCAGAGATACGATAAAAAATTTGTGTTGCATCGAATAGTTACTGGCGATAAAAAAAGGGATTTTTTCGGAATCGTAAATGGAAAAAATTATGGTTTAAGCCCAACAACGACGGCTGCAAGACCAGATCCAGTCGGCAGAGAGAAAATGGTGTGTGTCTGGTGTGACTAGAAGGGTATGGTGTACCACTAGCTCATAAAACATGCTGAAACTATTAAACAGAGCACTACTGATAACAAATGGTCAATTTTAACTATGCTTTGATCGAAAAACGTCCAGAATGCGCAACACAAGACACGACAAGATTATTTTGCAGCTTGACAATGAACCTGGACACAAAGTAAAACCGGTTGAGGATACAATCAAGGCACTACACTGGGAACTGCTACCCTACATGCCATATTCACCAGACTTGGCTTCTTCCAACTACTACTTGTTTCCATCGTTAGGATACTCATTGGCTGAGCAGGACTTGAATTCCTATAGGGAAGTAGAAAATTGTGTGACTAACTGGTTTTCTTCAAAAGACGGACAATTTTATTGGTGTGGAATCCACATATAGCCTGAAAGATGGAAAAAGTGTGTAGGCAGCAAAGGCCAATATTTTGAGTTTTTTAATTTCCCATTAATAACACTATGCGACAAGATAAAAAAAATAAAAAATACACCCAGCTAATGACATAGTGTAGGTTGTGCGTTTTGTTGAGTAGAACTCAAAAATATTTTTTTATATTTCTTGAACTCTCCAAACTTGTTTTATTTGACAAAAACTTATGTACAAGAACATACAATTAATTTTAAATGAAATTTATTTAAAAATGTTTTCTGATTCAACTTTTTATGTTGAATAAATTCCTCTCTTTCAATAGCTCCTCTTAGATTTAATGAATTAATTATTATACTTTAATTTTTAAAATTGTATTATTTATTTTAACGTGTTCATAATTTGATACTCTTCTACTTTATTTTCCTTTCGTTAAAACTTAAAGTGAAGTTTTCTTATTAAAATTAAGTGGTATGAAAGAATAAAAGTATAAAAGAATAATTTTAGATTATTTTATTTTCTTTTTGTTCAGTTTTATAATCATTATTATTCTTCTCTTTTTAATACCATTATGAGTGGTGCTGTTTTCTCATTACGTTGAGTGGTGCAGAATAAGCTACACTTAATAAAACGAATTTGAAAAGAATTTTTTGTGGTGTGTTAATTTGAAATGTATAGGGTATACTGTCAGAAAATTTAATGTGGATCAGATATATGTACATACATAGATACATAATTAGTCATTATAACACTTTCGTCAGGATTACGACCTAGCTTCTCATACTACTTATGTTGTGTGTGTTAATTTTATACATAAGTGGAGGGAGCTACGGTTTAAACTCGACTCTGAATAACAGATTTTTGAGAAACTTTTTATGTCAATTTTATTTACTCTCAGACTTTTTGCTAGAAAACTGCTGAGATCTAGTCAACAAAAAAATATTTTTTCAATTTTCGTTGGTTTCTTGTGGCCGTGGCACATGCCTTATAATCCAGCACACTTCTTATTAGAAATTCAAAAATCAATTTTAATGGACGATTTTTATTGTGACCTGAGTTTATAACATATTGTTACGTTTTTACCTTTTAAAAACGTTTAAAATATGAGCTCGTAAATTGCAAAGAAAATAAAAATAAATTTGTGTTTAGTTTCAACTAAAATTCTTTTTTATTCGCACAATTCTGTATGCCACTATTCACAACTTCGTGTAAACAACAACAATTGCTTTGTTTGTTATTCCTCTTTACACTCTTTTGCGTAAAAAATAACAATTCTTCGACAGATCTTTATAACAGATATCTTCAAACCACCACTATTCTCTTCAAACACCGCGCGTTTTCGCACAACTCCTTTGGCTGCTTTGCCTAGCCTTTTACATCGCAAGGTAGACTGTCTGATGAATGCTCTAGAAGGCAAATGACTTCGCCTTCTCTATAACTGTAAACATGTTGTTTACATTATTGTTGTTTGGGTATTTTGCTTACATTTGTTTTTGCAGTGTTTGTTGTTGCATTTTTGTTTACTTGTTTATCACTTTTTTATACTGGTGTATTGTTGGTATATTTTTGTTTACTTGTTTATCATATAAACAAGTTCATTGTTTTTGTTTTTTTAGCTTTTTTATAATTTTAATGTTAAACGATGTAAAAGCAAAACACCATTTCCGTTTTCGTAACAATATTTTTAGTAACACATTTTTTTAAATTCTTAATTGAATTTAATTTTTTTATTACTTATCGTTAAAAAATAAATTAAGCTGAATATACTCTAAAGTTTTATATTTAATACTGCTTTCTTAGTTCTGTTTTATTTTGTACATTTAAGTCCTTAACGGCAAGTGGACTAATATAACTGTGGTACACTGTATTGTTTAGTTCTTTAAAAATTTCCTAATTTTTAAATTGCTCTGATGTTCGTTTATCCAATTTTTTCCCCGTTCAGTAAACTGTCAAGCAAGCAAACTACTGACAAGAATATCCAAGTTCCCATTGCAACAGCAAACATTCCTTAATAGAGCTAAGATAACAAACAAAAGGGCAAATTGACGAAGAAATTTGTTCAGGTTAAAAAAGATTGAGATTTTGTTTGTCATCAGACGTACATACGTACGTAACAAACTACTTCAACATCAGCTGCATTGTGGGCTTTACAATTTGCAAAATGAGGCAGTAAACAAAATTACGTGGCCTAAAACGCAAACAAGTTCACAAAGAGAAAAGCATTCGATATCCTTTTTTCGAACTATCAAGTTAAAGCTTAAATAAACTTCTAGCTTTAAGGAAATGTAAAATAAAACAAAATAAAATAAAAGTTTGAAAATTATGAAGATACTACAGTCCGACGCTACAGTGACGTCGTAGTCTAGTGGGTAGTGTATCGGCTTATACGTAAGGCCACGGTTCAAACCTCAGGTCAGACATCAAAACGATTTCTGGCAAAACTCTGAGATTAAATAAAATTGTCATGAAAAGTTTCTCAAAAATCTGTCGTTCGGAGTCGACTTTAAACTGTAGGTCCCGCCACTCATGTATAAAAATTAACGCACACAACAAAAGTGGTGTGAGAAGCTAGGTCCTAATCCTGACTGGAGGGTTGTAATGACCAATTATGGATATATGTACAGTCAGACGCTGAATATATTGGTCATCGATGAAATGTTGATGCTTTTTATACGATACATACGAGTTAAAATCTTAAAGCAAATACTTAACGAGATGCAACATGCCAAACATAATTGACCCATGAATGTATTAAAACGTGAGGACATGGGCCTGAGGTGGTATAACCGTGGTAATGAAAACCTATTCTGTTTTTGTTTTTAGAAAAAGTTACGCTAAATTAGCAAAAATATCATTAACAATAAAATAATCAAGAGTAGACATTAACCCTTATCCTGTATTAATGGGTCAAAATTGCCCAAACAGTTTTTATTGCTCATTTATTCTTTAAATACTCAGCGGATTTTTTTGAAACTTTTGTACAATTATTATTTTAGTGAATACTATTAAAATTTAAAATATAATTTTTATAGATCGCTTCACAAAGCGTATGTAAAAAAACTTACGCAAATGGTACTTTTGGGTCAAAATTGCACAATGCAACAAAATCAATTTACGCATGTGTTACGAGCTTAGGAACAATTTTGTGCCCCTTGACAACGTCATAACTAGCAATAAACCAAAAAAATAAGTAAAAGCGCAGCTATTTGATAATAACACACAAGTGTTTTTTGTTTTTTATAACGGTATTACAAACTGCAACAAACCCAAAAAAAGAGAATAAGTAGTGTCAATATTTCATTCGTTTATGTGTTTTTGAATTGAATACAAGTGACAAAAGCTTTACCTACTTTGGGACAATGAAACCAGAAGAGATAAGAACTTTTCTTATGCAATCAGACTCAGGCGATGAAAGACCCCAGGACACATCAAGTGAAGATGAAAACGATCTCGTTTCTGAACATGCATTTGACTATGACCCCAACTCTTCGTCAGGTGCTAGCATGGACATTTGGACATGGACCGAAATTTTCGATCAAACTACGGATGAAGTTTTAATGTATCCATCCAAAAATGGGAAATATTTATGGTCAAAAACATCAACAATAAACAAAATTGGAAGATTTTCTAAACAGGACATAATAAATTTGACGTTATGCCATTTCAAGCTGATAGTATAAAATCTTTTTTTCTGTTATTTATAGTTGTTGATATGACTAATTTACAAGGTGACTTATAAGAGTAAAAGTTATTCAATCGGTTCACTTAGGTCAATCTGTATTTGGAAATAATTGGATTGCTATAGACGGCAGAACAATTGAAGCATATTTCAGGCTAATTTCGTTAGCGGATGTATTTAGATCTCATGGCGAAGCTCTAGAATCTCTATGGGATGACCGTAAAGCAGACCGCTATCCACCACCAAGAGTTTGCGCCGATTTAAAAATATATCTCGAGTGATACGGTTTGATAAAAAGTCAGACAGGAGCGAAAGACGATTCCGTGACAAACTTACTTTAATAAGAGATTTTTGGAACCGTTGGGAAACGAATCTATGAAATATATTTCATCCTATCGAGTGTGGCAGTGCATGAGCAGCTCGTAACGTATTGTGGACGATGCCCATTCAAGCAATACATACCATCAAAACCAGGAAAATATGGTGTAAAAATTTGGGTGTTGTGTGATTTAGAAACAAATTATGCATGATCCTTATAGGTGTATACTGGATATTCTTGGAAGACTTAGGCATGGATCTTATAAGCGGAGAAATATTTCGTAGACCGAACATGCTACAAAGTAGTCCTACTAACGCAGTCGTAAAAAGCCTTTAAAAGGATTCTGCTGAAGTCGCGCAAACAAAATATTTAAAAAGGGAATTTGTTACTTTTGTCCAAATCGTTCTAACAGCACCAAATATGCAAATAAATCTTCCGAATGTCAAAAATTTATTTGCAAAAAGCATTCTGATACCAATATTGTATGTAATGAATGTAAAAAAAAATAAAAAAACTGAATAAATATTATAATTTTTTGTATTGGGCAAATTTGACCCACTAATGTCATATGCGTTTTATTTTTGAAGTACAGGATAAGGGTTAAGTATTTAGCTTAAACTGTATAAGAATTAACTATGTAAGCTGCAAAATAGCCGTCAGTAATTTTCTTTACTTCTGAAAAGATTTTTCTTCCTTTTCTACTTCTAATTTCAGAAAAATTCTTTTAATTTATGTCCTCAAGCGATCTATTGTTATTACTTTTTTTTTCTTTTGGTCAAAAGTCAAGTTTTCTTAACAAAGAAAAACTAATTTTCTTTCTTTCTTTTGATTCTTCATTTCTCATTTTTACTATTTTTTTAATCTGCCTGAACAGCGAAGTCAAGTTATTTATCATGATAATAATTATTGAAATTTACTTGTAGCCCTAAAGCAACAGGAAAAGAAGTTAAAAAAAAATTATTAAAGAAAACATAATTATTATGAAATATTAACTGAATTCAGATTTTTATTTTTAATTTCTTTTTGTTTAATCTGTGGGAATTCGCCCTACATTAGTATCCAATTAAGGAATGGAAAAACCAGTACACATGGAGATGTGAAAACCGAAGTTGCTGTAGTCTAGTCGGTAATGTGATGGCTTATTAGACGCGAGGCCACTGTTAAAACCCAGGTCTAACATCTCGAACAAAACGAAAATTATGAAAAAATTTGCTTCGTTAACCTCTTCTCTGCAGATTTGTGGCAAAAATTCTAAGAGTTAAAAAAATGGACATGAAAAAATTTCTCTAGAATCTATCATTCGGAATCCACTCTAAACTGTAGATCCCGCCACCAAGTCGTAATCCTGACTGAAAGGTTGTAATGACTAATAAGTACAGTGGACAGCAAAAGTCTTAGTACGGCAATATATCTTAACAATTTCATGAATTTTAGCCAAAAGTTTGTATAAAAATGTATAGTTTTTATATTTATTTTATTAGTTTATTTCTGTTGTGTATTATAAAACAAAAAATGTTTTAATGTTTTTCATAAAACAAGAGAAAAAAAGGAAAAGTTTCTGATGACTTCATAGGTACCCCCCAGGAGAACCCTGAGTAAATTTAAAGTTCAGAGGCCTAATATGTATATGAAAATGTTATCCCTTGTATTTAGTAGAATATTCCTTAAGGTCAAGCACTCTATTTAACCCATTTGGAATTGAATACACAAGTTTTGTTTAGTGTTTTCTGGTGGCACCATGAGCAAATTTTGTGGTTGACTTTTGTTTGAGATTTAGCGATTACTTAACCCCTTTTTCAAATGATCTCTTACATACTCTCTTGAAGTCATATCGGCACTTTGTGCAAGAGTATTAAGCCTGTGGGGACTTTTTTTGTCAAAATATATTGGAGCACTAAGATTTTTGCTGTCCACTGTATGTACATATGTATGAATAGACATTAAAAAGTCATTTCGTTCAAGTTAGTTTTTTCGTAAATATTTTATTACGGTGAAAAATTTAATGTAAATTGGTTAATAATAAAAACTGAAAAAAGTCATAACTAGGCAACCCAAATTATTTATAACAGAAGAATTATTTATTACAGGCGAATGTAAAATGGGATGAAATAACAAAAAGATTAAAAAATAAATGTGTATTTATAAAAATAATATTTATAAACCGTCGGTTATTTCGAATCTGGCAACACTTATGACATTCTATTCTGTTACAAAATTCAGTACCTTACCTCCACTGAACGTAATGAATCGATTTACGCTTGAGCAACGTTGGGATTTATTTCAATTTTGCAAAAAAAAAAAAAAAGAAAAAAGTCTTTTCGAAAGAAGCTCATTTTCATCATCAGAAACCAATGCACCCATTACGAGTGACTATTTGGTGCAGCTAGTGGAGCTCATATTTCTTTAAAAATGTGAACGGCGCAACCGTTACATTCAATGGAGACACATATCGCACCATGATAACTGATTGTTTTGTACCCTGTCTTCATAATATTGATGTGAACGATTTTTGATTTCAACAGGATGGGCAAGTTGCACCACATCTCTTGCCACAATTGATATATTACGTCAAACGTTTGATAGCTTTTATTAGCTGAACTGATGCCGTCAATTGGATGCCAACACGCTGCAATTTAACACCGTTGAACAATTTCTGTAGGACGCCGTTAAAGAAAAGTGTTATGCCGACAAACCAGGGACAATTGAGCATTTCAATTGCAACATACGTGATGCGATTGCCGAGATACAACCCCTATACATTCGAAAAAGTGCGCGAAAACTTATTCGATCAAATGAGGTACTGTGAGCCAGCCGTGGCAGCCATATGAATGAAATAATCTTCCATTTCAACAAAAAAAAATTGGCAAAATTTCAAACCGTTTTTGTTTAATTGCATTTTTAAATGTAAATCACCCACCCTATAGAATATTTTAGATACTCAGTTTTTGGCTAAATAAACTCTGTTTCCTAAAACATATTTTACATTTTATAAACAGTTAAACAGATTACTTTATCTAATGTTGGAATATTAGAAATTGTATCTGATCAAAGACAACCAAAATTGTTTTGAGCCAGTTTGCATCCTTTTTTTTTTCTGTTACATATTGGCATCGTTGGCATTTAGTTTTGTTACTAATGCCACATAATCTCTTTATAAAATGAATTGCTGGGAAATTATTGTGTAATTTTATGTCATAAAAAAAGAAAACAAAACCTGAAATTGGCTACTTGCCTGAATTATCAAACGTTTTTTGTATCCATTATCCTAATTTGGCATTCAAACAACTTGTAAACATACATGAACTCTGTTCATTGACTTTAAAATGTTTTCCTGCTTTTATTCACCTTTTTACTTATTTTCATGGAAATTATTTTTGGTAAATTTTTTGGATTACAGTCCTCTTCTTTAAATGCAAGTCAAGAAACATTCAACAGCTGTTGACAAATTTTCTTTTCCTTATTCATTTGACTTGTATTGCAGAATTGCACAGTCGTTTACATACACCACCAGATGCAGGCAGTTTAGAATTTATTGAGGAAATAACAAATAAGATCAAATATGTAATCATTCTGAAGAACAGATTCTTCAAAAGTTCGAAAGAATTAGGAATTTTTAGTGATTATTACATTCAACAAGTCAATGAACTCCATCATACTGCTGCTAATGTGAAGCGTAGGATTACTTTTGGGTAGGATTACTTTTGCCAACAAATGCTACTATAATCTCAATAGGCAATTGAGTAGAAGAAACCTCTCTCATCAGTTGAAATATATCGCTTATCCTCCCCGTGTCTCTTTATGGCGCAAAATCATGCAAAATCAGCGATACAGCAGCCTTCAGAGTATTCGAGAGAAAATTTCAACGTAATAGAGTCCATTGAGAGTTCTATGAACTCCTCCATGACATAGACGTTGTGCAGTGTCTTAACATCCAACAGCTTCGCAGATTCGGCCATGTCGTTCGGATGGAAGAGGATGACCCGGCGGGAATTTTATTTGATGCGGATGTCGACGAAGAGGACGACCTTGTCTACGTTGGAAGGACCAAATTGAGGAAAACCTGTAATCGATTTATGTGAGCAACTGGTGAAGGCGCTCTATAAGCAGAGGCGCCTGGAAAGATATGCTAAAGGAGGTCGGAACCCGATAATTGGATTGTCAATATCCAATTAAGTAAGTAAGTAAGTATTTATAAAACCTTTTATTAGGCCTTATTGGCAACTCTTTAGTGGTTTTTAGAAAAATTTAATTTTCGTATTTTTGTAAAATAAAATACATATGCATGTATGTATGCAAAAGACAAAAATTTAAAACAATAAAAATATTTTTATAAGTGTTTATGCAAAAGACACGAATTACTGAATAGCTATAATAAATATTTTTTTAATTTAATAGTTTTATTGTGAAAAAAGAAAACGAAACAATTAAGTGGTTAAAGTTTAGTTTTTTATTTAAAAACCTCCATTGTTATTAGTAGTTACGGAGAACTATAACAAATTCATAAGCAAAAAACAAAAGCAACACTAAGGCACGAAATAAAAAAAAGGCTGTAAAAATAATCACACAGCAAAACCATACTCCCCGAGTTTTCTATTAAAGATGGTATGAGCAGGAAAATTGGTATTTATAGTATCTGAAAAAAAGAAGGCAAATAAAAATTAAATTCAAAGCAAACATATGAAATGAGAGCAGAGAAGGGAAATATTGAAGAAGTCAAGCTTTAATAATTAAGAATTTTTATTATTATTGTTTATTTATGATTAAAATTTAATATATTGTTACGTTTTTACCTTTTTAAAAACGTTAAAAATATGAGTTCGTTGATTTCAAATAAAATAAAAATAAATTAATATTTATAGGCCATTTACACTACACCGAAATCTAGTAGATTAGATTTCAAATCTAGCTCAAAATCTAGACCGTTTACACTTGATTTTTTTGACAGTAGCAAGATTTCATTTTAATAACAAAAACAGCTGACTGAAATTTAAAAGAAAATAATAATATTCCAAATAATAATAATATTTCCAAATACAAAATAAAAATGAAAAATATGGGACATTTACTATTGTTTTCATCAAGAGCAAATAAGATTCAAACAGAAATAATGTTGGTGCAAAAAAAAACGTCAGCATTTGTAGCAGCATTATAAGATTTAAAAAATAATGTAAATGTATTACTACATACAATTGCTAAATAAAGGGTCCGCCAAATAACTTTTTTTTTTGAAAATGCTTTAAAAAAAAAGTACTGAATATTTTCTCAAATTTCTTTTTTTATTTGAAAGCAAAATCTTTCCGGTTAATAATGGAAAATAATTTCATTCAAATGGCTGCCTCGGCTGGCCATGCAGTAGCCTACATGATCGGTCCAATTTTTAAGCAAATTATCGATTGTGTGCAGCTGTACATATTTCACCAATGGCTTCACGAATATTGTCTCTGGCTTGTCGGCGTAACACTTATCTTCGACGGCACCCCACAAATAATAGTCCAACGGAGTCAAATCGCAGCTCCGAGGTGGCCCAATTATGCCTTTGGACCAAAATCCGCACCAAACAGTGACTCGTTTTAGGTGCGTCGGCTTTTCAATCTATGCATGCGGGTTTTCTGTGCCCCAAATGCGACAATTTTGCTTGTTTACATACCCGCCAAGATCAAAATGAGCTTCATCTGGAAAGATGATTTTTTTTGCCAAAATCGGCATCTTCTGTAAGTCGATCGCAGGCCCACTTAGCGAAGCGAAAACGCATAATCATTTATTTTCCATTATTAACCGGAAGGATTGTACTTTCAAATAAAAAAAGAAATTTGAGAAAATAAATAAAAAAAAGTTATTTGGCGGACCCTTTAGCAGAATGAATGAATTTAAATTGAACTGTCATTTTTTTCCTGCGCAGCGTTGTATTTTTAAGTACTATTTGGCAAAACACATAGTTGCATTTCTATTTTTGCTAGATTTTGAGTAGATTTTGCCGAAATCTACTAGATTTGTATATTTCGTTTTGTATGGGAAATCTAGTTGAAATCAACTAGATTTCGCTCGAAATCTCATAAGTACTAGATTTCGATGTAGTGTAAATGGCCTAGTAGTTTTAATTAAATTCTTTATTGTTCGTCCAATTCTGTGTGCCACTGTTCACAACTTGATGTAAACGACAAGAATCGCTCTTCTTTGTTATTCCTCTGTTTACATCCTTTGCATAAACAATAACAGTCACTAAGCAATTATACGCTAGACCTTTGTGAGGGAGATCTTCAAACCACTATTACTTCTCTTGCCTTTTATATGGCATGGTAAATGTTCTTGAATGTTCTTGAAGGCGGATGTTCATGACTTCGCCCTCTCGAAATTTCTATAAATGTAAACGTCGTTCTTTACGTTTATTATTGTAGTTTTGTTGGTATATTTTTGTTTTTTATGCTGGTGTTTGTTGTTGTATTTTTGGTTACTTGTTTACATTTCTTTTATACTGGTGTTTGTTGTTATATTAAGCAGTACGATAATTTGTAATTGCTTGCATTGTTTTGTTTTTGTAGTTTTGTTTATAATTTTAATGTTAAACAGTGTAATAGCAAAACACCAGTATCTAAATGTTTAATTTTTTCAGTTTTGTGAGCTTGTTTTTAAAAGTTAACCCTTTCACCAATACATATAATGTTATGAGAGCCAAAATTAAAATAAAAAATAATAAAAAAATATCTGGCGTACGTTAAGTTGTATTATTAGCAAAATTAAATAAAAAAAATTAAATTTTAGATTTAAGTTTAACGTTCTCGTTAATTGTTAAACAAGGAAAATAAAAAAAGAAAGCAAATTGAAAACTTTCCACTTAGAAGTGCTTGTGCCATATAATATATGTATGCCTGCAATATGAACATGTTCCACATCTCTGTTGTTGAACTCATTTTTTGTTCTTTGCGTAAACAACGAAAGTGGAAATTAACAAAAGCAAAAAAGACATATAAACATAAACAACAAAAACAAAAACATGAAAAGTTGTATTTAATTTTCCGCTTGGCTTAAAAAACTATTCGACGTCCATTTATAAAAGCAGGCACCAACAACACTGCAAGGACAAACGTAAACAAAATACACAAACAAAAATAACGTAAACAACATGTTTACATTTATAGAGATTTCACGAAGCCGAAGTCATTCTCCTTCAAGAGCATTCATCAGAGTGTTTACACTGCGATATAAAAGGCAAGACAAAGCAGGCAACGGCAACAGTAAAAATTCAGTCAGTCTTGTGCGAAGACACGTTGCGTGTGAAGAGAATAATTGTGGTTTGAAGATCTACGCTATAAAGATCGGTCGAACAATTTTTATTGTTTACGCAAACGAGTGTAAAGCAGAATAAGAAACAAAGCAATTGTTGTTGCTTACATCAAGTTGTTACCAGTGGCACACAGAATTGTGCGAACAATAAAGAAATTAATTAAAACTGAACACAAATGTATTTTTATTTTTTTATTGCAATCTACGAGCTCATGTTTCAAACGTTTTTAAAAAGTAAAAACGTAACAATATATATTTTTATATTTCTTGTTTAATCCAGGCTTTGGGGGGATCGATCAGCCAGAACCACAAATCGTACAACCAGAATATTATTGAGACAGATTTTTGAGAAACTTTTTCAAGGCCGTTTTATTTACTCTCAGAATTTTTGCCAGAAGTCGCCGAAGAAATATTTTTTCATGCTTCATTTTGTTGGAGATGTCTGGCCTGGGGCGATGAGAGTGATTTCATTTATTTTTTTTCTTACCACACTTTATACTTGTATTGTGTTTAATTTTAACGTAATAATTACTTCTTCATAACATATCGGATTCTTTAAGGCATTCGTTATTGTGCAGTTATAATTGCAACTAAAAACGCTAAAAAACCATTAAAACCCACACAATGTGATACATTTTATAATCATATTTCTTATACAATATGACACATCTTTATTATGCTACATTTTGTTGTTGCCGCATTACGTTATTGTTGACAACATTTTGTTTCAGAAAAGAAGTTTTCTTAAATTGTAAAGAAAACAAATACAAAACATACAATAAAATTATGTGAGAGAATACAATACGGCTTGTGACAAAAGGAACACAGCTACAGTCCTTTTATGCTTATTTCCTTTTCTTTAAAGTTGCAGAAAAAACTTACACTCAAGTATATTATAATATTGTTACGTTAAAATATGAGCTCGTATATTGTAAATAAAATTAAAATAAATTTGTGTTTAGTTTTAATTAAAATTCTTTATTTTTCGTACAATTCTGCATGCCACTGTTCACAACTTGATGTAAACAACAACAATTGCTCTTCTTTGTTATTCCTCTGTTTATACCTTTTGCATAAACAATAACAATCACTAAACAATTATTCGACGAAGATCTTCAAACCACGATTACTCTCTTCAAACGCTCCGCGTCTTCACACACTTTTTTGTGCTTGTGTTTGTTTTTGTATTTTTGTTTACTTGTTTACCATTTTTTATGCTTGTGTTTGTTGTTATATTATGCAGTACATTAATTTGTAAACAGCTTAGTTCGCTGCATTGTTTTGTTTTTGTAGCTTTTGTTTATAATTTTAATGTTAAGCAAAACACCAGTATCAAGATTTTTCATTTTCGTAACAATATTTATTTTTGAAATAAGGTCTTCCACACTTTTCAAGTGAATAACACCCATCTTGTTCGAACATCCAAGGGTGACTAAAGAAAACGACGTGTGCTCACTGAATGAGCATTAATTTTTGTCAAAATTGTATCATCGTCAGCGATGTGGCTTATTTCTAAATGAACAAGCAGATTTGTCCATCCAAGAGATCCATGAGATCCATGGATGTTTTGTGTGGAATTTAGGCTGGAGGCGTTATCGTTTCATATTTCTTTAAGAACGGCAAACACATCAGATTACTGATTACCAACTTCTTTTGGTTAGGATTGAATGATTTGGACACAAACAGCATGATGTTTTAACAGATACGCGCCATGTCCCATGCTATTTCCAAATTGAATATTCTATACGAGCGATTTGAGGTCATGGTTATTTCACTTGTAGATGATGTAAAAAGGGCACCGAGATCGAGCAAATTTGAACTCGTTAAGCCTTTTCTTGTAGGTTTCTCTTAAGTCGCAGGTGTATTCGAATAAGACACAAACAACAGCGACCTGTTCACATCACCTGCATGCTCTCAAATCGCTTAGATACAAGCCCAAGTAACAATGCAAAATTCATGGTTTGCAAAAGATCGAGCTCTTTTGAGCTACGCGAAATCAACTGCCTCGAATTGCACACTCTTACGGACAGAGGCGAAGTTTTCGGCATATTTTGTGTTTAATCGCTGTACGGGTGTTTCTTATTTACCTAATGGGTTATTACAACTTGTCAGTCAGGATTACGACCTAGCTTCTTACACCATTTATGTTGTGTGTGTCAATTTTTATTCATAAGTGTCGAGACCTACAGTTTAATGTCGATTCCGAACGGCAGATTTTTTGAGAATCTATTCAAAATAATTTTTTTTACAGAATTTTTGCCAGAAATCTGTTGAAAAGTAGTCACTGAAGAAATACCTTTTCGTATTTCGTTTTGTTGGAGATGCCTGGTCTAGCCACATGTCTAATAAGCCATTACATTACCTACTAGACTACGGCGACTTCACGACGTTTTAGTCGATCGTTCGCTGAACCAGTGGAATCGATTTATTCACCACATTACGAATTTTCTTCTCGGTAGGATGATAATGGAGATCTTAAAATGAACAAAGAATGCTTGGTGTGTTGCCCAAGCAATACACCAAAATCGTCGTTATCAATTGTCAAAGTTCGGAATAACCTGCTCGAAGACCTAATATTAATTCAATAAGAATTTAAAACGCATCTTATTTGTTCATCTTAATGCATAAAAGAATACCCATCCAGAGTTATGTTGTGTTTAATTAAACAATTAAGATGATTACAGTCGGTGCTTTTAAATATTTAAGTTGTAGTTGTTGTTGTTGATGTAGATTTTATGGAAATATTAAATTCTCTTTAACACACACAATAGCAAGTATACACAGTATAAAGAAAGCCATATGCATACTTGGAAGATTATACACGAATATACATACTCTTAATAGAAAATTATTTCAGCAAATGCCATTGTGTTTGTGAGCCTAATTAAAGTAAAGTTTCAAAATATGTCTCATATATTGAAGTACCAGTGATTTTTGGTACATTTTTAATTTTCTTTTGGTTTGAATATTTTTTCGGGCTTTCTTTTAACCCATTTCAATGGCGGTTTACCGTTCTGTTTTCAATAATTCTTCTTCATGTAATCATATTTTATAAACGACAACAGATTCAGATTATTCTCGAAGTACACCCGAAATAGTAATCACAGTTTAAAAAACTAAACCAAATACACGTCCACAAATTTTATGATGTTGCTGTAGTACTAAAATAATTTAAAATACTTATTTGGTACAAAATTTAACACAGAATTTTCCATAACTGACGAGGAAAGCGAAGACCAATAAGAAACAGATACAGACAAGTTCCAGTCACTATACT
Source organism: Sarcophaga caerulescens (assembly GCA_927399465.1). Lineage (NCBI taxonomy): Eukaryota > Metazoa > Arthropoda > Insecta > Diptera > Sarcophagidae > Sarcophaga > Sarcophaga caerulescens. The sequence continues at coordinate 99,260,444 of OV656873.1, read as the reverse complement.
TTTGTAATTGTTTCTGTGCAAATTTGATTACGTTAAGTATACGACCATCTGTTTTATTTAAGGAGTGGGCATGAAAAAATTGTGGTATATTGTCTCTGTATAAAAGTAAACTTTTTCTGTTTTCTTACATTTTATTTTTAGTGTTCCGCCCCAGCATTGACCGACTTCTTCAATTAGTTTAGTGCGATTCGGTTAGTGACTGTGCTTGCCTGTGGCGTCACAACACTATGTGTGCTCAAGTGAGCTTCAATCTACCTACCTCCACCTCATTTCGCTTGCTGTTATAGTTCTTAAATCTAATTTTATGATTTATGCCTGACCAACGCTAGGCAAAAATATAATGTCTTAAGGAGAAAAGATTCATATAGTAGTGTTCGAGAACAGCTCACTTGAGTCTTATAAGAAGTTCGAAATCACCTTTGGCTAGGCATGTTTTGTCTCTAAATTTTGGGTGTCCAAGAATTCTTCCTCTCAGGCCCCTAAGCGCCGAATAATGACAGAGAAGAAGGCTTCTTACCCGTAGTTTTAGCTTCTGCAGTAGTCTCCTGGCGAAAACAACCAGAGGCTAGTATCCTGTTATAGCTGCTTTGAGGTTTCTTAGAAAGAACCTTGTCAGGTTCAATGTAAATTCTGTTCTGCATACATATATCCACGTCCGGCTAGATCTTGTCTGCTGCCTATACAAGCGGGTTTATTATCCCATCTTAACTTTGCCAATGTATGGAGTTTTTGGGAAACCATTTGTTTGCTTCTCGGCAGAGGAATTCATTTGAATTTCCGTGGTGCCAGCTTTAGTAAGTGCGTCCGCCTTGTTATTACCTTCGATGTGCCCGTGTTCAGGAATGAGGTTAACCGTCGAATGTCTCGCTATATCCACCAAAAACACATAGCCTTATTGGACATGCTTAGATATGGTGTACACAATTTTTAGGAATGTAATGGCAGCTTTACTATCGACAATATGCGTTTCTCGCCATACGACACACTCTGATACTGAGTTCGCAATTTTAATTGTCATCAAATTAGCCACAATCCACAATAAAAATTAGTACCACAATAATCTATTTTGCTGCCTGATCTGAAACCATCAGTGAAAACTATAATAACCTTATCTGTGAGATGTAAACTATTATCAAAACAGTTTCAAAACAAGAATCGATATCAGGTTATATATTGCATGGCCACGGGTCAAACCCTAGGTCAGACATCTCTAATAAAACGAAATATGAAAAAATATTTCTTCGGCGACTTTCTCTCAACAGGCTACTGGCAAAAACTCTAAGAGCAAATAAAATTACTATGAAAACTTTGTCAAAAATAGTTCGGGATCGACTTTAAACTGCAGATTCCGCCACTCATGTATAGAATTAACACACACAACATAAGTGGTATGAGAAGCTAGTTGTAAGCCTGACTGAAGGGTTGTAATGATATAGCTTCTGTACGCTTAACGCGGGGGATACGTTCCAATAAGTTCCAGCGCTAAACGAAACAGCGTTAAACGAGGTAACTTAACACGTACATATGTATATACATTGCGACTTCGGAAAATACAATTGGAATTATTATTCTGGACAGACTAACAAAAGAGCGTTGAAAATGATACATAGTCTACACCGTCGCTATATAGTGCACCGGTTTTGGTTGGTGCATGGCCGTTTCATACAACAAGTATCACTACAGTGTGCGATTTAGGGGAATCCCAATATTACCGGGTAATACTGAAACAGCGTTAAGCGGGGCCTTATTGTACTTACATGCTCTTATAGTGGTCAGTCTTATTGCTGCGTTCTCCGCCACTTGTTTCACCCAAATATGTAGTGGTAACCGCTTAAGTATAGTAAGCAAGGCCTTTGATGATGATGACTTCAATTTGATGCACATTGCAACACAAAAAGTAAACATTTTGTAATCAGAATGGCTGTTTACATTTGTTTTTTGTGACAGACAAATTATTCGTAATTAGTATAATTCTTATTCAAACAGAAAAAGATACAAGCTTAGGACCAAACTTTTTTGTACGCTCTCCTTTTACAAACTCAGGCGATACATAACCAGGCATATACATAATCCATGCATGCGTATATCTCATTCATGCATGGACATGCAAGTATGTTATGTTTCACATACAATAACACATATTCTTACACATAGTTCTATGTCATTACTCACACAAACCTTTTAAATAACACCAGTTTTCTTAGCATTTTCTCTTATTCCTTCACATTTTCTTTAGCAACTGCAAGCATTGCTAGTAATTACTATAAGACAGATGTGAATAGAAAATGAAAATACCATTGTTAAGGAGAAAGTATGATGATTTGTAGTTGCATGTGTCAACTAACAGAGAATTTCAGATGTATTAATGACATGACTATTCTTTTAAAAGTACGTACATATGTATACCAAATGTATTTACGAGATAGTGTACTTCTATGTATTCCCGTCCCATATCATTTCCCATCTGGAGTGTTGGCAGAATATAAATTTGATTACTTATCATTTTCAACATCTACATAGAGCTATGAAAGTGAGTCATATAAAAAATATATTTTGTTAAGACCTTTTCTACCGTTTGAGAGTGCTCTCAGCAAAACGTATTACTATTTAACATACTCATAAAAGTAAGGTAAGGAATCATAATAATTTCCTTCCAATTTAATCTGTTAACTGATAGTCACATATAATTACCATTTGAGGATAGACGAAGGGTGTATACTAAGTGGAGCCAAATAGTGTCGTGCAAAACAAAAATTAAAATCGTTAAATTATTTTAATAAAAATTTGATATGCTCATTAGAAAGCTAACACCCTGTCTACAATCTCTTTAATGTTCTACTCCAGACTTTCGCCAGATATATTGGCTAACATTTGTTTTTGTTTCTACGCTCACAATGCTATATAATATGTAGTAGCTCTTGATGGTTTTCACTTTTCATGGTAGCCATAAACTTGCCTACTGATTATAGTGTATTTGTACGCCTTGGAGTAGCTGCACCATATACACGCCCCACAAAAGACAATCATTTTATTCTGGTGTTAAATTTTTTTCATCTATTGTCACACATAATTGGGCATTACAACCCTTCAGTCAGGATTACAACCTAGTTTCTCACACCACTTATGTTGTGTGTGTTAATTTCGTACATGAGTGGCGGGACCTACAGTTTAAAGTCGATTCCGAACGACAGATTTTTGAGAAACTTTTCATGGCAATTTACTTTCTCTCAGAGTTTATGCCAGAAATCTGCTGAGAGGAAGTCGCCGAAGAAATATTTTTTTTTTTAATATTTCGTTTTGATGTCTGACCTGGAGTTCGAACCGTGGCCTCACGTCTAATAAGCCAACACACTACCTACTAGACTACGGCGACTTCCCATCTATTGTCACATATCGATAATAAAATTCGGATTTTTTCACAATATTGTGACGAAACGGTGTTACATCGTTTAATATTAAAGTGATAAACAAAAGGTACAAACAAAAAAAGAATGGAGTTGTTTACATGATCAACGAATAAACAAAAATATAGCAACAACATCAGTATAAAAAGGGGATAAACAAGTAAACAACAAGCAACAACAACACTGCAAGGACAAACGTAAACAAAATACACAAGCAACAATAACGTAAACAACATGTTTACATTTATGGAGATTTCACGAATTCAAAGAAATTCTCCTTTTAGAGCATACATTTGGCAACGGGATTAGTAAAAATTCAGTCAGTCTTGTGTGAAGACGCCTTGCGTGTGAAGAGAATAATTGTGGTTTGAAGATCTCTACTATAAATATCGGTCGAACAATTGTTGTTGTTTACGCAAACGAGTGCAAAGCGGAATAAGAAACAAAGCAATTGTAGTTGTTATATCAAGTTGTGAACAGTGGTACACAGAATTGTGCGAACAATAAAGAAATTTATTAAAACTGAATATATATAAATATTTCTTCGGTGACATCCTTTCAGCAGTCTTCTGGCAAAAACTCTGAGAGTAACTAAAATTTCCATGAAAAGTTTCTTAAGAACACACACAACATAAGTAGTGTGAGAAGCTAGCTCATAATCCTGACTAAAGGGTTATAGGAAGCAATTTTGTATATATGTATGTATTAATTTTTTGTTTCCATTTGAAGAAAAGAGCTCGAGAATGCTTGTCGAGGCATATGGTGATCCTGCTGTATCAGAAGATGGTATCGACAGTTAAGAGGTAACGATTTTGATGTGAAAAATAGAGAACGTGAAAGAAAATCATGTAAGTTTGAAGAACTGCAAACAATATTGAATGAAGATAACACTTTGAGTCTGAAACAAATGGCTGGAAAGTGAAATGTTGCACAACAAATAATGTCTGAACGTAAAAAGTTAGGGGAAGCTTCATGTATTGAATTAAATGAGAGATGGAAAACCGAAAAACCACTTGCGATGTTTTGCTTCAAAGACACAATAGAAAATCAATGTTATGAATTGTTACTAGAGAAGAAAAATTAATTCAGTTTCAGAATTCTAAACGGAAAAATCGTGGGTTAATCCATAACAATAATCAACTTCGGCTGCAAAATTAAATCGATTGTGTGGTAGTACCAAAAATTTGCAGTGTACTACGGTCCCCTAAAACCTGATGAAACCATTAGTACAGTTCGCTACCTACATCAAATGCTTAATTTGAACTATGCATTGGTCAAAAAGCAACTAGAATGTGTCACAAAACACGGTCAGAAAATGTTGCAATATTACAATGCACCGGCACACAAAATAAAACCGGATCAGGATACAATCAAAGCATTAGAGCCGCTACCCTACCGGCTGTATTCAAGACACTTTACTCTTTTCGACTACAATTTGTTTTCATCAATGGGACACGCATTGACTGAACAGTACTTCAATTCCTATAAGGAAATCGAAAATTGAGTAACTAATTGGTTTGCTTCAAAGGACGAATAGTTGTATGGGCGTAAAATTCACAAATTGCCTTAAAGATGGAAAAAGTGTGCAACCAGCAATGGCCAATACTTTAAATAAAATGGTTATTACTTTCCCTTTAAAAAATTTGTGTTTTATTTATTTAAAAAAATCATTCTTTTCTGGTGAGTCGATCAACGTCACTTTGCTGTCATCTAAAATTATTCTATTCGCTTTCTTGATGTTTTTATTGGTAGTAGTAGAGTTTTCACTGCAGTGGGGTTTCAGTTCAGTTTAATTAAGCAAAATTAAGCAACCACAAATTTTTACGAATGCAAACCCCGGAATAATATTTGTCAAGCCATGCCCTGCCTTTATTTTAGTTGGAAAGTAATTTATTTTTCTTTTAAATAGAATAAATTACATGTGCCATTTTTCGAATACAGCTGTTATGCTAATCGTATTTACGGAATAGAAGTCAATTTGTGTATCATGATGGTAATAAATCAAACAATTTTTTAATATCCAGAGGTGTACCACAGGGCTCGATTCTTGGTCCACTTTTATATTCAATTTATTCTAATGATCTGCCAACTAAGTTGAAGTTTTGCAATGTACAAATGTACGCAGATGATGTTCAGTTATACATTAGCTGCTTGCCGTCTGATATTACAAATTGTGTAGAGAAAATAAATTGTGATCTGCATAATGTGTTTCAATGCACGTCGATTATTTATTAATTCAGTTATAAAATACTTTACATTTAACTTATAATAATAAATAACAAAGAGTTCAAGATTAGTATCTTTTTCTGCTTAATTATAAAAATTGGTCTAATAAAATTATGAATGAATTAACATTTTTTTTGAAGGTAAAAATTTAACAAAAACCTATTTAAAAGATTTTTTTATATAATAAAACACTAACCTAAGACCTAACTAAATATTATGAGCTAGCTCAATGATATGATCATAACCGGAGGCAAGACATCTAATGTTAAAATTTTCATTAAGTCTATCAAGTTTAACTTTAACTTTTTCTATACCTGCAAGGGAATGTAGGCGCTGAGTCGAAAAGTACCACGGGAGATTATATATTAATTTAAGTAGCTTATTTTGGGCTATTTGCAACTTTTTTAAGTGGCTGTTCGCAATAGTCGACCAAACAGGCGCTGCATAATAAAGAACCGCATGGAAAATATTCTTTAATATTAATTTCTTATTCTCAATGCTCAGCGAAGAATTCCTGTTTATAAAGGGGTACAATATCCTAATAAGTACATTTAATTTATTTAAAATATATGATATATGGTCCTTGAACTTCATCTTTGGGTCTAAAATAACCCCAAGGTACTTAACCTTTGGTTCCCATTGAATAGAGAGAGCAGTGATTAAATATTATATTGTTTTGGTGTAAAAAACATTCTTTACGTTTTCTTGTAAAGTAGATTGCCTGAGTTTTATCAGGGTTTAACTCTATTCTCCATTTTCTAAAATAGCAATGCAGCTCATTTAAAGCTCTTTGAAGATTGCCGATTACATCAGATGCTAATAGTTCGGAACTAAGAACCGCTGTGTCGTCTGCAAAAATCGACAGAGTACAATAATTTAATTGCGGAAAATCGGATGTGTATAAATTGTAAAGAATAGGAGACAAGCAAGAGCCCTGGGGGCAACCAGCCGGAATACTAAACGGGTGAGACGAAAACGAACCAATATGGACTCTAAATAAACGTTGCGAAATAAAACTCTGAATTATCTTTATGAGATATATGGGAAAATCATATATTATCATTTTGTAAATAAGGCCTTCGTGCCATACAGTATCAAATGCAGCCTTGACAATGCACGTCGATTAATGGTCTTTGCCTCTATCCGATGAAATCGAAGGCTTTGACAATAGGCAAGGTAAACTCTGCGGCACAGCTTACACCATTACAGATTAATAATACTACTATTGAGACTGTACATAATGTTAAGAATCAAAGAGTTATCTTTAACAATAGCCTTAACTGGTGCAACAATGTAAATGCTATTTGTGGTAAAATTGTTGCCATGTTGCGAAGTCTTTGGCTAACGCAATATTTTACTCCATTTAATATTCGTATGCTGCTCACAAAAAACATATCTCGTCCCCAAATTTACTGTACGGATGTGAACTATTTTCTGGTTGTGACTCAGTTAGTAGGAACAAACTCAAAATTACGTATAACAATATTGCTAGATATTGTTACGTTTTGACCCTTTTAAAAACGTTTGAAATATGAGTACGTAGATTGCAAATAAAATAAAAATAAATTTATGTTTAGTTTTAAATAAATTCTTTATTGTTCGCACAATTCCGTGGGCCACCTTTTACGACTTGACTTAAACAACAACAATTTTCTTTAATTATTATTATTCTTTACACTCTTCCGCATACTTAATAACAATTGTTCAATTGATCTTCATAACAGATCTTCAAATCTTCAAATCTCTTCACACGCAACGTGTCTTCACACAATACTGACTGAATTCTTTCTGAAATGCCGTTGCCTGCTCTGTCTTGCAGTATTGAAGGAGAATGTCTTTGCCTTCGCGAAATCTCTATAAATGTAAACAAGTTGTTTATGTTATTGTTGTTTGTGTATTTTGTTTACGTTTGTCCTTGCAGAGTTGTTGTTGCCTGTTTACTTTTTTATCCCCTTTTTTATACTACACTGTTGTTCTTGCCTGTTTACTTCTTTATCCCCTTTTTATACTAATGTTGTTGCTATATTTTTGTTTATTCGTTGATCATGTAAACAAGTCCATTGTTTTTGGAGCTTTTGTTTATCATTTTAATAACACCATTTCCATTTTCGTAACAATATGTTTATGGTCGTACAAGGTACAGTAGAATATCTGAGTTCTCATATAAAATCTATAATACATCGTTTGAAAATTTTTTAAAATGTCGTACTCTGGTATACCTTCATAAAACCATCTATATTAGGAAACCCCATTATTTGTTCATTAGATTAGTTTTTTCAAGATCTAATAGAGGTTTGAAAATTAATAGCGTTAGATATCGTAAACAAATATCTGAGAGACACTTTTACACCAATGCAATTCGTCTCTGGAATGAACTCCCGAACATACAGTTACTAAGCAATGCTAAGCATTTCAAGACTGCAATAATTAAATTTTTTTAATGAACAATAATGTATAAATGTAATTAATTAATCATATTTTTAATATAATTATAAATTTTTGTTTTTAATAATATTTGTTACGTTAATTTATTTTTAAGGTTATTATTTTTGTAATTTATCAAACTTTGTTATACCTATATGTATCTGTAGCAGTACTATTAAATAAGATGATATCTTGTTGTACTGTATTTACGCCTGAATAAATAAATAAAATAAAATTTATAAAATTTATTATTATTATATTTATTTTATAAATAAATTTTATTATTATTTTTTTGATACAATTTGTGTGTCGGACTGACTGTCTCTAAAGCAATAATTAATTGTGTTTGCTTTAAAACCTCTTTCCTTACTACTTCTTTTTTATGTTATGTGCTAAGAAAATATTAGCAACACATTGTTGCTATTGTTCACATGTTTGTTTTGCGTAGATTGTCTGTTCTTTTTACTTGTGTTGTAGCATTTTAATTGACAATTAATTAACAACAACCACAAAAAAGCTACAGTTTACTAAATACGAAGGAAAACTGCGTAGTTAATGGATGGTAAGAAGAAAGTAAGAGATGAAAATGTGAAAACAAGCATATTCCTTTACACTTTCTGAAGGTTAGCAAAATATACAGACAACAAGCAAAAGCAATAACAATAAACGCTTGCTACGCATGCAGGCGATACATGGTATGAGTACACCAGCAGTGCGCTTGTAATAAAGTTCTATGCTTCATTTATCAAGAAGGGTGTGTTAAGGCAGGCCATAAGTAAGTAAGAGAATTCTTCACAGTTGTCTTCATCAAATAACTACTTGTTGCGGTTAATAAATGAGAAATAATAATTCAGATAATGCTAGGCGTCATGTGAATATCCTCCATCACGAAACGAGTAAGTTGGGCCACACTGCAGCGGCACTCGGGAGTATTATCATCACAGCTGTGATACGTAGTTATTTGTCAAATCCTCATGGAATTGAAAATCGAAAATGGCTATGGGAAAGCATTTTCCAACGATCAGCGATCTTATGGACTAAATACTATCAAAGTACTGAAGTGGACGGAGAAGGACTGCTTGCTTATGGACCCAGGTAAAACAGAACTTATCTTGTTCACTCGGAAATATAAGGTACCTATCTTCACCATTCTGAAAATGAACAGAACGGCTCTAGGCTCAATGAAAACAAAGTACTTACGTTTCGTTCTTTATTCCAAACAATAGAAGACGAACACGGAGGAAAAAATACAGAAAGCGATGAATGCCTTATACGTCTGGACGTCGAATAATACGCTGAATGTATACAGCGGTTGTACTGCCTAACTCTCCTACAAAGCATTAGTGTGGTGGGAAACCAAACGAAAGAGGATATATCTCCCTATGCTAAACAAAGTATAGAGATTGGAATACTTGGGTATTACGGGTGCTCTTCCTCCAAAACATGAGTGCTAGAGCTGTATTGGGATTTAAGTTCTCAGATAAGTGTAGGCTATGCACAGTAGGGCACACTGAATTAGAACCGAATCACACGGGATTTAGATGCGACTACATAGTATCAGAGACTGTTTTCAGGCAAACATACAATACTCATACTCCTACACGGGAAGATTAGGTTGCTGAAGCTGACATCTGTGGTGGTGATATAACGATCTTCACCGCTGGCTCCAATATGGAATGTGGGACTGTATCTGGGGTCTTTTACTATAAGCTGGCGCGAAACGGGTCATACAGATTACCTAACCAGGCCAGCGTATTTCAAGCTGCACGTATGAATGAATCCAGGAAGCAATCTCCTTCGAACGTGATCATATGTGTAAACAGTAAAACAGCAAGCATTAGGAGTTGCATAGACTCTCTACACCATATACGTCGACACAACACTTCGCCTCTATTTGGTCGGGTCACTGTGGCATAGACGGAAACGAAGACGGACGAATTGGCACAGAATTGATCGGAGATGTCTGAGGAAGAGGCGATAGAAAGGCTATTTAGCCTTTAGTTCAAATTTCAAATTGGAAAAATCAGCATCGATATGTCGAATTTCAAAACTGTTGTGTCCAGCAGTAAACAGCAGAAAAACCAAGTAACGGGTGCCCACCAGGATTACTGCAGAATCTGCCAGGATGTAGAATGTGTACGGAATCGGTACGACACCTGTTATGTGAGTATCCTGCACTTCAAAACAGAAGTTGTCGGTTTTAGGGTGAAAGAACGTGCCACAAAGGGGATTGGCCGGTTTCATTAGGTGTGGTTCAAACCCACCACTAATGGATCATGACAAGGGGACTTACCATACATTGTGAATAACAATTGAAACTGCTTTGTCTCCACATCACAATCAGGGCCAATCAATAAATGATTCTCTACTGATCCTGTCCACGGTGAATATTGTGGTTGTTGAAGTATTGAAAATTGAAGCTTTTTTTAATTGTTTCTATAGTTTCTGTTTTGCTCAAAACCGAGCATATTTGTTTTAAATCTTTACTGTAGATGATACTACTTTAAAAATGTTTTAGTTTTTCCATAATTACGCTTTTTAAAACCAAATTGAATAATATTAAGTCGTTTATAAATATTACTTTTAAATTTCAAATGCTCTAGAAAAGTATCCAAGAGAAGCCATGATTTTCAGTTTAAATTATTGAAGCAGATTATCTTAACCCTTGCCTTTCAAAACAAACTATTCATCATCCCTACATCAATTTCATTTCAGTTTCACAATAATTCATTATTTTTTTTTAAGTCTTGGTCTAACATTTACAAGAAAAAGGCGAATAGCTTACCCTTGTATTTGGCATTTACATAAAGCATAAAACTTTAAGGATAGCAATATATCATGAGCAATAATGATAACAAAGAAAATGAGCTGAAAAGCTAACAAAAAATAAAACGAAAAAAAACCTAAAATTGCTTAAACTTAACATTTGAACTCTTGTGGGCCTTAAGTAAACCAACTTAAAGGACACCATGAAGAGTAGAAACTAAAAAATGATTTGTAAATAGGGAAGAAAAAAAATCGATAGTGAATGATACATAAAATGAATACCAAACAAACCAAAAGAAAATAAATGATGAATGAATTTTTTGGTCTTCTCAATAATTGATTTTAAAGTTTACTTTTTAAGAATTGTAATAAAAAAGGGTGAATGGCACCGCAGATCTGAATACACGATTGTGTTTTAAACGCTTTCTAGCTTTATATTTAAATAAATAAAACAAAGTGTGTATGAGATATGAACGCAATTTGTTATTCATTGGAAAGACCTTTTGATGTCATGATGTGTGCAGTATCGTTAAAATTCCCTTCATGGCTTCTCTGGATGGAGCGCATCGGAAATAACCAATTTTCCATAACTGTGAAAAAACTAAAAAAAATCAGGCTAAATTTGACCAATGATACGGTGTATATTGGCTTTGGCTTATTCCCGTACGCCAGCAAATTAAAAAAATTCCCCAAGTTAAAGTTTTACACATTGCACGATCTCAAATGGCCAGTTCACACTACCTCCACGTGAGATGCCCATGCACTCAAATCTCTCCTGTAGGATAACCTACTATTCGACTCCAGTCGACTCCGTACGACAGGTTTTTGAGAAATTTTTCATGGCAATTCTGTTGACTCTCAGAGTTTTAGCCGGGAATCTGCTGCGAGAGGAAGACGTCGAAGAAATATGTTTCATATTTCGTTTTGTTGGAGATTTTGGAGGTGGAGTTTGAACCGTGGCCTCACGTCTAATAAGCCAACGCGCTATCTACTAGAATACAGCGACTTACCGACTTTGTTGGCTTAAATTAGGTGCTCTAAACAATAGCACGTGGTTTCAATAGCGACGTACCAGTGATTATAGGGCATGGTCATTTGACTTGGAGATTATGTGAACTGACCATCAAGATACTTCGATTTGACCTCGTTAGAATCTTTCTTGTGAGGTTTTCTTAAGCCGCTTGTATGTATATGCGAATAAGCCATAAACCATAGTTTCGTATGGGCTAAAATGTTGCAAAAATAATGTTGACATATACATTCTGCATGATTACCTCATATGAACAGCACATACATACACATTTTGAATTTGATTACTCATTATTGGTTTGAAGTAAGTATATGTCCAGTCTGTTTTCAATTCAACAATTCATCGCTCAGCTACACCTACACTGTTTTCACATATGTCTTTAGCAAAGCCCTTTTACTGTAGTAATCCTGTCTCTCTCCGTAGGTTTATTTAATTCTGAACCAGTAGACGTATTTAATATTATTTTAAAATGTCACATATTAGAATTACTCGAATCATATTTATTAAAATGTTGACATAGATTTGTTCAATACGAATTATATTTATTAACATATGTTGTGCTACAAAATTTTTTCGCAACAAAAGCCTTCATTCAAAATAAATAATGTTTCATTTGATTTTGTGGTCTCAGAAGACAAAACAAGTTGCAATAAGTTGGATGTTTAGTTTAATTTGTTTGAACATCAACTACAAGTTTGATTTATTTGTTGAAAATACATAGAAAAACATGTATGTCAACAAAGCTTTGAAATTCAGCAACAAAACTAAAAAATCACAATGGTGAATATAAGGAAGTATGGAATTAAAAACCAGCAACAATTTTCCTATTTTTGCAACGTGCAGCAAACCCAAAAGAAATTAAACTACAATTGATAATAATGTTTAGGATAAATAAAACGATAACAAAAATAAACGTTTTAATCAGAAATAACAAGAAATCCTGACTGAAGGATTGTAATGACCAATTATGTATGTACGGGTATTATTATTTGCAGAACTAGTGGTTTCAAATTTATCAGCATTGCGAATAGTCCTCTCAGCAGGACAATTGTCACGGTTTTAAAATGTACGAAGGGAGTGGTACGTTGCCCGAACCAAACTTCAATTTTGATTAGCTCAGGCATCTGAACCAAAACGACATTCGAAATAAAATATTTCCCGACTTGCTCTCACCAGTTTTCTGGCAAATACTCTGAAAGTTAATAAAATTACCATGAAAGGTTTTTCAGAATGGGCCTAAATGGCACCACTTCCTTTGAGTTGGTCCGCAACTTAACCTAACTTAACCTAACCACATAGAGGTGTTCGCTATAGTGGGGGTTCACTGTAACCAGACACGTCTGTAAATTATTCCATTTTCCGCAAAGATACGGTGCTTAATTCCATTACACTACGTTATATCATGCAAAACCATAGGTTGCCTTCTTTATAATCGATGTGTAGGAAATTATCAGTGTAGGAAGAGAGGTAAACAATAAAAGAAAACAATTTCCTTTCTAACACAATTAAAAGTCATATTTTCTGCATCGAAAAAATTTTATTTTCTCTCAATTTACTCTTTTAAAGTATGATTTTAGTAGTAAAAAAAGCTTTCTTTACCTTTTTTCAATGTTTAATTTGCTGTGACAGTTTCTACAATCTTTAGTTGCACTGCCATAAAAATGGTTTTTATTTCTAATGCAGATCTCTTGTGTGGAACCAAGAAAAAGAAAATGAAAAAACAGAGAAACAATATAGAACGCATTAAAGTAGAATTCTTTATGCAAATGCTTTAAAATAAATTTCAATGGAATAGTTTTCATTTATTTATTCTGCTTCTAATTCATTTCTTTTTACGTTGTTACAGAAGCCCCTTAAGGTATGCAGCAGTAATATAAAAATAGAAAACCAATAAAAAAATATGATAAAGAGAACACTTAAACTACGTAATTAAATTCTTTTAATTTAAATTATAAAGGATTTTTATACCCTACAGGACCACTTTATGTATGCATCTATCCAATGTGTACATTGGGGTACATTGTACCTTTTTAAACTGAAAAATTGAATTGAAAAACTGAATTTACAAAATTTTAATAAAAAATTGCTTTGGCCGATAAGTTAACGTCTTCCAATTTAAATTTTAGAGATCAATTCAAGTCGATGTTATCGGCGGCTACAATATAGATGGTTTATATGTAAATTTAATTTTTCGCATATTTTTTCCTAGCAATCCGGAAGCAGTGTACCTCCACTGGCAAGCTCATCGGCCATACAGTTACCTGGAACGTACTTGTACCCAGAAACACATACAAGTGAAAAACTGAAGTGCCTAGAGAGAACGTCGAAACAAGGGCGACAATCTCTAACAAGTCTTGAGTTGACGGTAACGCTCGAGATAGCAGCTTGGCGATCAGAAAACATTGAGATACGGGTGAAAAAAGCACCGTTGAGGAGGATCCATTGAGCGGCTTGGTAAATGGCCACCACCGCCGGCTGAAACACGATATAGTGATCCGGCAGTCGAAGGAAAATGTTCAGGTCGAGTTTCGCAGAATAGACCCCGCTAGCAACCCTATTATCGTGTTTGTTGCCATCGATGTAAACATCTAAGAATTTTGGAATTCTGATCATATTTGAGATCATATCGTCCCTGCTTGAAATTAAAAAATGAAATATTCTGTCCAAATACGATAGAAGATAATCGATGTTCGATAGGGCGGAGGAATTAACCTCCAAATAGAAGAATTCCCTGAAGTAATGATGCTCAGCAAGACAAGGCCTTGAGTCTAGTCGTGGCGAGTTTTGCAAGTAGCACAATGGGAAGCTAGTTAAGTAGGAGTGGTACGTAGAGTACCATGGATATGAATAGCTTTCTTCTAGTGAAAAAAATTCTATCGGTCTTGGGGTTAACAGACAGCTCTGCACCAATTTTATACAATCGACAGTGCGAAATTTAACCAGAAGCGAGTTGACTGCGAGAGTTTACAGAACAACGCTTTACGATGTACCTCGGCTAACAATTCTCCGCCAATGTATAGTCCCCACAGACTACTACTCGACTTGAGGAGGAGCCCAATAAACCTCCAGGTTAAGAGAATTAAGAGCATTTACTATAGCGTTTGGATTGACGTTACTGAATAAACCATTTATGTCAAGGAAGAAGTCAGAGTAAATTCTGTGACGTGCAAGGATTTGTCCACCTGTGAGATAGGATGGTTTAGTGCTTTTTCCATTACTTTGCCCCTGGTGTAGCCATGTTGGCATACAACTAAGAGTTTTGGATCAATCGAGGTCCTTATATGTACGTCAAGGGTTCTTTTCAATGTTTTCAAAAGAAAGGAACAAAGACCATTTGGTCTAGAATCTTCAGCTTTTGTGTGGCGTGGTTTTCCTGCTTTGACAATAAAAATCACCTTCGATATCCAGCTCCGAGAAATATACAGAAATCTAAGACTAGCGTTATAACTAGCAAGCAGCCAACGAAGAATAAGTTCTTACCCATGTTGAATGTTGAATGGACAAAAAAAGACTTCAAGTATCTCTGCAGGACATAGTCTAGTGGGATCAAATTGCATTTACTTGACTGTCATTGGTGTTAAACTCAGTCGAATGCCTTCGAAAGAAAGAGGGAGGAGTAGTATTTAGTAGTAGTAATATGTAGATTTGTTCAATAGTGTTGTGTATTATTCCTACTACACTTCCAGAATGCACTTCCCGATAATAAATGCAATATTGGAGTTTTTTCAGGCATCAGCAGTTTTTCAAAAAGTTTTAACACTATCATCATAACAAGTGCGACTTTCCACTACATAGAGTAGCATTAATAATGGAAAGGAGAATCCTTATAGTTATTGTTAAGCCCCGGTTAGCCAAAGAACCACGTAACGTACGTTTGTTTTTAGTATACGAGAAAAAATGAGAGCGGTTACCGGACCGTAATGTAATTTCGGTAAGCATTTACATTGCTTTTCATGTACGTTCCGTTTCGATGCGTATACGTTTGGCTAACCAGAGCTTTAGCATCTTTTCGCTTATTTTATCTATTCCGCGAGCTTTCTTTGTGTTGAGACTGACAATAGTGTTCTGGATCTCTCGAAATTCAAAACTTAGTTGCGTCATAATCACACTTTCAGGTGATTAACAAACAAGTTACTTTGCTCAGCATTATTTGTCGCTTAACCAGCAGTGAATTTTCGTTAAGGGAGCTTAAATAGAACAGTTCGTTTAAGGTTTCTAATAGCTCACCACAGTGAGTAATTTGACTCTGTCATGGTAACTTAGAGGAGACGCAGTTCTTTGAGATTCCTTAAGGTTAAAAGGGATCTGTTCTGCTACCACTCTCTTCGCTCTTAGCTCTTCTTTTTTGTGAAAACCAGCTTTTCAACGTCAGCTGCGGATACTCCAATGTGCCGTTAAATCGAAGTTTCAAGGTGGGCAGCCTGATTAAGGTTTTTATATCCTCTGGTGTATTTAATTGTATGTTTTTCGTGGGAATGGAAACTGAAGTATATTTTGAATTTTAACTAATTAACATACATACATGCATACATAAATGGTCATTACAACCCATCAGTCAGGATTACGGCCCAGCTTCTCACACCACTTATGTTGTGTGCCTTAATTTTATGCATGAGTGACGGGACCTACAGATTTTTGAGAAACTTTACATATATATTTCTTTGAGAACGAAACAGATCAGACCATTATACTTAACTACGAACAATATAGGACGATGATTAAAAACTTCTTTTGCTCTGAAGTGGATGATCTCCACACCAACTACATGTGGTTTCAATAGGATACTGCTAGGTACCATACAACACATTGGATATTCTGCTCGAACGACTTGAAGGTGATGGCCTCGCGTGGAAGTAATGAAAACTGAGCGGCCGAATTCAGTCTGACGGTCATCAATAAATTTAACATAAATTCTAATGGTCTTCTATTATCTAACATTTTTGTGTATGAAATATGTAATAACATATTGAATTTCGTTGTTGTTGTTGTTATTTTGTGCAGTAAATGGCATTTCGATTAATACCACTGACACATACGCATACATACATAGTGATGTCATTTTGGAATTCTATAGTCTAGCAGCAGAAACAAAAATTCAACCAAATGATGGAGAACAATATCAAAAATTTGCCGTATCGAGTACATACTAGTATATATACACACTTTTCTCAAATAAGTGCATCCAACAAATGTTTGCATACCACAAATTACGAACTATTATGCATGTTTATGCATAAATTTAGTGTGAGTATGTATGTGTGCAATTGAATACGCATTGGAATTCACAACATTCATACGTGGTACGTATAGTTAAACCCCCATACACGAAACTCTCCGGCTAATTTAAAATACCACAGCACTGTGGAATGCATTGTGCTTAACAACCTGGTTTCTCGGTGTTTAAACGATAGTTTATGTGTGTAAGGGAAGGCCTTAAGGACTGCTATTCATTGTTTTGTTTTAAAAATTTCAAATGAAATGTCATGAAATATTTAACAGTGTGTTTAAGTGACTCTCCTCCAAGGCACCCAAAAAGAAAATTCGAAAGAGAGTGGTAGCATCACTTAATGCGTAATTATTACACTCAAGAGCACAAACAACAACAAATATGGTAGGAGTATAAAAGCTATCACAATCCGAAAAGGCATCGAATATCCATGGAACATTAAATAAAAATTTAAGAAAGTGTTGAAATTTGTAAGTGTCCTAATTATTTTTTAGTCACTCGAGTGTTCCTATTATTTTTTTTTAAACTTGAGAACTTAAAGTGATAATATTAATTATATAATTATATATTAATATTAATTATATTAATTATATATTAATATTATTAATTAGTGAAATATTGTAGGAATTTTTTACTATAATTTGGTAGATAGCTTCAGGATTTTAATTTTAAATACGATTTTATGCATATGTCCACCGCGGCTACGAGTTAGAAGATCCATTTAATTGGGCCAAATTTTCCTATAAATTTGGATTGATTAAGTCATGCCTGAAGGACACACAGCTCCTTGCACATGTCAAGGGAAATAAAGAGCAATGTCATCTCCAGTGTGTGTTGGCTTATTGGACCCCAGACAAATGACTTCGGCTTCTAGAAATCTCTATAAATGTAAACATTTATACTTGTAGTGTTTGTTGTTGCATGTTTGTTTACTTGTTTGTCATTTTTTTGGTGTTTGTTGGTAGATTTTTGTTTACTTGTTTATCAATTTTTTTATGCTGGTGTTTTGTTGGTATATTTTTGTTTACATGTTTACCATGTAAACAAATTCATTGTTTTTGTAGCTTTTGTTTATAATTTTAATGTTAAACAAAAATATATAAAAACAAAACACCATTTCCATTTTCGTAACAAACAATATATTTCTTCGACGACTTCCTCTCAGCAGATTTCTAGTAAAAACTTTGAGAATAAATAAAACTGCCATGAACAGTTTCTCAAAAATCTGTTGTTCGGAGTCGATCGGAGGTACCGCCAATCATACATAAAATTAATATAAACAACAAGAGTGGTGTGAGAAATTAGTACGTAATCCTGACTAAAGGATTCTAATGAGTAATTAAGTAAGTTAAGTAAGTTAGTTGCCTTCAGCTTGTAAGCCGCAGCAAACAGTCAATTTCAATGAATGCGTTAGTGATACGTTATCCGCTTAAGGGTAGTCCATTTCACCAAAAATGGACTTCATAACCAAACACAATTCTTTGATAAAATGCACATCTTCGATTCAGATTCAAACGAGCTCAATCATCTGCGATACCAAGTCAATTATAATGGTTTGGATTCACCTCTTGTGTACATTGTACTTTATACGTAAAATTTTCCGGGTAGCCAATAACAAATGACGACGATATTCTTTTCAGTGCGCATTTTTTCTTTCTCTTGTTGATAGTATTGAATTAAGAAAAATCCGTTTATATTGACCATATAACTGACTAAGTGTTCTTTGATATTCACCAACAAATTTATGTTTTTCAGTGTAAATTCCCACACATTCCCACGACAATCGCATTTACGCTCCGGAACGACCCGATCAATCATCGGCCAAAGATTGTCAACTCAGCGAAAGCTGTATCAACCGGAAGTTTTTTCCCAAGAGAGATACTTCCGGAGACAACAGAACAAGTGTTACAACAACAACACATTCGGAAGCGTTGTTTGATTCTGTAGGTCCCGCCACTCATGTATAAAATGAACACACACAACATGAGTAGTGTGAGAAGCTAGGACTGAAGGGTGCGGGCTTCTTGGGGACGATTGCTGTAGACTGCCTAATGGTGAAGTTATAGCATTGGTCATTTTATAGTCACCTAGCAGCAACTCGTTTCCTTGCCGTTCGCATCTTGAGATGTCCACAAACACAACTCCCTCTCTTCCACCTTCTTATAACCCATTTTCCTAAAAAACCTGCACAATGCACTGCATGAGTAGGGGCCATCCCCTGAGTGCTGGTTTCAAAAAAAAAAAAAAAAAAAATGTCTTACTATACCTTACTGAATAGAAATGTGAATACACTTTGACATTATCAGCTATCAAACCATAGTTATTGAAACCGATAACTACAAAGCAGAGAAAAAAATCTCCTGAAATTTTGTCGTTAAAACTTAATTATATAGAATCTGTACTCAGAGGATGAGGAGGAAATTGATTAGCAAAAGTCGGCAAAGAGGACCACCTTATTTATGTTGAAAGGACCAAATTTTGCAAGCTCTGTCATCGATTGGTGTAACCAACTGGTAAAGGCGCGTAAGAAGCAGAGGGGCCTGGAAGGATGTGTTAAAATAGGTTGAAATCCGATAAACGGGTTGTTAATGACCAATTAAGTAAGTAAGTAAGTATACCCTCTATATTCCAATACTGTTTTTCTGCTTTTCGATGATATCGGTCAAACATACTCAGTATACATCAAATCAGTGTGACAAACAGCAGCATAGTTTTTCATCCTATTGAAGATGGCAAATTTTGTTAATTTAATTAATTAATTTTTTTTTCATTTGAAGAAAAGTGCTGGAGATGCTCATCGAATGCTTGTTGAGATATGTGGTGACCGCGATCTATCAGAAGCAACCTGCCAAAGATGGCTTCGATGGCTCGAATATAGCAATTTTGTTGTGAGAAAGAAGAACATTAAAGACCATTAACAAAATATTAAGACGCCAAATTGCAAGCAATATTGAGTGAAGATATCATATTGTTACGTTTTTACGTTTGCAAACAAAATAAAAATAAATTGGTGTTTGGTTTCAATTAAATTCTTTATTGTTCGCACAATTTTTGTGTGCCACTGTGTTCAACTTGATGTATATAATTTGCTTCTTTTCTTACACCCTTAGCGTAAACAACAACACTTGTTCGTTATATCTGTATAGCGGAGATCTTGAAACCTCAACTGTTCTCTTCACACAAGGCTGACTGAATCCTTACTACCCGTTGCCTGCTTTGTCTTGCCTTTTTATATCCTCACGGAAACAGTCTGATGAATGTTCTTGAAGCCGAATGTTCGTGGTTTCACCTTCTCGAGAACTCTCGTGGTTTCATTGTTGTTTGTGTATTTTATTTACATCCTTTGTTGTTGCGTTCTCGCTTGCTTGTCTATCCCCCTTTTCTTTTATACTCATGATTTTTGTTTTGTAGCATTTGTTTATCATTTTAATGTTAAACGATGTTACACCGTTTCCATTTTCGTAACAATATTTCGTCAGAAACAAATTTTGCTTCAAAGACACGATAGAAGGATAATAGATTTATTTTCACGGGTAAAGCAACTGCAAAAACTAGATCGATTCTGCTGAAAGACAGCGTATGTGCGTGTGTGGTGGGTCCAGCTTCTAAAAACTAATGGAACCGTTAATACAGATCACAATCGACTAGAAATGATCAATGTGAACTATGCATTTACCAAAAAACTACCAGAATTGGCCACAAGAGTTGTAAAGATAATTTTGCAACATGACAATGCACGTGCACACAGAGCAAAACCGATGCACGATACAATCAAAGCATTAGGATGGGAGCTGCTACTCAACCCGATGTATTCACCACTCTTGAATCCTTACGATTACTATTCGTTTTCATCAATGGAACCCGTAGTGGCTGAGCAGAACTTAAATTCTGACGAATAAGTTAATATTAAATGCTTTAAATTTATTAGAATAT
The DNA here is from genome assembly GCA_927399465.1 of Sarcophaga caerulescens. Lineage (NCBI taxonomy): Eukaryota > Metazoa > Arthropoda > Insecta > Diptera > Sarcophagidae > Sarcophaga > Sarcophaga caerulescens. The sequence goes on along the minus strand of OV656873.1, from coordinate 99,239,434 downwards.
TGCTGCACATAATTATCACATTTTGCAGTAACACCTCTTTAGTAATAATAAACCGATAATGTAATGCCATTACTTTAATGAGGCTGTCTGAAAACGTGTTAATAATAAGCGCTTAAAGCAGAGAAATGCAATATTCTTAACACATTTACGCTTAATAGCTTGGGTATGCATGACTGAAGTGATGTGCGTTAATATACACTTGTGGGCATAAAATTATCAGCTTTCGCTTTTGAGCACTAAAATAAAAGAGAAATAAAAGAATAATTAATAGAGAAACCAAATTCAGTGATTCAAATATCAACAAAGTGTGTTGAGATATCATGATATGACTTTGTAAGCCATTTTGCGTGGAATATAACATCGTTCAAATATCTGTCATGGCTTCTCTGGGTGAACGCATTCTAAATGTTAAATTTTCAATTACTTTAGCTGATTATTGAGACCTGCGAAGAAAATAACTCTACAGCAAAAAGTGCAGCGCTGTCAAATCGCTCAATTTCGGATGCCAGCCCCCCACACGTAAAATTGACCATGTCTTCAAATCTCCCTTACAAAATATCCATTGTAGAATTAGCTGTGTAACATCATATCTTATGTGCTGTCCTAGCCAGCGTCGATCACAAAGAAATTTGAACCCTTGATACCACAAGACAGAATTCTTTCGTAATATATTGGACGCTTTTTTGGATCTCATGTGGAGTGGTATCGTCCCAAATTTGACAATTTAATTTGTTCATGGGCTCCATGATGTTTCAGTGTTCCTCGGTCAGAAATTTGTACGGTTGCAGACCCAAATCCTTGTGAACGACGCGAAATCGACTGACAGCGGCTATGTTTTCGGCAGACGTAGTGTTTCTTGGACGTACGAGAGTTGGTCGATTGTTTACTGAATCAATGGATTCAAATTTGTACCAAATCGTCCTTTCGGTAGGACGATTATTGTGCAATACATTGCCTTAACAGAACCTGCATTTTGATAAAAACAATTTTATTACTTGCATGTGTTTTTGAATGCTATACCCGTCCATGGTGATTTGACAAAACAGACTGAATTTAATAACAAATCATTTGACAGATGTAGTTTCAACAAAATGGCCGTTATCAACTGTCAAAGTACCGAAGTTCAAAGTGGAAGTCCCGATAACTATTTAATGTGGAAAAAGGTATGGAAAAAACTGAATTTTAATTTGTTTAGTTTACATTGAAATTTTTTTAATGTTTTGTTAGGTACTCTCTTTGACAGATTATATCCATGCATCCATCTGGCACTGTATTTACAAAACAAACAAACAAAAACATAGCAACAACATCAGTATATAAACAAGAAGCAACAACAAATATTACCAGAATAAATGTAAACAAAATACACAAACAACAATGAAACAACGATGTTTATATTTACAGAGATTTAGAGAACGCGAAGTCATTCTCCTTCAAGAGCATCCATCAGACTGTTTACCCTGCTATATAAAAGGCAAGACAAAGCAGGCAACGGAGTCAGTAAAAATTCAGTCAGTCTTGTGTTAAGACGCGCGGTTTATGAAGAGACTAATCGTGGTTTGAATATCTCCGTTGTAAAGATCTGTCTAACAATTGTTATTGTTTACGCAAAAGAGTGTAAGAAAGAATAATAAACAAAGCAATTGCTGTTGTTTACATCAAGTTGTGAACAGTGGCACACAGAATTGTGCGAACAATAAAGAATTTAATTAAAACTAAACACAAATTTATTTTTATTTTATTTGCAATCTACGAACTCATATTTTAAACGTTTTTAAATTGTAAAAACGTAACAATATTTTAAGAAAACTTATTTGAGCTTACATTTTTATGTTGCTCACTGTTTCACATTATGCTCACATTATGTGTTTTTTATACTGCAAACATATACATAGACAATATATAAGCGTTTGTTAAATCCTCTCCTGTGTAATTTTTATAACCCGCCTGTGAATATCTTTAAGGAACACAACATTACTTTGAAGTAATGCCGGTTGAAGTAAATTACCTATTTTTCAAACAATAAAAACAAAGACAATATAAGCTAGTAGGGAAGAGTGGGGAAAGATAGTTGAATAGACACACTTATACTACATAGGGCTCAATATGATACCATAGTTTCTCATTATCCCTTGTCTTGGAAACACTCGAAGCTTTTAGTGAAGTAACTCGGATTGACAAGGCGACTTGCTCTCCTTCGACATAGTGCCGGGCATATACACGGTAGATGAAGAACAATCTTTTCTTTTTCCTCATCTTTGCAGCTCCTACATAAATTATTTAAGATCATTCAAAATCATTGTTCAAGACCATGGAAGCGTGCCCTTAATGCAATGTCACTTAATAATGCCTCGACAACCATACTGAGTGTGCTCCTTTGAAGTTTAAGCGATCAGCCACTAATGTATGAAACTAACATAGGTTGTAATTCTGTCTAAAAGGTAAGTAAGTTAAATAACATTCCAACATAACGGCATGGTCTTTGAAAACATTAAAAAATTGTTTTATGTAAATTTAAAAATAGAAAGCGCTTGAAAAATACCCTTTATCAATATCTTCTTATATATTTCTCATGACCAATTTGGAACATTTTTTCTCTAGGCTACTGTGTGTTGAATTTCCACTGGCCATCCAAAATTTCTTCTAACGATAAAACATTTCCGTGAAAATTAAAATTTATTTGTACGTCATTTAATATTGTTTGCTGCAGATTACATGCCATCTCGAAATCAACAACAGCCGATGGAATAAACGTGTAAGTAAAGCTATGAATTTTTGAAATATTATTAATACGACAACAAAGAACAAGAGCCCACAGAGCATTTTCTCTATCATTACTTGGCGGTACGAGGTACTCGCAGAACCTAAGGCAAAGATTTTTTTGACACCCTGAATTTATTGGACGTGCCTAGATATTAAAAGAGATATTGAAGTCATCAAAGTCAAGTATTGTGTTGGCTTATTATACGTGAGGCCACGGTTCAAACCCTAGGTCAGACATCTCCAAACAAAACGAAATATGAACGAATATTTCATCGGAGACTTCCTCTCAGCAGATTTCCGGCAAAAACTTTGAGTGTAAATAAAATTGCCGTGAAAAGTTTCTCAAAAAATCTGTCGTTCGACTGATCTGACTTTAAACTGCAGGTCACGCCACTCGTTTATAAAAATTAACCCTCACAACATAAGTGGTGTTAGAAGATAGATGATAATCCTGACTGAAGAATTGTAATAACCAATTATGTACGTATTTATGTATGTAACATGTCTAGATAAAAGTGATTCGAATAAAATCAACACCATCATAAAAACACTCAAGGTCTTCTAGTGACAGAGCGCAGAATATATTGAAGTATCCAAACAGTATTATTGAGTCCTATAGAAGCAGTCTGAATGCACTAGATGGTAAACCAGTAAGCCATCCTTCATACAAATTATATTCTAGAAATAGTGTACTGGCACTGATATAACGCTTCACTTGACACGTGTTTAAGCGATTGGAACCAACGACCTTTATTTTAATATTTTTTTACACAATTTTTGCCTCTAAGTACTATAGTATGACATCGTAGAAATAATAAACATTGATTTATTGATTCATCATTGGAGTGCAATGACATTGTGCCCATTTAACTGTCATTGTATTTATTTTCTTTATTCATTCATTCATACGGTTCAAGTAAAAATCTTTACCTTGAACCGTTGTAAATAATATTTTTGAAAAACACTTTCATTTCATGTGTGTAGGCATCTTTGTCTCTCTACGCGGTTCCAACCCTTTTCAATCTCTTTCATACGACATGTCACTGATGACAAGTTTTCATTTGATTGCGAAAATTGTTTTTGTGCCTGTCATTGCTTTTCGTTGATGGGTTTTATGACACTTGCACACACGAAATGCTACTGAATTATTGAAGAAATGTTCATACGAATGAGTGCATGAATGAATGAATGCATGAAGAAATGAATAAATATCATGCATGCATGTGTTTGAGTTTATTGATATTGAGTTTAAATTCTGTTAGCGTAGTTGTTATCGTTTTTCATTTACTTTTCTTGTTGACATTATGCCGAGTAAATTAAATTAAAATACGAAATTAAATTTTATTCGCAAAAAGTTCATCACTTTCTTAACTAGAAACGTCACTTTGTTGCCTGATAATTGTATTAAAAGTATTTGTTATTGTCTAATTTAAAATAATTTAATTAAAAACAATACTTCAGTTAAAGACATGGGCGATTAAATGAAAGAAATGTTGAACTTTTTAACTGCAGGCAGGAATAAACGTGATTACAATTGACTGTTCTGGAAAGGAAAGGAAAAAGTTTTTTTCAGCAATTCATTTAAGATTGCAAGAGAAAAGAAAACTTTATCTCCACATTGTTTAACGTTGAGTTCAATAATTAAATTTGTGTTAAAATGATACTTCATTGTCAGCACAAGAAGGTAAATATTTTGCCTAAAAGTTATATCAAAGCAAACATTCAATTAACGACAGGCTATAAACGTGCAATATTTGTAAAGTAGAATATACCGCTTTGAAGTAAGCATCAAGCGTCTTCATTTGAAGAAAAGTGCTCGAGAGTCGCATCGAATGCTTGTCGTGGCATATTGTGATCATGTTTGATCAGAATCAACATGCAGAAGATGGTTTCGTCTGTTCAGAGATAGTAAGTTTGCAGTGAGGAATAGCGAACGTGAAAGACCTCCAACTAAGTTTGAAAGCCCCAAATTGCAAACAAAATTGGATGAAGATGACACTTTGAGTCAGAAACAAATGGCAGAAATCTTAAATGATCTACTGATCGTTTAATAGCTATGGGAAAGATCCAAAAGTGTGAATAATGGTTGCCTCATGAATTGAATGACAGACAGAAATGGAAAGCCTAAGAAAATTGTTAAATTTTGCTTCAAACACATGATCAGAAAATCAGATGATGAAAAATTGATTTCTTTTTAGAATCCTAAACGGAAAAAATCATAGATTAATCCGAGACAACCGTGAACTTCGGCAGGAATGTACCATAAAGGCTAGCAATGTCGATAGTTCATGTTGCTGTGAGAAATGGATATATTTTCGGAACTTTAAACGAAAAAAGTTATGCGTTAGTCCGGGAAAATCATCAACATCGGCTGCAAAACCAGATTGATTAGGCAAGAAGGCAATACTGTGTGTCTGAAAACCTATATATCGCTACAGATCACTACCGACAACGAATGATCAATTTGAACCATTCATTGATCGAAAATAGGCCAGAATGGGCCGTAATGCGTGGCAAAGTAATTTTGCAACATAACAATACACCTGCACACAAAAATCAAAACACACACAATCTTTTTGTGAGGGATCGTGTTTTTGCCGCAATGTCTGAGCTCGATATACCTGCGAAGCTTATAAGGCTATGCAGAATGACGTTGAGCAATTCCTGCAGCTCCGTCAAGGTATGAATGGATCTCTCCAAACCTTTTGATACCGTGCGAGGTTTCAGACAAGGCGATCCCTTATCATGCGACCTCTGCGAAAGGCGGGAGTTCATCGCAATGGCACTATTACTGCTGCCTTTAGTGCTATTGAACGGGAGTCTACTAAGGTGCGTCTGGCAATAAATGAGGGCAAAACAAAGTATATCTTATCGACAAGTAGAGACGTGCTGCGAATTGAATCTCAGATTAAGGCCGATAACTATACTTTTGATATAGTCAAGGAATTTATTATCTTGGCTCCGCCGTTACCACCAAAAATGATGTCAGTCTGGAGATCAAGCGCAGGATCTTACCAACAGGTGCTACTATGGTCTCAATAGGCAATTGAGTAGCAGAGACCACTCTCGTACGACAAAACTAATACTCTACAAGACGTTCATCCAACCCGTGCTTCCTTATGGCGCAGAGGCATGGACCCTATTAAGCACTGATGCAGCGGCCTTGAGAATATTCGAGAGTAAAGTCCTCCGTAAGATCTTCGGTCCAGTGCGCGTTGGCGATGATTTCCGCATCCGTTCCAATAGTGAGCTATATGAGCTCCTCAACGACATAGACGTTGTGCAGCGTATTAACATCCAGCGGCTGCGCTGGCTCGGCCATGTCGTTCGAATGGAGGAGGATGCTCCGGCGAGACGTGTATTTGATGCGGGGATCTGCGGAAGTCGGCGAAGAGGACGATCTTGTATGCGTTGGAAGGACCAAATCGAGGAAGCCCTGTCATCGATTGGTGTGACCAACTGGCGTAGGAGCGCAAGAAGCAGAGGAGCCTGTAAGGATGTGTTGCGGCAGGCCGAAATCCGTTAATCGGGTTGTTGCTGGACAATTAAGTAAGTAAGTAAACAGACAAAATACGTAAATTAAAATTAGTAGACAGCGTAAATTGCTTGGCGAAAAGGTCACTATTTGGTTCAGATTTTGATTGATAATTACCATTTTCATTTGACCTGAATTTGGATGATCTAGAGACTAACGACATGTGGTTTTAGCAGGATGGCGCTGCGTGACACATAACTCATGCCACATTGAGGTTATTGTCTTCTCACATGGAACTGATATGACCAGAATCAATATCGTGAGATTTGATCCCGTTAGACTTTTTCTTGTGGAGCTGCTTTAAGTCGTAGTCATGTGCGAATGAGTGACAAACCGCAGAAGCCATTAAAGCTGAGATAACTGCAGCTAATAATGAATGACACCCTCTTGATCCCATTCGTTTGAAGTGCTGTAGAGTCGCATCGAATGCTTATCGAGGCATATGGTCATCAAGCTCAATCAGAAAATGGTTTCGACAGTTCAGAGATAACGATTTTGATGTGAGAAATAAAGAACAAAGTCGCCGTAGTCTAGTAGGTAGTGTGTTGGCTTATTTGACGTAAGGCCACGGTTCAAACCCCAGGTCAGCTATCAAAACGAAATATTAAAAAATATTTCTTCGGCGATGTTAGTTTCAGGTTTCGAATTAAAAAAAGACAACTTTTAATAGCCACAAATATTTTATATATTTAATGAATTTGCTTCCTTCGCTTTAAAAACAATTTGTTCCTTTTCTATTCGAAACGTTAAATGGAATGAACTAGAATAATTATTTTTTACATAAAACAAAATTGGGCAAAGCCTACTTACACTTGTGGACACACAATTAAGTCACTTAAGCAAATTTTTAATTTTTGGAAAAATTAAAAAGATTTAAGAAGAATGGAAACAAAAACAACTAATATTTATTAATTTCATATGCTTAATAATTAATTAACAACAAAAACTTAAATACTTATTCATTATAAAAAATGTTTTGGTACGAAGTTGATATCAGACTTAAAATTTAAGTGGAGACATAATTAAGTCATCTGAAAAAAAATTATTGAAAATTTAATTTAATTGCTTTATTCTTCACCCAAACTATTTTGAACCTTGAATATTTTGTGGGCACCCTTTTTGGCGTATTATTTCAGTACATCTTTGTGGCATTGAGTTGATTAAATTGCGACACTGCTCAGGACTAATGTTGTTCCATTCTGCCAGGATAACCTGCAAAGTGCTTTTTTGCTGCTAGGTTTTTTGGCTGCAACTGCTCGTTTTACGATACCCCAAAGATTTTCAATAGGGTTTAGATCGAGAGTTTGAGCTGGCCAATCAAGAACCCTTATTTTTCCTCAGCAAAATCGTTGCTGGAGATAAAATCATAGCCAGGATTAGTGAAGCTGACCCATTCCTCACATCTACACAGATTAGATCGTGCATTGAGTTGGCATACGCTGTTAAATATCGGCAAGGACCGTAAGAAGACGCTTGACTGAAAATAATCTCCATTGACGTATTGCGAGAAGAAAACCTAATGTGTCCAAAAAAAATATTCAGGAACGCTTTCGATTTGCCAAAACCCACCTCCATAAAGTCGAAAAATTTTGGAAATTAGTCGTATGGAGTGATGAATCCAAGCTTAATATCATTGGAAACGATGGCAGACCCTATGTAAGACGTCTTGTCAATACGCAATTGGACCCAAAGTGCACCAAAAGAACCGTAAAGCATGGAGGTTCGTCAGTAATGGTTTGGGGTTGTTTTACCTCACCCGGCGTTGGTCCACTAGTAAGAATCGATGGGAAAATGACTGGGGAAATGTATAAACACATCCTACAGAACAATTTCACTAAAGATTATGAGGACGAATTACCACTAGCGTCGATATTTCAGCATGATAACAACCCGAAGCATAAATCTCGGGTAGTTAAAGCTTGGTTTACTGAGGAAAAATAAGGGTTCTTGATTGGCCAGCTCAAACTCTCGATCTAAACCCTATTGAAAATCTTTGGGGTATCGTAAAACGAGCAGTTGCAGCCAAAAAACCTAGCAGCAAAAAAGCACTTTGCAGGTTATCCTGGCAGAATGGAATAACATTAGTCCTGAGCAGTGTCGCAATTTAATCAACTCAATGCCACAAAGATGTACTGAAATAATACGCCAAAAAGGATACCCCACAAAATATTAAAGGTTCAAAATAGTTTGGGTGAAAAATAAAGCAATTAAATTAAATTTTCAATAATTTTTTTTCAGATGACTTAATTATGTGTCCACTTAAATTTTAAGTCTGACATCAACTTCGTACCAAAACATTTTTTATAATGAATAACTATTTAAATTTTTGTTGTTAATTAATTATTGAGCATATGAAATTAATAAATATTAGTTGTTTTTGTTTCCATTCTTTTTAAATCTTTTTAATTTTTACAAAAATTAAAAATTTGCTTAAGTGACTTAATTGTGTGTCCACGACTGTAGATGCGTATAAGTTTATATACATACATAGTAAGACTATAATTATCTGTGGTTGCTTTGATTGATTTTGTTTTTGATATAGAAGTAGATACATAAAAGGAAAACATTAGGGTGGCGGCGGTAACATTCCCCCCTTCGTAAGCGAATTATAAGGCTATGTGCTTGCCTTCTTGTTTATTACAGACGTCCAATATAGCTACTTTGGTTACGGGCCTCTCGAATGTACTGGTGCTGGTTTTAACTTTAACGCGGCGAACTTTACCATCCTTAGCTAGGGTCGTCTCAATTATGACACCTTTGGGTCACCTGTTCCGGGGAAGTGTATCGTCCACAATAACCACTGTATCACCAACTGATGGAGGCTTTATCTTCTCCAACCATTTGCTACGTCGGACTAAGTTTGGACCATACTCACGGATCCATCTACTCCAGAATTGATTTGCAAACTTCTGCGTCTGATGCCATCGCTGTCGGAGATCATAATTGGTTTCGCATAGGGGTTTGTGTCCATATGCAGAGCCAAGTAGAAGATGATTTGGTGTTAATGCGTCGTCTTCAGCCGAATCAAGAGCAACAAATGTTAAGGGCCGAGAGTTGACCATAAATTCAATTTCGCACAAGGCATTTCTTAAGGACTCATCGTTGAATTTAAAAGCAGGACATATGGCATAGAGGATTGTTTTTACCGTACGTATTAGCCTTGCCCATGCACCACCCATATGAGGCGCCGCGGGGGGTTAAATCTCCATTTAATTTCGTGGTGTCTTTTGAAGACTTGGTGCAGATCGACGTTCTGCATTTCCTCTCTTAGGATCCTTTCCACTGACTGCAATTTCCTGTTGTTTTTGAGACACCATATTTCTTCACCAAATTCACTAGCCTGTGCATAATTAAACAAGAAATTTTTTGCCTTCTGTATGTGCTCGAAACACATGAGCTGTGGTTTTTCACGTCTAATTCTGGACTTCAATTTCTCAATGTATAGCACGAATTGAGAAAGCGCCATATAAAGTCTTTTCCAGGAGGAAAAATATTCGATGTTGATCGTGAAACTATTCGTTTTGTCAATAATAAGTAGATGGTTTCGTATTTCCTCATTGTTGACCACATTGAGTTCTGGGCATTTGGGCCACAAAAGCTGTTCATCCTTTAAAAAAGCAGGACCATTGAGCCACATATCGTCGTCAGAATTATAAATTTTTGTAGCACGATCTGCAGGGTTTAATTTAGTGGGCACCCACTTCCATTGCGTAACATTAGTAGATTCCAGAATTTCACCAACTCTATACATGACGAACGTTTTAAAATTTTTAGGATCCATTGAGAGACACTTTAGTACGGTTTTCGAATCGGACCAAAAAAAACTTTCTTCACAGTTGAGACGCGTTGCGCTTCGAATTTTCGACGCTAGCCTTGAACCAATTAAAGCAGCTTGAAGCTCCAGCCGAGGTATAGATATTGGTTTAAGCGGTGTCACTTTCGCTTTAGCGGCTACGATTCGCACATCGACCATATCATTATAGTGGATTCTAAAGTAGCTTACCGCAGCGTACGCGTTTTTGCCGGCATCTACAAATGTATGCAGTTGGACGTTTTTGGTGAGTCTTAGTAGCGTCGAGTAGCACCGAGGGATGGTTATAGATGATATCCTGGCCAGGTTGGATAGCCAAGAGGACCACTTCGGCAAAAGGTCTTCGGGTAACTGGTCGTCCCATTTAATTCCTGAGCGCCAAATATCTTGCAGCAGCATCTTGAGTCCAATTGTATGATTTGAAACGAATCCCAGTTGATCAAAAATTGACATAAGGACTTGTAAGACTTCTCTTTTGGTAGGTACCACGTGCGGCTGGAACACGTCCCTTCGGAGCCTCGAGAATCTAGAATTATACTGGAAAACGTCATTACTGGATTTCCAATACATACCTAGTATTTTTTCTATAGCTTCGAATGGATTTTGAGTCGTTGAACCATCATCGCATAGACGCCTTCGTACACTTTCGGAATTAGTCGCCCACTTTCTCATGTGAAATCCACCAGATGCATGAATTGAGCGTACTTGTTCTGATAGTTCCATCGCCTCTTCATCGGTATCCACGCTGTCAATAAAATCGTCCATATAATGGTAGCATTGAATTGCTTTAACAGCTCGGGGATACACGTTGCGAAATTCGTCTGCGTTCTTATTTCGTATATAATGAGCAATACATGGTGCGCAGCTTATACTGAAGGTTAGTGCCTTCATTACGTAATCACAATGTTTTTTGTTGTCGCCATTTTCGAACTACAAAAATCGTTGAGCATGCATGTCTTCGTCTCTAACGTTAATACTATGAAACATTTCTGCTATATCGCCACATATGGCAATTTGGCCCACACGAAATTCGATTAGGATGTTGAAAAGGGACGTAAGTAAATCAGGACCAGGAATTATAAAGTCGTTTAGAGACTTGTAGTGTGACTTCGATGCTGCATCCCATACCAGACGAACCTTGCCAGGCTTATTCGGATTGAGGGCAACAAATATTGATAGATACCATGTACGACCTTCACATAATGACTTCTCTTCTTCTAGCACCTTTCTAGCTATCCCTTGGATATCAATTTATCGATTTCCGCTTGCATAGTCTGCTGTAGCTGCGGATCTTTCTTGAATTTCTTCTGAAGATATTTAAGGCGATGGTTTGACATTTGATAAATCTCGGGCAACATCGGGACATCATCTTTCCAAAGTAGACCCACTTCGTATTGTTGATTCTTCTTAATGGCTGTACTTTCAAGTATGGTTTTTTTTAGTAAATGGTTTTCTCTTTTGGTTCATCCAAGTTGAAATATTGTTTTATATCATCGTGTAGAATTCTATACTGGTTCTCGCACTCACACGTATGAATATTAAGGGACGACATTTAGCTTGGATCAGTACCACTACCTTGCAGAGTCCATCCCAGGCGAGTTTTTGTTGCTATTTCTTGATCACGACCACCTTCTCTTATTTTTAACGCAATCGCAACTCTCCAATTATTTAGGCCAATTAGAACCATGGGCTTGGCGTTGCTGTACGATTGGACTGGCAAACCCTTGAGGTACGGGTAGTTCTTGACGATGTCATCAAAATTTATTGATTGCGTGGGCAGACCAAGGTTACGCACCGTTCGAACATCATAAAGGGTAAACCTGCTGTTACTGTGGGCACCAGATACCTCAATATTCATTTTGAAAGAATTATCTTCACATCTTGTCGTATCGCCAGTCCATCGTAGCTCCAAGGGTTCCTTTTCACCAGAGAGTCCCAATTTGTTATAGAAGCTTTGCTCCATTAAAGTAACGGATGAGCCTTCATCTAAAAAGGCAAACGTATTTAAAAAAATACCATTGTTGTGTACATAAATCGGAATAATTCGGAAACACGGTTTATTATTACGGTCGTTGTGTGAATTAACACTTCCACTGGGAGCCGGTACTCTATATTTGTGCAACAAAGGATGGTGTTTTGCTTTACAGTTCGCGATATCACACACTTTCTTCGAAAAGCATTTACGTCGATGAGAATTCAAACACTGGCGACATATTTATTTTCTTTCACCACATTCCACTTTGAATCTAAATCTAATGATTGAAACTCATCGCAGTTCTGGACTTTGTGTTCCTTGCTCATGCAATAAATACAAAATAAATTCTTAATAGGACCCTGTTCGGAATGCGTGTTGACTGATGCGCCTCTCTTGGAGCCAATAGGGGATACGACTTGACTAGCTGCGGTGGCTATATTATAAAGCCAATCGCTGAAAGATTTCACCACTGGGACCTTGTCATCTTTGGTGTTCATCGCCCATTCCAGCTTTTGATTATTAGGCAACTTATCGACCAGTGTTTTCACTAGCAATGGGTTGTTTAAATGAGCTATCAGATTACATGCCTCCATAGTCGAGCAAATGTTTCGTACTGTAAGCGCATACTCAATGATGTTATCAAGCCTGTCCTTGAGTGATGGAATCTGCATAGCTTTCCCGATCATGCTGTCCAAAATGTGCTCTGGACGACCGAAACACATCTCCAGAATTTGAATGATTTCATTCACCATGGATGGCTTAAGCAACTTACTCTTCACTAGTTCCTTTGCACGACCTTTGAGACACGACTGTAAACGCATTAGGTTCTCACCGTCAGTATAACCAGCGATCTCTGTGCTGTTTTTGTAGTTGCTGATAAATAAAGGCCAGTCTTCAGGATTGCCATCGAAATGTGGCAATTCTTTAGGTATCACCTGTCTGGCTGCAATTTATGATGCAGTAGGCTGGAAAGAATTATAAGTTAAAAAAGAATTTACATTCTGCGACGCATCTCTTTGGCTTAGGATTCTGTATTTTTTCTCTAAATACTTCCGCTGTAATTGCTTTTCCTCCTCCAGCATCTACAGCTGCAACTGTGTGTGCGCGGCCAAAGAACCACCCGACGTGCTTGAGCCACATTGGTTACCAGCATTTTGCACAAATTGCATAACTGTAGTCGGTACTACCTTAGCTGAAGCCATTACTGTTTCACCTGAGCTAAAATTTCCATGTTGTTGTTGTGCTTTTTTATATGCACCATTTTCATGGACAATGTTAGGCCGAAGTGTTTGTTCAATATCCACTCCTTCCGATGGACCGGGCTCATCTGAAAAGGACCTTGGGATATGGCTTGCTGGTGATGAGGCTGCTTGCAATCCTGCATTAAATTCGGTTGCAGCAGTAACAGACGGCAGTATGTTTCTTAGTGTTTTCATTCTCGTTGGGGCACTATTTTTAATAGCCACGGGCTGGCCCTTACCGCAGGAACAATTCCAGATCACGTTAGCTACATCACTATTCACTCCAATACACTCGACGTGGAACCATTTGTCGCACGAATCGCACTGCACCATACGCTCGGTGTCTTTCGAGTCACACTTATTACAACTGAAATCGTTTTGATAAATTTCAATTTACCCTAATTTGAATCAAGATTAAAATATTTTCGTTTATTTAAACGCTTGTTGTTCTTTTATCGCCAAAATTGTTTTTAAAGAAATGTTAGTTTCAGGTTTCGAATTAAAAAAAAAAACAACTTTTAATAGCCACAAATATTTTATATATTTAATAAATTTGCTTCCTTCGCTTTAAAAACAATTTGTTCTTTTTCTATTCGAAACGTTAAATGGAATGAACTAGAATAATTATTTTTTACATAAAACAAAATTGGGCAAAGCCCACTTAGATGCGTATAAGTTTATATACATACATAGTTAGACTATAATTATCTGTGGTTGCTTTGATTGATTTTGTTTTTGATATAGAAGTAGATACATAAAAGGAAAACATTAGGGTGGCGGCGGTAACATTCGACTTCCTCTCAGCAGATTTCTTGCAAAAACTCTGAGAGTAAATAAAATTGCCATGAAAAGTTTTTCAAAAATCTGTCGTTCGGAGTCGACTTTAAACTGTAGGTCCCGCCTTTCATGTATAAAATTAACACACACAACATGTGTGATGTGAGAATATAGGACGTAAACCTGACTGAATGGTTGTAATCACTTTGACTGTAAATAAGGCAAGAAGCACTCTTGGCTTCATAAAACGTTGGACAAAAGAATTTTCTGATCCTTATATTACGAAACAGCTATATGTATCACTTGTCAGACCAATTTTGGATTTTGGATCCATTGATGGGATCCTCACTATGATGTTTACAGTGAACACATCGAATCTGTGCAGAAACAATTTCTTCTCTTCTGTTTGCGTGGCCTTGGATGGAATTATTTAGATTTGCCTCCATATACTAGCAGACTGGCATTAATAAAACTACCTACCCTTAAGAGTCGTCGAACGATGTTAAATATATCCTTTTTGTTTAACCTGATCAATGGTAATATTTGCTGTGAATTTCTGTTAAGATCGGTTAAATTCAATATTCCTTGTCGTAATTTCCGCTGTTATAATATTATTTATATTCAATTCTGCAGAACTAATTATGCTGTTGCTGATCCTTTAACTAGAATTTGCCGTCAATTTAATTATTTGTCAGACTTATTGATTTTTCTTTAAATTCTTGCGTTATAAAACGGAATATTATTGTTTTTCTCAATTCTTAACTATTCCTATTTTTATTGTAATAACTACGTTATTCTTGAAGAAACTGTTTGTAATTGTATTTATTTTTATTCGTACCTACTTTTGTTATTAGTCAGTAGGGAATTTGTCCATTGACTTAAATAAATAAATAAATAAGTAATGGCCAATTATGTATGTATGTATGTAACCCATGCCGTCTGTCAAATTCAGTGATAATTAATATACTTGTAAATATGTTTCGCAGTTGTGTTGTTTTATTTAATATTGTTACGAAAATGGAAATGGTGTTGTTAAAATAATAAACAAAAGCTCCAAAAACAACACAATGGACTTGATCACGCATAAAAACAAAATCTCCAAAATCAAAACAATGCAGTTGTTCACGTGATCAACGAATGAGTAAGCATATAGCAACAAAAAAAACAACAGGGTTTGTTTATAAGATCGATGAATAAACAAAAATATAGCAGAAAGACAAACAAACAAAACAACAACAACTCTGCCTGGACGAAAGTAAATAAGATACACGAACAACAAAAATGGAAACAAGTTGTTTACATTTTTGGATTGTTCCCGAAGGTCGTCATCATCCTTCAAGGGCATTCATCACACTAATGATCCAGCGATATAAAAAGGCAAGACAAAGCGAGCAATGGTTGAGTTTGAATTTAATCGTGTAAGACGACGTCACGTCGGTGTGAGTTAAATCTATCGAGCTTTAATTCGGTCAGACTTGTGTGCAGACAAGTTGCGTTTGGGAAAACAGTTGTTAGTGTGGTGCTTACAAAAAAGGTTGTGAGCAAAGAAGAATAACTAACAAGTGTTGTTGCTTATAAAAAAGGTTATAAGCAGAGAAATATAACGAAAAGGAGCACATATTGTGAAAGTTATCGTTGTATAAGTGAAAGAAGTTCGAACAGTGGCACAAGAGTTGTGCCGATAATAAAGAATTAATTAAAAAATAAACACAGATTTATTTTTATTTTATTTGCAATCTACGAGCTCATAGTTTTAACGTTTTTAAAAGGTAAAAACGTAACAATATTAAACCAAGTGGACTTTAAAGGATCATCTGTACAATTTGATGTGCTTATGCTTATAGCCTTTAGAAAAATTCACCTTAAATAAGATATTCATATTAAATAAGATATTCATCCTTCTATTGTTAGCAAACCCTTTTTAAGCGGTTAATGTTATTAAACTTTGACACGTGTGTATATTTAAACGTAGGTATGCATATGTACCTGTAACCAAAAATTCATTTAAAACTGCTGACAACCGGAAATGTTTTCAAATGCAACTTCAATTAAATTTAAACGGCACACCAATCAGTGTTCATTCAATCAGAAATTAATTTTTCGTAATTACAATTAAAAACTAAAATACATTACAATAAGAGTACATACACGTAAATAAACTTGTTCAGCAATTTAATTATGGTTGAGGATAAAAGTAAAACCCTCTCAAATGGTGTTAAACAAGATACAGAGACTAGAGTGTGTTCACATAACAGCGGCAATGATAACAGGGTCCCATAGCAACGCTGGAAACTCTGTTGGATATAAGTCCGCTGCACATGGTAGTAAAGACTATAGCTAGATAAATGGGAAACAAGTTTATTATGGAAATCATCGGGGCATTTCGTGGCCTAATGCATCAAGTGACTCTCTGCTTGGATTTCGAAAATGTTCCACAATGGGAATTAGTAACAGAAATGAATGTAATAATTTGGAAACTGCATATCCATTTAAAAGAAGGAGTATTATGTGATACACATAAGGGTCAAGAACGGATCTGGGAACAGGGGTTTCCCCGAATGAAATATTTCTATCCCAAAGGGAAACCCGCATGTCGGTCGGATGTGAGTGAGATATTCATGTGAAGACTTTTGTCCAATGGGCTCGGCCTACCATTAAAATAACGGGAATGACAAAAATTACTGTCACCTGCAAAAGGTTAGGAAGGAGAGAAGTTTACTAATAAAAATCAGAAATAGAGTCGGAGATGGAACAGGATCTTCGTGTGCCTATGAATTCAGACTGAACTCATCTGATGGTGTTTCGCCTATAATAACTCTCATAATGCAATCCTTGAGAAAGATCAAAATAAGTTGAGAGAAGACATAGAAAGACGCACCAATGGATGCCGCCACGAGACAATCTTTTGCAAACTTCAAATACAGAGAATATTGTGAACCTTTGCACGCGGGTACTGTATACTACTACATCATACTGTAGCAAACTGCTTTGAAAACTGCAACACTCTTATCCAAGTGACGTGTTGAAACACTAATGCATTTTTGGCAGAGAGGAAAATTAGATGTTCAGCTATGGAGAGCTAAACTCCCACTTTTTAAGCTCCTACTATTACTGGTAAAACTTAAACACACCATGTTGTACTTATTATTGCTATTCGCCACACAATTTCTGTGTCTAACTTAAATTTTTATCACGTTGTTGATACTTATGCACAAGTTTCCATCTTTTTTTTGTAACCACATTTTGTAAAAAACGTATTACATTCTAAATATTTTCTAATATCTGTGGTTCAAAAATCGATTTTGTCAGAATACCAAGAAAGGGTTGCATAAAATAAAATAAAAAATTCCCATTGGGAATATTTTATTGGCAGCTGAAAAGGAAAAACCTAATGTGCCAACGTAAAAATGAACATTTTCATAAAGTACAGTTTGCAACAAAATTAAAACAATATACAATTGGAGATTGTTATTGTAAAACGGTGTAGTTTGTAGCTTATACGCATAACGCGGCTTCAGAAAACTTCTCAGGAAAAAATCTAACGGGGACAAATCACACCATCAAGGTGGCCAATTCAAATCACCTCCACGTGATGTGACCATGTTCTGAAATCTCTGTGCAGAATATCCAATGTGACATAAGCTGTGTGGTCAGAGGATCAAATTCAGTGCAAAAGAAATTGGTAATCGTCAACCTATAGTGCTCGCCATTGGCAGCGGTGGCTTGGTCAACGTTATACTCAAAGAAATATGATCCTATGACGGCGAATCCACAAGAAATAGTAACTGTTCCGAAATACATTAGAAGCTCTTGGACCTCATATAGTTTAAGCAAAAACTGTGACAGTAAATAAATTAAAATTGCCATAAAAAGTTTCAAAAGAAATCTCGTTTTCAGAGTCAACTTTGAACGTTAGGTCTCTCAGTTCATATATAAAATTAACAAACAAAACATAATTGGTATGAGAAGTAAAGTATGTTAAATAAATTATCCTCCTACACCTTGTTCTACCCATAAAATAATGAGAATGGCCCTAAAATTTTTCCATAAACTGTAACATACAACCACCTGAGCTCTGCCTAATGACATTTTATATTTTGTCTGCCGACAACAGCACTATTATCGATAATTGAAAATGGCACACAACTTACTTCATAGGTTCTAAAAATTTTAGGTCACTTCTATGCCACTCTTACAAGGGTTTATGTGCAGACGTATGAATACTAAAGTGCATGTCAAATTGTCAATGTAATTATATAAGTTATAATGGGTTTATAATGACAATAAAATATGATTAAATCATAGATTTTCCACTCATTTACTTGAATTAAGAAGTTAAACCAAAAAATATAATAAATTTTAGGCAAATATGCTTGAATTATGAAATAATTCTTCTTTGAAACAATATAATCAATATAATTTTATTCAATGGAATTAATATAAATATTACGTAGTATTTGACACACATAGTTGGTCATTACAACCCTTTAGTCAAGATTACGACCTAGTTTCTCACACCACATATGTTGTATGCCTTTATTTTAATGCATGAGTGGTGGGACCTACAGTTTAAAGCTAAGTCCGAATGACAGATTTTTGATTTTACTTTCAGAGTTTTTGCCAAAAATCTGCTGAGAGGAAGTCGCCGAAGAAATATTTTTTCATAATTTCGTTTTGATGTCTGACCTAGGGTTTGAACCGAGACCTCACGTCTAATAGGCCAACACACTATCTACTAGACCACGGCGACTGTGTATGCGGCTCCCAATTTCCAAGCTTTTAAAACAATCCTGCCTTTTTAACGTTTCGAAATTCTTGCGTCTGACACTAATCTTGGTGGAATAAAAATTCCTATTTATGGTTTTTAAATTTTTTTGAGTTTCCCGAACGATATTTGTCAAAACCATCACTTTTGAAATGCGCATTTGATTAAGTTTGTTTTGTTCTAATCCGCTTTTTAGCTAAGTCCTGAACTGTGCCTAGGGGGTTATTGTCGTGCATTATATTTTGTCTAATTTTTTTTGTAAACATAAGCGTCCATTCTTGAACTGACCCTAGATCTGGAATTAGAATGGCTGTCAAGTACTGCTTAGCAGAACGCCATACTTATCGTTTTACACCCGATCCCCATAGGCAAAATTTGAATTTAAATAAAAAATTGCCATGAACAGTTTCTCAAAAATCTGTTGATTGGAATCGACTTTAAATTGTAGGAACCGCTACTCAGGTATAAAATTAATACACATAACATAAAGTACTGTGAGAAACTAGGTCGTATTCCTGACTGAAGGGTTGTAATGACTAATTATGTATGTATGTATGTATGTATACACTGAAGCCGAGAGACGTTGAAAAACGATTTTGTTCGCTTTAAAACAATATCTCTTTTACATCACCGGATTTATTACAATGAAATGTATTTGATGTGATCGGAAATATATAACCCATTATAGGTTGTTAGAACACGTCCTTACTAACACTGGACACTTGTTTAGACAGCGATTAATTCGGATGAAGCGAACATTGGCCGAAAAACGCTCTAACTGTGCAACTAAATGACAATAACCATCATGACAATTTTCTACCACATATTGAGGCGTCAGTCAACTACTATTTGGAAAACAGCGGATGAAAGTATAAATTCACTCGCAGTATAGTTCAGGCCTTGCCTCATTTGACTACCATTTGTTTGGATCAAAGCAGAACGCTCCCTATGGAATACGCTTACTTCAGAACAGGGTATAAAAAAATTGGCTCAATTCCTTCTTGGCCTCAGCGAGTAGTGTTTTGGACGATAAATTGCTAAAAAAAAAGGCGTAGCTTCCAACTTTGAATAACATGTTCTTTCAAGAAACTGTACATACTAATAAAGCTATTATTAGCAATTGAAGTCGCTGTATTTTAGTAGGATATATGTTAGCTTATTAGACATGAGATTGTGGTAAAAATTCCAACTCAGATATTTCAAATAAAACGACATCTGAA
The DNA here is from genome assembly GCA_927399465.1 of Sarcophaga caerulescens. Taxonomy (NCBI): domain Eukaryota; kingdom Metazoa; phylum Arthropoda; class Insecta; order Diptera; family Sarcophagidae; genus Sarcophaga; species Sarcophaga caerulescens. Next base: position 99,219,347 of record OV656873.1, on the reverse strand, counting down.
AAAATATTTCATTGGTGGCTTCGTCCTCTCAGCAGATTTCTGACAAAAACTCTGAGAGCAAAATAAATTTGCCATGAAAAGTTTTTCAAGAAAATCCTCACACTGATTTGCTGTATACTGAGTAGGTTTGAAAGATATCATCGCCGTAGTCTAGTAGGTAGTGATGTCGCCAACGCAATCAAATATGAACAAATATTGTTTCGGAAACTTCCTCTCAGCAGATTTCTGGCAAAAACTCTGAGAGTAAATAAAAAATTACCATGAAAATTTTCTCAAAATATCTGTCGATCGGAATCGACTTTAAACTGTTGGTCCCGCCTCTGATGTATAAAATTAACACACACAACATTAATGGCATGAGAAGCTAGGTTATAATCCTAACTAAAGGGTTATGTTAACAATACAATTCAAACGGTAGGACAAACCCACTATTATTCAAGCATCTTTTGTGGTTTATGGAAGAAAAAAAATTTATTTTTAATTCAAAATATATTTACATTCGACTATACAACTGTTAGAGCAATTTTGATTAAATTTTTTTTAATTTCTTTGTATTAAAAATTATTGCCATCATAATAGGAATTTATAGTTGAAACGTATTTTATTGCAGCGTGTATTTTTATCTGAACTGGCCATTAACTGTGTAATAAAACTGAAGTATTTCTGGTTTTTTTATGTGATTTTTAATAAATTGTTAACGGCATTAAGAGTGTTTATGGCACTGTACTCTTTTGTGGACATTGTAATAATTTATTAACAGCGAAAATGTAAAAAAAAACAATTTAAATAAATGCATGACCAAAAACACGAATAAAAATTGTTTTTAACCTTTGATACACACCCCATTGAGAATATGCAAGAGAAATATGAGATTTTAATGTCAACATACACAACCGTTTAAATAAAAATAAAAATCGATAGAAGGGCATGAAGCAAATTCGAAGGTTTATTATTAATCAAATGGAACACCAAAAGATCTGCCTGAGATTTTTCAAATGTATCAAGCACAAGCCTTAGTAAGTCGTCGTAGTCTGCTAGGTAGTGTGTTGACTTATTAGACTTTGATGCCACGGTTCAATCCCTAAGTCAGCCATCTCCCACACAACGAAATATGAACAAATATTTCTTCGGCAAATTCTCTCATCAGATTGCTGGAGAAAAACTCTGAGAGTAAATAAAATTCAGTGTTCATTAAATTGTAGTGCCCGCCACGCATGTATGAAATTAACACACATAACATAAGTGGAGTGAAAAGCTAGGTCGAAAGCCTGACTGAATGTTTGTATGTATGTTTGAAGTCGCCGTAGTCTAGTAGGTAGTGTGTCAGCTTATTAGACGAAAGGCCAGTGTTCAAACCCTCGGTTCAGACATCAAAACGAAATATGAAAAAAGTATTTCTTCAGCGACTTCCTCCCAGCAGATTTCTGGCAAAAATTCTGACAGTAAAAAAAAAATTCGACGAAGAAATATTTTTTTAATATTTCGTTTTGTTGGAGATGTCTGATCTGGGGTATGAGTCGTGGCCTCCCGTCTAATAAGCCAACACACTACCAACTAGACTACGGCGACTTCTGAAACACTATATTTCATTTTATGAACTGAGAGTACCTAAATGGCCTGTATGAGATTTTTCAAATGTGTCAAGTACAAGCCATAATAAGTCGTCATCTTTAAGACGATAAAGAAATATGGCATAGTGTGTCACATTGATTTGATGGTATTCTGAATATGTTTTAGAGATGTTATCCCCAACACAAAATAAAAGTAAAAAAAAGAAAAATGAGGCTCGTTCACAATAAATGCTCCCTATGGAGATATTTGCCTCTTGACGTTTACTTCATACCGGTATACTTCATACTGGTATTGTCAAGCAATGAGTTCTCGGTTGCTCCATCAAATAATGAATTTTAAATCTCTTTTTAATGGATTTGAAGTTTTGTTACAATTAAAAATTATATACAGTGGACAGCAAAAGTCTTAGTAATCCAATATATTTTGACAATTTCATGAATTTTAACCAACAGTTTGTATAAAAAATTAAAGTTTTTATATTTATTTTATTAATTTATTTATGTTTTATTATAAAACAAAAAGATTTTTAATGTTTTTCATAAAACAAGAGGAAAAATAAGGAAAATGCATCAGTAAATTTAAAATTCAAAGGTCTAATGTATGAAAATGTTATCCCTTGTATTTAGTAGAATACACCTTAAGGTCAAGCACTCAATTTAACTCATTTGGAATTGAATGTACAAGTTTTGTTTAGCGTTTTCTGGTGGCACCATAAGCAAGTTTTCCGGTTGACTTTTGATTGAGGTTTAGCGATTACGTAACCGTTCTTACAAATGATCTCTTAAATAGTCTCTTGAGTACTAAGACTTTTGCAGTCCACTGTATAATTATAACGAGCTGAGTAATTTTGACCTTATGCTCGGTGTGCTGAAACAGACCAGAGTCTCTGGTGGGAATCGATCACACAACCCTTACGCTAATAGTCCATCACACTTCCAATTATTATACCTGGGCACCCACCCTAATGAATATTGAAAAAGATCTTAACTTTCGTAATCTACTCGAATTCGAAAGTGTCTGTTCCCTTTCATTGGTATCACATGACATGTGATATTCTATAAATAAAAATCGTCTCCGTGTCATTAAATACTTTTGCTTACAAACAATAATAATTGAATTGATCATGTTGCTGATGATCATCACTTGTACTTGCTTATTGTTGTAGATTTTTTCTTTCTTTTTTTAAATTTACGAAATATTTCTAGTAAAAATAAACACACTATCGCTGTGATCTATAGTGCCAGGCACGATTTTACAGTGTGTCATACAACACTGTAGTTATTGTCAGTGATTGTTGTTTCTGATACTATATTGCTATTGTTAGTGTTGTTGTGGAAAAAATATTTTAACGTAATTACAAACAAACAAACGAACAAAAAAATGATTTTGTTTAAGTTGTACAACAACAATAAAAATAAATAATAAAACGATATGGAAATAAATAAATGAAAACGAAAACGTTATAAAATTCTCGCCCGCACAACACAAATGCCACAAATAACCATCACTTATGGAAATTTGTTGGATTAGAGTTCACACACTGGGAATTGAAATATGTATTGGGAACAGCTTAATAATTCCCATTATTGTGACAGTTTTAAGATTAAAATTTAGAAATTAAAGATAAATATATTACATCGTATGGAATATTTTTAGATTTTCTTTCGAAATGTTCTTGTTGCTTGTACTTTAAAAATAATCATTGGAAAACACTACCTATAACACCACTGCCTGTCATATGATTCTACCAGGCAGAGCTAAATATAAAATCCAAATGATTAAAGAGGAAAAGATTGCAGAACTTGATTTTATTTATAATTTAAAAAATACGCTCTGATAGCGAATTTACGATAACTACGTAGATAACTACACAATTAATCATTATAACTCTTCAGCCAGGATTACAGCCTAGCTTCTCACACCACCTTATGTCGTGTGTCTTAATTTTATAAATGAGTGGCGGATGCTGCAGTTTAAAGTCGACTCCGAACGACAAATTTTTTTGGAGAAACTTTGCATGACAATTTTATTTTACTCTCAGAGTTTTTGCCAGAAATCTACTGGGAGGAAGTCGCCCGAGGAGTATTGTATATTTTGTAAATCTCGGTTTGAACCATAATCTCTCTTCTAATAAGCCAACATACTATCTGCTAGACTACGATAATTTTTCGTAGGAAATTGGGGTTAGATCATGCTGCTGATACTCCGTGAAGTTCACATTTAGACCAGCTTTTAGGGTAAACAATTAATATTCAACCCTGGTATCAGACATTCCCAATAGGAAACCAACCCGACTTCAGAATAAATCTTGCTATTGCAGCATTCTTTATATGTTGAAGACATCACTCAAAGGTGACAGAGAAAAAACCGAGGCACTGACACATCAAGTGAAAGATATTCCCATTCTTCCCCTCAGGCCCGACATGTCATGCCTTCCGATAGGAAAGTGGCAGATAAGAATCGCAAATGTGCTATGAATGGCCATGTAATTTAAGTTTTCTTCTCATCCAAGTCTCATTACAAAAGAGGCCACACAATTAGTATTCAATTATGGTAGCAAACATTTCTTATAGGAAACCAACCCGACTCTAGAATGAATGCTGAATGCTGCTATTGCAGCATTTTTTATATGTTGGAGACGTCATTCAAAGTTGACAAAGGAAAAAGCGAGGCACTCGCACAAGAGGTGAATGACACTTTCTTCCTTCCCCTTAGGCTTCTACAGCTTCTGCAGAAGGCACTATGGGAAATGTTAAGTTTATTGGCATTCCCTCTAATGGGATGCAGTTGCAGTTGCGCTATCAATAACTATGCGATGTAAGGACAGAAGGCAACCAGTCCTCTCCTCAACCAAGTCTCATTACTAGCAAAGTTGAACCTCCCTATAAAACTAACGGAGAATGTCTAGCTTGCCTTAGGTAATTGGAACACCTATGAACTGTAATATGTCAGACAGACTGAGTGAATGACAAGTAATTCTGCGGATGTAGCTTCAACAAGGTGGCCGTTGTCAACTGTCAAAGTTCTGTTCTGTTAGTTTTCCGAGAAACCGCGATAAAGGAATCAAGTTAAAAAAATAATTTTCTTTATTATTTTGGGATTTCGAAATTCTGAATGGAGCAGCCTGGAAGTTTGATCCCATAATGAAATATTACGAGTCCATGAGGAAACTCAGGGAAGTCTGTGACATCCAATGATGTGTTCAATTCATGTTGGACAGAAAGTACGAAAAAACGGCACATATCGGGACAATAGTTTGACAGTCAATCCAAGATCCGAGCACTAGACTCTTATTAGATTAATTCGATAGCTGTGTGGAACTCTGTAGGGAAACTGATTTAGCTAAATAAGAAAAGAAATAAGCAAGCCTTCTGTACATTGGGAAGAGGTTTTCGGAAAGGTATACTCAGAACTCAAAAACTCTCCTCAAGCCAAATTAGTTTGAAGCAATCTCAACTTTTGTTGGGTAATTTCATTACGAGGAGGTTTGAGTCATGTATCATAACTTGAGATTAGCAACAACACCGTAAACACAAAGTACACTTCTTCATAATGCAGGTCGTCTCGAACCCAATGTGTATATTCTGGGATGATGAGAAAAAATAATCAGGACACTTGCTTGAAATTGGAAAGCGTTAATACAACCTTGAAGTCGCCGTGGTCTAGTAGGTAGTGTGTTGGCTTATTAGACGAAAGGCCCGAGTTCAAATCCCAGGTCAGACATCAAAACAGAAATATGAAAATATTTCTTCGGCGACTTCCTCTCAGCAGATTTCTGGCAAAAACTCTGAGAGAAAAAAATTGCCAATCCAATTCAATCACATTATCATATTAGATGTGATAACGAGCAGTGATAATGTTATTTTTTTAGATATTGCTACTCTCTTTTTGGAATCCTGAAGATGATATCCGATGGATATCGAAATATTGATATGTAATAAAGAAAATTGATAATTAAGAAACTGACCTTGAGCTAGAAAATTTTATTGATTGGATTATCAAAGGAACAGGTCAAAATAATATATATAATTTGAATTTATTTGAAAAAAATTGCCGTGAAAAAGCTTCTCAAAAATCTGTCGTTCGGAGTCGGCTTAAAACTGTAGGTCCCGCCACTCATGTATAAAATTAACGCACACAACACGAGTAGTGTGAGAAGCTAGGACGTTGTACAATGGGTCAATTCGACCTCGGGGTACTGTACTTGTCACAGTTGGCAACTACACGTCCTCTAACTTAACCTAACCTAACTTAATACAACCTGCATATCAGGTGTTTGAAGAGGTAATTATTCCTTCCTAAGCCGCATTCTAAAGGCTGTCTGGACAGTATGCTTGAAAAAACATTATATGGATAGTCTACAGAGACTGAAGGTCGAAAAATACATCGTATGAACTCAGTAATCTGTCATCTCCCCATGATGATAACAATAATAAAGACGAAGATATCTTTGTGAAATTCTTTTGGATTTGACTCCCAACTGGGTTATTACGACAAAGAAAGTAAGAGAAACCGATCATGGTTGATGGATTGTTTAAACGGTAACTAATGCAGAATTGAAGTTCAGGACGATTTGCTCTGGCATTTATGGCATTCTGAATTTGATTTAACAAAACGCTTCTATAGCGGACTTTCGCTAATCCACACATTCAATACCCGTCTCACCGGAACGCCACGACCGAGCCAGCACAGCTGCTAGGTGTTAATGTGCTACACAATGTCCATGTCGCTGAGGTGCTCGGACATGTTGCATAAGATGAAAAAATTCACCGTCGACTCACACTGAACCGAATATCTTTACTCTCAAATACACTAGAGCCCCGACTTGCGTCGATCCGATTTGCGTCGTTTCGATTTGCGTCGCTTTTTAAAAATTTACAAAACTCAGCTTGCGTTGTTGCAATTTCAACTTGCGTCGATTAAATTTAGCCGAATTTGAAGGAATGGAAGAGGATGACATTAATGAACTTTTACTGTCTCACGATGGGGAGCTTGATAATGAAAATTTATTATCCATTAATATTCAGCACGCTTTAGAAGATGATGTTATGATAATTGATAATACATTAGAGGAAAAAAAAAAATAACAATCTCCAATATTTCGAAAGCTATGCAATTAATTTCCCATGCATTGGATATATTTTCTGAAAACGATCCTGACGAAAAACGTAGCGAGGGCGTAGCAGCATCTGCTGACCAAGCCATTAGTTGTTACAAGGAAACATATCAGCAAAAAAATCTCTAAAAATTCAACAAACCTTTTTGTTAACAAACCTGTAAGACCACGTAATCAAATGGAGTGTTGTTGATTTGAATTTACGAGTATTATCTGAAGAAAGCACCACATAAACTAAACAAAGCACAATTTCTTCTTTAAAATTTATTTTTTTATAAATGAATTTTATTGATTTCTGTTAAGTTTTTTTGTTACAGAAAACTTTACTGAACTTAATAAAATAATGAAAAATGTTTTCATAATTCTGTTTTATCCGAAATATTAAGTTTTTTTTGCTTCATTTTGATGAATTTTAATGTATTTGTATAGAAAAATTTGATTCGATTTGCGTCGTTTCAATTTGCGTCGCAATTCTCCGGTCCCTATTAACGACGCAAGTCGGGGATCTAGTGTACTCTCAAGGGTACTGCAACGGTGCTTAATGGTATTCTCCGTCATAGAGAATCACGGTTAGGATGAGCGACTTCTAGAGTATTAGCTTTTTCGTACGAGATAAGTCTCTGCTACTTCATGGCTATTGAGATTGCCAAAAGCTTTCCTACACTAATTCCAGACTGACATCATTTTTACTGGTAACAGCGAACCCAAGATAAACAATGAAAGTAGAATTATTGACCGTAATTTTGGATCCAATATATCGCATGTATTTACTTCTTGACAACATAGACTTCGTACCAGATTGATTGGCACTCAACAGCTTTAACGGCGGCAGTAACATCTCACTTGGTACACCCTTTGATGTAAATTTCATAAGCGTACTTAAGCAACTGAACACTTTTGTAGAAGGTAGTGCAATTGCGATGTATTACGGGCTTTCGCAAAGCAATCGCCATGATCATTTTAAAAAGGTCGCATGATAAGGGATCGCCTTGTCTGAAACGTCGCACAGTATCCAAGGTTCTGACGTGTTCATTCCTACCTTAACGGAGCTGCAGGAATTGCTCAGCCACATTCTGCTTATCAGCTTCGCCGAAATGCCAAACGAGAACATTGTGGCTAAAACACTATTCCTTATAGGTTGCCTTATAGTCAACAAAGAGATGGTGTGTGTGATAATTTGTTGTTCATGGGTTTCCTCCAGGATTTAACGTAATGTGAAGATCTGGTCGTTGGCGGACTTACCAGGTCTGAAGCTATATTAGTGTAGCATCGATTGGCTCCAGTCGTTCACACAATACTTTCGTAAGAACCTTGTATGCGACAAAAACTGGCTTTTAGCCCGGTCGGCACATATCATGGGGTCTCCATTTTTTAGGACAGGATAGAAGTCCCTGAGGTTCCAATCGTTGTGCACACTTTCTAGCCTTATTATGGAAATAAGCTGCTGCATGTCCCTACCCAACTCATTACCTCCGTTTTTAACAAATCCGGTGCTCAAACCATCAGCATGACCTGCAGCTTTTCTGTGCTTAAGTCGCTACTTTAAACTTTTCAGGTGTTGGTGGCAGAATCTCCACGCCGTTATCATCAATTGGGTTCGATACAACATCATCTCTATATGCGGAATTGGTGCCGTCATCAAACTTGTTACTGAAACCCTTGATTATCTAAAGCACTTGCTATAAATGGAATTGAATGTACACGTTTTCAACCAGCATCTGCTCGAAAACTATACAAAAAAAAAGAAAAGAAAACATTTCAATTAAATTAAAGTTTGTATGTGTATGTCGAAATGAATAGAAATGAAGTGGTTTAAAACAGAGAGCTATAAAGCGAAGGAATATAAAATCTATGAGAGAATTACGTGAAAATGGTTCAACGAGTGTAGATTTGTGAGCGCCTTAAGATAACATGTGCGAATATAAATTAATTAATTTTATACGGGCGGACAGACACCGACACTTACACTCAAATGTGTAACATATTTCAAGAGTACACATGATTAATGCTTGCTTGGATTACAATTTAATAAAAAAAATTTCTTTAACTGTGAGGAGTACGAGGTAATAAAAATGCAACATTTGTTGCAGCAAACAATTACAAAGTAACAATTTAATTGCAAGCCCTTAGACCCATAACTCTGATTACAATTTCATTACGTATGTCAGGGAAATTCTTAAACTATCATCTTTCAAAGAACTTACCTTAACCCGCAAGTCTAACCACATTTTTTTTTTAAAACACTAAAAAGGATTCTTTAGGTTTTACACTCCATTCACCAGACGTCAGCACGGTAAAGTAAGGTTGGTATCACTATAATAAAAATGTAATAAAATAAAAACGGTTTGAAATTTTTCCAAATTTATTTTTGTTTGTTGTGAAGTACAATAGTTCCGGTTAGATATGAAATATTATTTCATCCTTATGGTTGACAGTATCCCATTCGATCGAACCAATTTTCTTGCATTTTTCGAGTGTCAATCGGGAAAGGCTTCACGAATGTTGGCCTTCAAATGCTCAATTGTTTCTGATTTGTCGGCACAACACTTTTCTTTAACAACGCCCCACGAAAAATAGTCCAGTGGTATCAAATCGCAGCTTCTTGGCGGTAAATTAAACAGCCATCAAACGTTTGACACAATAAATCGATTATGACATGTGTGCTTCACCATCCTGTTGAAAATAAACTTCGTTCACATCAATACCATGAAGAGTGGTTCAAAAAATCTTTTATCAAGGTGCGATAGATGTCTCCATTGGCCGCAATGGTTGTGCCGTCCCATTTTCAAAAAAAATATGAGTCAGTATTGCCTCCGCTCTACAAAGCTCACCAAACAGCCACTTGCAATGGCTGCATTGGCTTCTGTAAGACCAAGTGTAGGTTTTTGAGCCCCAAATATGGCAATCTAGCTTATTAACGTTAATAAATAAATTTCCAATAAATCCCAACGTTACTCAAGCGTAAATCGATTCATTACGTTCAGTGGAGATAACATACTGAATTGTATAACAGAACAGAATGATTCAAAATAACCGATTTAAGCCGATAGATGACCCACCTTAATCATACATAAATGACTATTTCAACCCTTTAGTCTCACACCACTTGTGTTATGTGTGTTAATTTCATACACGTGTTGGGATTTACATTTAAAGTCGATTTCGAACGACAGATTTGTTTTGAGAAACTTTTCATTGCAATTTTATTAACTCTCAGAGTTTTTTCCTATACTAGGGGGCTTCAAAAATTGCTAAAATAATAAGATTTATTCTAGATACGGGTATAGCGAATATTAAATCCTTGGGTTGAATGTTAACAATAGACCTTGCCCTTAAGGAGGTAAGCTATAAATGAATATAAAAAACTGCAGCAAATATTTTAATAAAAATGTTCACTTCTAAACTTAACACTGTTCAACACTTTTACTGCTTTCGAATGTTTAATTTTTCTATAATTTATTTTCTTTGTTTTTTTTAATATTAAACAGCTTTTGTTTATGGCAATTATTGTCGTATAATAAATAAGAACACAAAATCTGTATACATGTTATAAAACTGTATTCACTAGAATTAATTAACACCACTGAACTTCTTAATAATTTAATATTATTTCTAACACATTCTAATAAATCATTTTTATTAACATCATTATTAATACTTTGAAGAAAGAGTCATAAACTTGATGATATAAGTTTCATTAAATTTTTATTAAATTATTTTTATTGTTTTGAGACGCACGTAAAAAGTTTAGTTTCATAAAGTATTGACATCTTGGAAAAAAAATTACTGCGATATGTTTACGTTGTTTGTATAAACCATTAAGCAGCAATTTTTGACAATTACTTTCTAAAAACCTCGCGATAAATAGAGAAGCGTTTGATTAAGAAAAACAATGCGCTGCAGAAATAAGTAAGATTTTGTCCAAGATATCTACTGAAGTTAGCTAATGTTTATTAAACAAATACTAGTCAAAAATTTCATAGAAGTCAGTAGTAAATACATAGTACATAATACGGTGCGTGAGTTTGTTAATTTGATAATATGACATGTATAAAAATATAACACGACAGTTATACTATTTAAATAATAACTACAGTAGTTTTTGTCCGATTTGTTCAAACGAAGTGTCAATCTCTTAACAAGATAATACACTTTCAGAATGTCATCACTTGTTTTATATTTTTTAATTAAATTTTGCAATTAAGAATAGCTAAACTTGAAAAAATTAGAAAAAAAAAAAAAAATCATATTTTCCGATCAGAACTCATAACATGTAAGTTTGAACCATATATTTATGTATACCATTTTAAAGGATCATCTGTTTCCTTTTCAAAAAACTTTAGATTTTGAAAATAGGTAAAAAAAAATACTTGGGTAATAATAAATTTGTGTGAAAAACACAATTTTGTCAAATAAAACATGTTTGGAGGGTTCGAGAAATATGTATAAAAAAATATTATTCTATTCAACAAATCTTACCACACTATGTCATTAGTTGGGTGTATTTTAACTGTCGCATAGTGTAATTTACCACAAATCACGATTAAATCAAAAACATTTTTAAATACTAAGACTTGTGTTCTTCCTGATGACTTATTTTACTTGACAGATGTCATAACATTTTTACTGTTAATTTGACAAATGCATTTGAAATATCTCTAATGGATATCGATAAATTAAAATCAATTTTAAGATCCTCCGAATTTTGATAGTTGATAACGTCAATTTTCTTGAAACTTTATCTGTCACATTAGTTACCATATATTCCATCTGTTTTGCCTAATCACCAGGATAGATATGACTTAAAAAGCTCGTGCAAATTGTTTTATCAAACTGTATAATGCTCGCAGTTTGGTAAAATAATGACTACCAACTTCTTTTTGGTAAGGATTATGACCTAGCTTCGCGGACAAATTTTGTTGTGTGTGTTAATTTTTAAAGCCAACTCCAAACAACACAGTTTTTTGAGAAAATTTTTCTTGGCAATTTCATTTCTCTATTAGAGTTTTTGCCACAATTCCGTTTTGTTGCAGATGTCTGACCAGGGTTTGAATCGAGGCTTTACGTCTAATAAGCCAACACATTACCTACTAGACTACGGCGGCTGTTCGCCTTTTATCTGCAGAAGTGTACTATTCAGTACATATTAAACAATTAATCCTATATCAATTGAAAATAAACGAATTTATATTCATTAAATAAAAATATTTGTCAAACTTTTGCTTCAATAATTCAGTACTTGACATTCACAAGAAAAATAATAAAAAATAATGTCACAACTGGTTAACCAGGTCAACACTTGGCATGCAATTGCAGAACGTTTAAATAGTTTAACATTCAAAAATGTTTATTTTCCATAAGAAACAAAAATAGTAAAACAAAAAATAATAAAACTTCTCAATGCAGTGATGCTTTTACAGAATTTAAGAAAAAACAACAACATTATATTTTTGAAATAAACAAACAAAAAAAAATTAATTGCATACGTCTGTAGTAGTTGTTTACAGGCAAGTGACAAAAGTTTCGATACAAATGAAATCAACAAAAATTCATTGTTACCGTTAAGTCAAACATTCAGTGAGACTATAACAAAATACATATGTATATACACTGAATCACACAATTGTCCGTACTCCATGCAGTTGGATACATATTACCTTCTATTTTGACAAATATCAGGTCGATTTGAGTCAACTAAAGTTTTTTTGAGAGGATAAAAATTATGCAAATAACACTATGCGACAAAATAAAAAAAAATGTAGTACACCCAGCTAATGACATAGTGTAAGTTGAGTTCTGTTGAGTAGTACACAAAACTATTTTTTTTTTATATTTCTTGAACCCTCCAAACGTGTTTTATTTGACAAAAACTGTTTTTTGGACTTTACCCACAAATTTATTACACAAACATTTCCGAACCGATGTACAAAAATGAAACTTTATTAGAAAGGAGAGCGATGTGCGTTTAAAACGATATACATACATATATATATATATATTATTTGACTTAATATGCTATGAGGTTTGATGAGGTAAACTTGACAAATGCGAATATTTTTCAAAATTTTTCAAGTTTGTCCATTCATAGTAGCAAACTTTAACTAAAAAATATGAAATAAGTGATGAGATTCTGAAAGTGAATTATGTTGTGAAGAGATTGACACTTCGTTTGATCAAATCGAACAAAAATTACCGTAGTTATTATTTAATCGAGTTATATTTTTTCTTATATGTATGTATATATGTATTTTTTCAAATGAACTTATAGTTCAAACATTTTTAGAATTTTTGGTTGGATGCTGATTGTTTATACTAAAATGTGTCAATTTCACGTTTGAGCGACAACCAGAAGCTGGCCAATGTTTGCGCAAAGAAAAATAATAATATTTGCAAAAAACACAAATATTAACCGATTTCTGGTAGTCGTGCAAACGTGAAATTGACACAATTTGCGATAAGCAATCAAGATCCATCAAAACTTTTGTAATTTTTTGAGCTGAAAGTTCATTTGATAAGGTGACGTATATAAAAAATATAACACGACTTTTATGCTATTTAAATAATGACTACGGTAATTTTTGTTCAATTTGATCAAACGAAGTGTTAATCTCTTCACAAGATAATGCACTTTCAGCATGTCATCACTTATTTTATATTTTTTTTAATTAAATTATGCAATTAAGAATAGCTAAACTTGAAAAAATGAGAAAAAAATTATATTTTCCAAGTTTACCCGATCAAAACTCATAACAAGTAAGTTTTAACCACATGTTAATGTATACCGGTATAAAGGCCCATCTGTCCCCTCTTCAGAAAACTTTGGGTTTTGGAAATAAGTTAAAAAATATTTGGGTAATCAATAATTTTGTGTGAAAAGATCAAAAATACCATTTTTGTCAAATAAAACAAGTCTGGAAGGTTCAAGAAATATAAAAGAAATATTTTTGAGTTCTACTCAGCAAAACTCACAACCTACACTATGTCATTAGCTGGGTGTATTTTGACTGACGCACTGTGTTATTAAAAGCACAAATTGAATTTTTAAAACAATTTTACTTTATTCCAATTAGTAAATAGTTTTTGAAATATAATAAAAATAGTCTGAGCCTGCTTGGTGTACGGGCAATTGTTTGAGTCAGTGTATGTAAATACATTATTAAAAGCCAATGATAAAACGAATTGGCTCACATGAAAACTTGTTGGCATATTGCAACTCAGAATTTGGGTTAAGAATGTTATACCCACGGCATTAAATTTAAATTTGTTGACCAAAAAAAAAAAAATTTTAAAAATACTTTGAACTTTGACTAGTTCAATTGATAAAATGCTTGCTTACAAAAAAATATAAAAGGGTAGTGATGGCAAGCGGTAATCACTTAATTTGACCATAAGTTGTTCAATAGTAAAAACATCTGTTCGTTATCATTTGCACAAATTAAACATCAAATGGTCCACATTATTCAACACTTTTCATCGTGATCTCCAAATTATGTCTGTAAGAGTAATCTTGAGTCTGCAGCTAAATCCAGCTGACCATGCTTTACGTCTACACTACGTTTTTTGAGCCATCGAAAGTTAAATAAAATTAAAATTTGTTTACAAAATAATCTTCCCCGACGAAGCTCATATCAATGGCTTCGTCAACAAGCAAAAGTGCTGCATTTGGGTGAAGATAATCTTATTTCGGGTTTATTCGATCCCGAATTATCCCGAATTTTGAAAATATGAATCCCTGGATTTTTAAAAATCAATCCAATCAAATACATATGTTGTGAAATTTACCACTGTAGTTTTGATTTGGCTTGAAGTGGCTTAAATTGAACCCACCAGTGTGTAATGCATCGCCACGTCACATATGTAATGCGGCCCTATTTATTAACCGTTGGACCACCTAAACGTAACGCGTTATATACATATTTAATATTGGACCTATGTAGCCCGATATGCCACATGTATAAATATCAAATACAGAAGTTAAGAGACATGAATTATGTTTACCCGCTAGCTCTACACTAAGTTTCGTTGGTTCTCAACCCGATTTGACGCATTAACATATAACACACTCTACATGCCACCAGAGTGTGCAAAAATAAATAAAGCAAAGAAAATAAATAAAAGAATAAAATATTTTCTAAAGAAGTATTTTATCAAATGAAACGATGGCGAGATGAATATGCCAACGTAGGGTACACTTTTCCCATCCCTTATCATCTAAAAGCCAATGACAGATAGAATACCCATAGTTTTAGATCTGTCCCATAAAGAAAAATACAAAGACCGCCTATACGATCAAATCCTGGTCGAAGATATCCTTCCCCATTAAATAATTTAAAGTTTCATATTCATTGCATATATGTATGTATACTAACAATTTTTTATAATAAAATAGAAAATAAAGAAATTAACATTAATCATATACGTTCCTTACTTGGCAAGCGTAAAGAACAAACTAAGGTTATTAATTCAAAATGCATTATGAAATAGAGAACATAAGAAAACAATAAATTCGGACAGAGGAACAAAACTGAATCGGACCGACTATATAATATTACTTAACGAAATAATAAAATTTAAGGAGAGAAATATGAATGAATTTTTGTAATCATCACTTACAGATTATGTTTGTCCACAGCAATTGAAACGATGGGCCCAGCAGTCAATGTGTGCTGTTGTTGTTATCTAAATTCTGTTTTAGGGATGATTAATAAAGTTTACTAATATATCTTACAAATGCAAAGATTTAGCAAAATATACTTAAAAATTACACTTAAAGAAAAATGTTAGTAAAAAAAGAAATTAATAAAAATTTATATTTAATGCAAATAATTATCAAACTAGGTTAGAAAATTCAAAGAGGTTTAAAATTAAAAATAATTCATTATACAGATATTTGATAATACATATTTAATTGATATTTTAGGTTATAATTTTCAAGTTTATAAGAAAAATTATTTTGGAATATAAATTAAAATAATTATACAAAAATAAAATTATAAAGCAATAATTTAAATCAATAATTTTTAAGTTTTAATTTTAAATAGGTTATAGTTGAACTAGGTATAGGTATAAATTGAACATTTTAGTTTTACGTTAAGTTTGAGGCAATTGATAATGATTTTAATACATTTTAATTAGACTTTTAAAGTTTAAAATTAAAGATTTAAATAAATTTTAAATTGAAATAAAATTTAGAATGTAAGAGATTCTTCTAAAACTGAGAAAACGTATTAGAATTCTTGATAAATATAATATGAAAAGATAATATCACTTGATTTAGAAATCCATGCGCTTCCAGAAACTTCTGTGGACGGCCAAGTTGAGTCTAGTTATATTTGACTTATGGTGGAATGCGTAGACCATAAATTTCTCTAGGACAGATGATATGATGAAAATTGATGCAGTACGACAATTAAATTATCTCCTGTAGTCTTCTGATTTTTTCCTTTTTTCACTTTTCTTTTTCTCTTTTCTGTACTTTTGCACTTTTTATTTAAAATTTCATTTAAATTAATATTTAAACTATTTTCTTTTAGAAGCCCTTGCAGACTTCTGCATTTGTTGGGCTTTATTTTGTAAGTCCTTCTTTCTACTAGAAATTATAATCTAGCAAGCTTTCATCAGTTCCAATGAAAAATATCATTTTAATGGAATATGCATAAAATATTTAAGATAAAGACGGATAGATATAGGTCTATTAGTAAGAATTGTACTATATATATATAGAAATCATACGATAATCACATGATAATCACTGATCTTGCTATAAATAACGGGACAAGACAAAAGTCTATCATGCTATAAAAAAAAATATGTAATGATAAAATGTAAAGATGACAGTACGTAACAAAAGTTGTGTAATAAAAAAACAAGACGTTATACTACCGAGAGAAAAAATATTGTTTTCGTAAAATCGTAACAAGTGCATTCTAAAATCCACATTTTAAGTAAATATTTCATGTTGGATAGCGAAAACAGCAGTGAAACTCTCCAAATCCAAATCAAATCAAACACTATTCAGTCTTTTTTTTTTAGAAATTTTATTTAAGATCTCTGTGGGAAATGAAAAACTTTATCAAATAAAACTGAATACGTGCAAAAACTGTATTCTTTTTTCAACAGAAATACATATGTTTTTGTGTTGTCCTCCGTTGCATCAGATTTTTTGTTTCGTATGACTTTATTTTCCTTTCCGTTTTGTTAGAGAATAATAATGCAATCTTGTGTTGTTAATTGAATGTTGCATGTTCACACACGTTTTGCTGGAAGTGACAATAAATTCGATGTGTCACTGGTCTTTCGTTATGTTCAATTATTTTTGTTGTTAGTTTTTGTATATTTCCCTATTCGTTTTTGCCATTTATTTTGTTGACTAGTGGTGCGATGAGAATGCTCTTCAGAACCATTAAAACAATATGAAATGACAGAATAAAATAAAGAATTAAGAAAGCAAAACTAATTTAAAATAGGCTCTGGTCGAATTAAAAGGTTATGGTTCTACGTTCAATGCCGTTCAATGCAGAATAATAGAAGAAAATATTTCAAATAAAATTGTGTATCTGTTCTTCCATTCTGTCAGTCTTAACCATATGTTGCAATTAGTCAAGCATATTTTAGAGAGATTTGAGTTACCGTGGTCTAGTAAGTAGCGTCTTGGCTTATTAGATGTGAGGTCACGGTTCAAACCCCAGGTGAGACATCTCCAGCAAAACGAAATATGGAAAAATATTTCTTTAGAAGTTCCTCACAGGCGCTTTCTGGCAAAAACTCTGAGAAATAATAAAATTGCCTTAAAAAATTTTTCAAAAATCTATCGTTCGGAGTCGACTTTAAACTGTAGGACCCACCACTCATGTATAAAATTAACACACGCAACATAAGTGTTGTTGTGAGAAGCTAGGTCGTGTTGCATAGGGTACAGTTAAATGGACTAAAATCGTTATAAGCAGGAGTGCAATTGAAATATTTTGAAAACAAACAAAATGGTCGAATTTGGTTCGATACCAATCCACATGACTTTCAAAAGCTTCGATTAGATCTACAAAAGTCATTGTCATAGGCAAGATTACAACTTAGTTTCTCACACTACCCATGTTGTATGTGTTAATTTTATATATGAGTAGCGGGACCTACAGTTTAAAGGCGACTCCGAGAGAATATTTTTTAGAAACTTTTCATGGCAGCTTTTTTTACTTAAAGATTTTTTGTCTAAAGAATGCTGAGAGCAAGCCGTCGAAGAAATAATTGTTTATATTTTTGTTTGTTTGACTCATGCCTAATATGCAACACACGCTACCTACTAGACTCCGGCGACTACACCAACTATGCGCAAAATGATTTTCTACGCAGGCAAGCCAGATCTACAGGTGCCGCCACACTAAGACGGTAGGGTATCCAACCTCATTTTATTCATTGAAATACTTTTACATTTTACAATCTTTACTGTTGTTTTCTTTACGCCATGAAGAGCTTCTCAAAAATCTGTAGATCGGAGTCGAAATTTAAACTGTAGGTCCCGCCACTCAAGTATGAAAATTAACACACACACCATGAGTGTTGTGAGAACCTAGGTCATAATCCTGACAGAAGGATTATAATGAACAATTATGTATGTATGAATGCACAGTTGTTATTGAAACAATTTCTGAATGCTGCTTCTCTGGGTCATATTGCAAGTTAACATGCCCTTTAAAACCAAAATCTAGGTCTAGTTTTAATTGAAATCATCGCAGTTTAGTATGTAGCGTATTGGTTCGCCCTCAGACAATGAAAAAGTATTTCTTTGGTGGCTTCCTCTCGGCAGTCTTCTGACAAAAACTTTGGGAGAAAATAAATAGATATGAAAAGTTTCTGAAATCTATACTTTGAAGTCGACATTTAAATTTTTTATAACACATAAAGTATTAAGGAAATTAATTGAAATACTTTTCGTAGAAATGAAATTGTTTTTTTTTTTTTGGTTGACGAAACAAAGTTAACAGTTGAAATGCGCAAAAAAGTCCATAAGGTTAGCCCATAATGTGTTCCGTAAGTCTATGTTAATAAAAACCTTGTACTTTATTCCAAGGCTTCAATTTTGAATAAACAAATGATTTTGGTATGACTTCTATATTTTCTGGCATACAATTTTAACAAAAGGATTTAATGAAACGCATTGTAATTATTTTGATTGGTTTTATTTATTAATTTATTAAAAATCATTTATTAAATACTGTTTTCTTTACAGTTTAAATATAATGCTATGAATACAATAAAAGCAACGCAGCCTAAGGTAGGCTGCATGCGTATTAATTATAATAATGACAGCGCCAGCGAAGCATAAGTAAAACAAATTAAAACTTTTTTTCATTTTATATTTCACACATCGCGTTGTTAAAACTTCTATTTCATGTGTGTTATTATATTAACAGCATTAATCCTTGAATTACCAGCACAAATGTACTCACTGTGAGCACTAATTCATTCATTGTTGGGTAAAAAATAGAAATTAGCCTTAATGCGAAGCAGCAGTCTCTTTGCTTGTTGTCGCGCTGCCTTTAAAAAATCACTTCCATATACACTCATGTATTCTATTTTTGAGAGATAGCAGCGTTTGCTGCGTTGAGTTTATTGTGTTTATAGCATTACTACTTTAAATCTTTTTGTGGGTTTACAAAATTAAATTATATCAAGTATCTACTGTATTCATAAAAAAACAGTAACATGTACAAGTTCATAACCTTAAAGTTAACGAAGGCAATCTAAATTAAATATTTACATAGAATTTATACGCAACAACAACAACAAATAAAAACATCTTCATCAGCAGCTGAATTAAGCATTATCATCACATAAACCACACTGACTGTCAGTATACATAATTTTTTTGTGCTACAATTTAGCACTCGAAGTTAATTTTTAGTACTGCTTTATGTTTTACTATAAATAAAACAACAACAACGACAACTGTAATACAACAATAAGAAAAGGGCAATCATTTGATAGAATGTTCCATAAAAGTACACCAGCAGTAGTTCTCTCTTTCTCTCTCTCTGTTCTCCACTGTTGAGGTTTTAAATTTTAACAGCGCCAACCAATATATTAAAACGACAAGCAACAGCTGAAGACCACCAAAGCAATGCCGGTATTTTTAATTAAGCATACCAGTGTATACAATACTTCGGAATGTATCTAGATACTTTATCTTTTTCCAAAAAAGAGCCAACGAAATAAATTTTTGCTCTTTCATAAGTTTTTTGTGCAACTCAAACCACTCATCAGGCATTGAGAAACACAAACCTGCCTTAAGTTTGATTCGAACTTCTTTTATAACGTTTTTCGCACATGGGGAATTGGTTGGTTGAATTGAATGAAATGGAATGTTAAAGTGAAGAATAAATTTTTCTACATTGTAAGCATTTTTTAAAAGCTTGAGACCCCAAAAGAGCGACACAAGGCAGAGTATTATTGGAATGAAATTTATTAAGTACTGTCTGGTAAACAACTGGATGGGATTTATTTTCTAAATTTATTTTCCACTAATCTAGAAGCTTGAAATTGCCAGTAAACAGAAATACTTCTGAAAAGTGAATTGTCATCAAAGTGATTGTGTAATAAAACGATAATTAAGCACCGCTGTATGCTTGCCGCACCCCTTATGTTGTTAATTTCATACATGAGTGGCAGGACGTACAGTTTAAAGTCGATTCTAAACCACAGACTTCCAGGAAACTTTTCATGACAATTACCTTATGCCACTTACCTCGGTCAAACTGGCCATTAGGCAAAAAATCTTCCGGAATGTCAACCAATCCTGGGTTAATGAGGAATCTTGCTCCACTGCTAGACACACTTGACCCACGATTGATGGAAGGCGAACCAACGAACCACTTAAACTTGATCGACCGCAATGGACATGCTTACATTCGTTTGGGAAGCATTGTGTCAAAGGCAGACAATCGGAAAGACTGGACCTCCCATCAAACGGCTTTTGTTGTGGTTGAGAGTCGGCTGAAGAGGAGGAAAATGTTGTCTAATTTCTTTGTCAATACTCACCTCTTGCTAGGTGCAGATTTATGTGATTTGGCTCTCCATTCCTTATCAGTTTAACGGAGTTATCATCCATTGATATCAAGGATTTACATACATACATATATAATTGGTCATTATAACACTTCAGTTAGGATTACGACCTAGCTTCTCACACCACTTATGTTGTGTGTGTGTTAAGTTTATACATGATTGGATGGACCTACAGTTTAAAGTCGACTCCAAACGACAGATTTTTGAGAAACTTTTCATGGCAATTTTATTTACTACCTGAGTTTTTGCCAGACACCTCCTGAAAGGAAGTCGCCGAAGAAATATTTTTTTTTTATTTCATTTTGCTGGGGTTTGA
Source organism: Sarcophaga caerulescens (assembly GCA_927399465.1). NCBI lineage: Eukaryota > Metazoa > Arthropoda > Insecta > Diptera > Sarcophagidae > Sarcophaga > Sarcophaga caerulescens. Next base: position 99,198,285 of record OV656873.1, on the reverse strand, counting down.
CGTCTTATAGGCCAACATACTACCTACTAGACTATGGCGACTTCTAGCTATAGCTTTAAGAATACAGCTTCGTTAACAAAACTTTCAAGCAGGTTTTCAGCATAGGGGAGTCGAGTTTTAATGCGCACCTCCTGCTCTGAACAACTTCAGCGATAAGTCTGATCGAATTCGGTCAGCACTGGGACAGCGTTTAACTGTGGCCTCACAACGGGCCAGTATGCATGCTCAAGTGTGCTTTGGTAGCAAAGCTACCGCTCCAACCAACTTTACCTAACCTAATCTTATCACAGCCTTGTTGGAATCAAATGTCGTTCATGTTTAGCTGGTGGTTAATTATGGAATTAAATTTATTTTGATCGAAATTAACTCACAAAGCCTCCTGATTAATTTTTGGAAACGATAGCGTTATGTTGAACAGCAGCTGTAATATAAGCGATATTTTCGGTTTTGCACGGACTGCATCCGTTACTCGTCAAGCCTTTTCAAGTTTCTCCATAATTTTTCCAATTCCGTATACAATAGGTGGAAATCACATTCACCCAGCAGTGATCATAATCACCCAGCACCATTTTTTTTAGAATGTTTTAACCTATTTTGGCACATTCTTTAACTGTTTAACAATCCATATTCATAAATGGCAAACCTTTCATTTAATAAGTGACACTTCAAATAAATATTTAACTGCCTTTAGAGTCCGGTGGTTTGGAAAATACTAAATGGACTGCATGCCTAATCCAGTAAATTACATTCGTTTTCAACATACAGTGGACAGCAAAAGTCTTAGTACGGCAATATATTTTAGCAATTTCATGAATTTTAGACAAAAGTTTGCATAAAAATTTATAGTTTTTATATTTATTTTATTAATTTATTTCTGCTTTATTATAAAACAAACCATTTTTTAATGTTTTTCATAAAACAAGAGAAAAATAAGAAAAAGTTTCAGATGACTTCATAGGTGCCCCCAAGGAGAACCCTGAGTAAATTTAAAATTCAGAGGCCTAATATATGAAAATGTTATGCCTTGTGTTTAGTAGAATATCCCTTAAGGTCATGCACTCCATTTAACCCATTTGGAATTGAATGCACAAGTTTTGTTTCGTGTTTTCTGGTGGCACCATTAGCAAGTTTTGCGGTTGAGGTTTAGCGATTACGTAACCGTTCTTTCAAATGATCTCCTAAATACTCTCTTGAAGTCATATCGGGCCTTTGTGCAAGAGTATTAAGCCTGTGGGGACTTTTTTTAATCAAAATATATTGGAGTACCAAGCCTTTTGCTGTCCACTGTGTAAAAAGCAATGGTAATGCTTACCGAAATTACATTACGGTTCGGTGATAGCTCTCGTTGGTTTTCGTATGTTGGAAACAAACGTTCATACATGAACGTAAACGTCTGGCTAATACTAGCTTTAGCAGAGAAGAACTTCTTGAAACGAACAAAATATCTTGTAGTAAATTGCGTTAAAAATAAATTGAAATTTTCAACACACGTTTTAAATGTGAAACTAATTGAACAATTTAGCTTTTCGCTTTTTTAGCAGTAAGTTTTTTAATTAAGTTATTAAGTGACTAAACAATTTTGAAAGTTTATTGTTTTTTAAAATAAAATAATTTATTTTTAATATTTTTAAATTTCAGCTAATTTGTTAAACAATTTTGATTTCAATGAAATCAGAAAAAAATAAACAGATTTTCTTTGAATACATTGCAAGTGTACAGTACCTGGCACTACTGACGCTAATAATTTTTGTTAAATTAGTTTTTATTGTTTTCCTAAGCAATTAATCAATTTTAAAAGTGATAAACAGCTTTTCTGCGCATCAAATAATTTAAAAAGAAAAAGAAGAAAAATAAAAAACGTGAGCTATTCCGGTGAACAGAATTTGCATATTCAAATACATTTTGACGTATTCATCAGAAAATCCATTTTAGAAATAATTTACACACGTCAGGTATTTGTTGTAAAATATTCCCGATCGCATAATTTAAATTTTAGAATAATTAGCTTTTAGATAGTTAAAAAAAAATTCAAAAACGTTTAGAAACCTTTTAAAAGTCTGAACGTTTTGTTGATTGTACGTTTGGTCGGTCATTGGAGCTAAAAAAGTAAAAGTCATTGAGCTATCAGAAGAAACCTATACTTCAAACCTTAGCCTCAGGTATAATAAAACGTGTACGTAAGAATGTTAAGGAAATTAGTTCAAACTATAAGGTTTTTTTAAATGCTTCCTGTCTTTAAATTTAAATAAAATAAAGTGTCAACGAAATTGTTCATTTGAAAGACTTATCGATGCCGTTACTTACACACTTAATTGACCGTTACAACACGTGTTTCGGATTTCGGCCTGCTTTAGCACATCCTTCCTGGTCACACTCCTTCTTCAGTTGGTCACAGGGCTTCCTTCTTGTTGCTTGGTAGCAAATGAAATCTAAGAACCCGGACTTTTATTTTTTTATATTATTTGCCACGACCACTCTTCGTCTTCTTGTTGTTTGGTAGCAAATGAAAGCCAAGAACCCGAACTTTTATTTTCTTATGTTATTTGCCACGCTCACTTTTCGTCTACTTCTACTTCTTCTTAGCTTTCATTCGCTACCAAACAACAAGTAGAAGAAGAGTGGGTGTGGCAAATAATATAAGAAAATAAAAGTCCGCGATTTAAGCTTTCATTTGTTACCAAACATCCTCTCAATTCCGGAACATCGTCTTCAATTCGAACGACATGGCCGAACCAGCACAGCAACTGGATGTTGAAGAGCTCATCACTGCCAACTCGCACTAACCCGAAGATCTTACTGAGCGCCTTATAGCGTATTAGTTTTGTCGTACGAAAGAGGTCACTGTTACTCAATTGCCTTTTGAGGTGCTGTAGTAGCACCTATGTAGAATATATCATCGTTTAAATATCTGTTAGGGACTCTTTAAGTGGGTCGCATCCGAATGTCAAATTTTTGATAACTCTAGGACATAAGTCAGTCTGAATTTCAACGTTGGCGTAGGTTATGCTAGCTTTTAGGGAACCTTGTGGCTTATTCTCATATACCTGCGTCTTAAGAAAACCGCACAAAAAAACTCAAATCGAAGGTTAACGATGTGTCAGGTCATATCATCTCAACATGTGATGAACAAGCTCTCAAATCGCTGGTGTAGAATATTCAATATGGCATGAGCAGTGTGCAGCGTAGCGCCGTCTAATTCAGGACAAAAGAAGTTGACCATTAGTTCAAGCCATTGACAATGTTGGTCAAATAGCGACATTTTCGGTGACCACTGGACGATCTTGGATCTCATATGGTCGAAAATTTTGTCTGTTCATCAGAAATGGGCCTCATTTCGTCAAATGATTTGATGAAAATATTGAATGTCAGTTGCCAACTACTCCAGACTTGTTCAGCCGATTTTTTTTTTCAAACAGCACTCAGGAGATGAACCCTATTCGTGCAATGTTGGAATATTGGGAAGATTGCTTATAAAAGAGAAGAAATGGTATGGTATGCGACTATTTTTTTTTTGTACATTGCCTATATAGTTCTTTAAGTAGAACAATTATAGTGACCATAAAATGAGTGAGGCACACGGTGCTTGCCCGAACAGAACAACCATTTGATAAAACCAATTTTATTACTAGCATTTGCTGCTGAATGGTATATCCATTCATGGTAATTTGGCAATACAAACAGGACAACTTGTAGCTTGTGCGTTTCCAAATTTAGGAAGACCCTGTCGGAAAACTATATATGTATGTATGTACATATGTACGTGCATTTCTATTACTAATGTAGGGTGAATATGATAATAAAAATAAAAAGCCATAAAAAATGTTTTTTTGAATTAGTTGTACTTGAATTGTAGAAAAGAAATTAATAAATAAATTAAAATAAAATCAACTCTTTTATAAAATTATAATCGCATAATAGCGCTGATTATATCCGATTGGCGAAACGAATTAAATGGAATGGAATTTGTCAATAATAGTTGAGCACGAATAACACGAAACAGGCTTTCAGTTCGTCTATAGAAAACAGTTGAGGATTGCATCGAATTGTTGAAAACTTAATAAGCTTTCGCTCATGGATCTCATGGAATGCATTACAAGCATGTTAATAATCATCAAAATAACCTTGTTATTATTCCTTGGTAAAACAAAGTGAAAATAATGGTTAAGAAATCGATAACTAAGTTTTGACAGCTGATCAAACTCTTTTAACATTTCTGTTCAGTACGGTTAGGCAACTTATTGTGCATCGTTTAGATCAACAGAAAAACACTTCCAAATTGTGTAAATTTGTTTCCAAAGGTCAAAGAGCACATTCTCCATTATACGGGTAATATAGTTGACCTAGTGAGCAAGCAATTCGTGCAGTGTTCTCGATTCAAACCCATTAACAAAACAAAGACAATGTGTTTTTGTGAAACCTTGAAGAAAATGCCTAAATGACGATTTATCTCGTTGTCTACTTGTTGGCCTATGTCCTTCCTGTCTAGAAATATAATGATCGATTTTATGGAATCACCATTAAATCTTTTGAAATGTTTAAAGTGCCTCCGATATGGAAAATAGCGAACGCTATTGTGTGAAAGAAAGTTTTTTGGATGCCATCATAACATATTTGTTTGTGAGATAATTTCATCGTTTAAATCGTTTTTCTGGAACAAGATGTAGGAAGCAATTTCCAGCCTTATTTTCCAATTTTTTGCAATGAAAACCCCTTACGTATGCACCCTAAGGTTTTTCTTATACAAGACAACATTGTTTTCAATCAAATGCGAAGGTTTTTCTTAAATTCACATTAAATTGACCCAATAAACTGACATAATACTTGTCATAGTCAACGTGGAATTGTACACTGTGCATCACAGAAAACGATTACGATCAGCTTATTAACTCGCACATCCACTTTGGCTTCCTTTGGCGACGATTCGCTTCGAGAAATTCACTGTTTGTGGTATATTGTGATGAAAACTCAGCCATAATGCGGGTGAACAACTCACCATGCACCAATGAAGTAGACATTGGATTGAGGTGATGATAGATTAAAAGCAAACCCTGTACACAATTGGTCATTACAACCCTTCAGTTAGAATTACCACACCATTTATGCTGTGTGTGTTAATTTTATATTTGAGTATTGGGACCTACACTTTAAAGTCGTTTCCGAACTACAGATTTTTGAGGAACTTTTCACGTCAATTTTAATTTACAATCAGAGTTTTGCCCGAAATCTGCAGAGAGAATGTCACCGAAGAAATATTCTTTCATATTTTGTTTTGTTGGAGATGTCTGATCTGGGGATTGAACAAAGGCCTCACGTCAAATGAGCCAACACACTACCTACTAGGCTACGACGACTTCACTTTGTAGAAATAATAATAAATAAGTTGAAAAGACTGAGCAATGTGATGTGCTATGAGTTCGATAAACTCCCGCTTATTCAAACTCCAAGCGGTCAACCTTATATTGGCAATTCTCGCAAAAATTTCCGCTGTAGTGATCTAAACTCCTGAACTGGGCGTCTAGTACATTTGGTATCTTTAGTACTTGTAGAGCCATCAGAAAACTACTTAATCAACTTTAATCTTGGTTATAGTGATAGTTTTTTGCAAGAAAAAAATGAATGAGCAGATTAAATTCGTTCTTTTTAATACATACTCCTCAAATTACACAGTACTGATGTCTATGACTGTTAAATGATGTCTATGACTGTTAAACACAAACAATACCATGAAATTTGTTAAAATTTTGACAAGAGTAGAAGAGTAGTGTTGATGTTTGAGGTTAGAAACCTTCAAAGTTATTTTTTGACCAATGCTCGTAACTTCAGTCTAAATGGACTGAGTTAATTAGACAATTTATTGCGCACCAATCTATTTTCATTTAATACATTCAAAAATTCAATTAAATTAATTCATTTTCCAACACTGGATGTTTTAGAAAATACCAAATAAGAATGGCTAATTTGTGTTTTTGTTTTTTCTTTCTATTTGTTTCCCAAATTCCTACAAATGTGAATAAGCAGAAAATGAACAAAAATATTGAGCAACTGGTCTCTGAGCCAATACTAAAACACAACATCAAACATGTTGCAAACAAATAATGAAAAGTTTGATAAAACTTTCTAACCTGTTAACAAATGCAGCTCAAACTTTTTAAAACAAAACGGAGTAGAGAGAAAATATCACAACACACAGATACAAACACATACACACACATTGATGATGCATACTCTCAAACACATTAAAACAACATGAAAATGTTGACAAGGCACAACAAGCATATACCCACACTTAGTACTGCTAAATTCCTCTGTCATCAGTGGGGTAGCATAAAAAAGGGGAAAAACGACAATAACAAAGCAAAACAGAACAAAAACACGGTTCGGTATTATAAACTGGCAACAACAGCTTCAGTCGCTCTCCGAGCGTTAACGTGGACGGTCTTTGAATGTAGAAATTCTATACGAAAATTTTTTTCAAGAAACTTTTCGAATTTTCTTGTTTAAACAAACAAAAAGTTACTGTATTAAACGTTTTAAAAGCCATGCATTAAATAGTGTCACAAACCTGTATGGGTATGGAAAAAAAATGATAAAATTGAATTGAATTGAAAGAAAGAAGAAAAAAAGTAGCAAACGAAAAAGGAAGTTTTAAAGAAAGTGGCCACAGTTGACGCGGTCAAGTGGAGACGATTATACGGACGTTTTCAAATTGTTGCTGTTTGCCACTACTTCTTGTGTTTTGAGTTTTTTTTTTTTAATTACTTTTAAATTTAAATGAACCGCTTGGAAATAGAAAGTGCCCCACTGAGTTCAATATTGAAAAAAAAAGGAATAACTTAATAGGAATACAATAAAAACAAAAACATCTTTTGCTTACAACAAGAGTCAACTGTCAACTCCTACGTTTAAAGAAAAAGTAAGAAAATGCTAAAGAAAGTTTAATTTCTTTTAGGCTTAATTTATCGAGAACAAGTGGTTTCAAAAAGGAAGACGTAATTAAAAAAAAAAAAGTTAAAAAAATTAAATTAAGTGTGTTGAAATGTTAAATTTATAAGAAAAAAATTTAATTTCAAATCAAATAAAATCACGTAAAGATTAAGAAAAGTTTTGTGTTGCAAAAAAAAAAAAAAAAAAAATAAGTGCTGATGTCTTGGCTGTATTTCTTACTGGAAAAAATACTTAAAGGATCAAAAGGATAATTTCTTTCCAAACAAAAGAAAAAGCAATGAAACACATAAAAAATTAAGAGGAATACAATAACAAAAAACAAAAAAGAAAAAGAAAACAAAGCATAGTAAAGTAAACTAAGAAACAGCAAAAACAACTGAAAAACTTTAAGGAAGGAAATGATTTGTAAACAAGTTTTAATATCTCTTTACTCTCCATGTTTACCTCCAATATAAACGACAACTACAGCAGACATAAAAAATTAAGAAAAAAAAATATTAAAAAACTCCAAAAGAAAAATGAAAGAAAAAACCAAAAACAGCTTAAACCTTATTTATCAAAGAAAATAAAATAAGAAATGAGGAAAATATTATAAGAAATTTTATATTTAAAAAAAAAATAAAAGAAAAATATTTTCAAATGAGGTTGCCAACCATATACAAGCCGCCAAGTACACGCATACACTGCACATTCAGTATATGGAATACATTATACACTAAAGCCTACTTTAACGCTAAACTGTGGATTAAAGTCGATAGTTTATTTTCATAAAATTACAAATATTTAAAATAAAATATTTCAAAATAATAAGAATAAATGGTAATATTAAAATAATAAAATAAATAATTGTTCTCCTCCAACAGAAAAGAGAATTAAATTTATTAATAAATAAATACGGCTTAAAGTTTAAAGTGTTTCACACTAAAAATTTATTTTTATAATCATTGAAACATTAACCACCCTTCATGCAGAAAGCGTTATATTGTGTACTCAAACGGAATTAAAAAGTTTCATAAATGTGACCAAAACAGTAAAATTGTCTCTACCACCATAAAGGGATATTTTTTCCTTCTTCAACAGTCTCCTATACATACGTAATTGGTCTTTACAACCCTTCAGTCAGGATTACGACCTAGCTTCTTACACCACTTATGTTGTGTGCGTTAATTTCATACATGAGTGGCGGGACCTACAGTTTAGAGTCGATTCCGAACGACATATTTTTGAGAAACTTTTCATAGCAATTTTATCTACTCTCAAAGATTTGCCAAAAATCAGCTGAGTGGAAGTCGCCGAAGAACATATTGTCTGGCCTGGCATTTAAACCGTGGCCTTACGTCTAATAAGCCAACATACTACCTACTAGACTACGGCGACTTTTCCTTAAAACGAAAATACCAGACATATTCTTAAATTGATTTTTTTTTTAATATAATCCGGTATTTCATTTCACGGAATTTATGTTTTTAAAATAATATCCGTCATGTGTTCTGAACAACACGTTATAGGCCTTTACGATCAATCCAATTTTTAAAAATATTTTCAAAATAATCTGTCCATATGACATCAATAGCTTGAATATTGCTTCTAATGCTTCAAGAGTTATTGGTCTGATGACATAAATCAGTGACTTAACACAGCCCCCTAAAATCTAATTCGAAGTCATTTATTTGCACAAACGAAAAGGCCATTAAACAGGGCCACTTCTGGAAATAAAGTTGATTTTGCGACAAATCCATTGTTAATTGGCACCACTTTTTGTAAATTTTTTTTTTTAATATTTAGTCTGCAAGGCTCGTTAGCCCTCATGTTTCACTGTAACGACAGCTTGTTGCGCATTTCGAATGAAATAAGGAAGCCTCCAGTAAACAGTGATTTCTTAACGACTTATGGATTACCTTCCCTCCAAATAGAGCTTAATAATCGATAGTTGTTTGAATTCAATCCTTATCTGTTCTATAGTCTAAGGACAAATTGACCTTTTGGCATTTTCTAAGAAGCTTCGACCTTCAGCAGCAATATTTTCTTCGATGAGCACACATCGTTGCCTTGCTGATAGTTTTGAATCGACAAAAGGGAAACTAGTGCCCTAGCGATCTATAACTCATATAGATAGGTAGAAGTGGATGTCCACTCAGGGAGTATAAGCAGACATACTTAGGCCACAAATAGGGCCCATTGTGATATAACCGTTTTCCATTTTACCCCTAGTTCATGCACCATTCGGAACTTCCGATGAAGTGATTCTGAATATTAGCCATAGTGCCGGACATGTACAGAGTAGGTGAAATAAAGTCTTATCCTCCTCCTCATCCCTACACCTTCTACACAATATACATTTGCGAGCTGTCCAAGACTAATGCCACGTAATAACCCCGAAAACAGTACTGAGCTTGCCTCTTTTGAGTATAAGCAAAGCTGCCATGCGCCCTCTATCCAACTTTGGCCAAATTTTTTGAACCGTTCTGCCGTGTCCGAAGCCGATATATTGGCCTATATTATAAAGAAATGTATTTGGAATTCTTATCCTGTAAAGAATTAAATTTCACGGGTTTTAGGTTGCTGTGTGCTCCACAAAGATCTATTGATGCTATTTTATGTAGAACATAACATCGTTTTCATGTCCGTCATGGCTTCTTTGGATGGATTCTTTATGATTCTTGCACTCAAATCAGGCTGCATTGGAAAGCTAGTATGTATGTATGTTGGCTTTGGGGTCCGCTGTTGGTTGTGGTCTATTAGCATACACTTGTGACTTAAGAAGCAGCACTCAGTGGCCATCTCCACACAAGATACCATGCTTTTAAATGACTCGCGCATAATATCCAATGTGGCATAAGCTGTGTGACGCTGTCCTGTTCAAGAAACATGTCGTTGGTATCCTGATCGTGCAAATCAGGCCAAACGAGACTGGTAATCATTGATCTATAGTGCTCGCCTTGAAAAAATTCGGCTCATCACTGAAGATATTTCGACGAAAATTAGGATCATCTGCTAACTCCTGCAGAGCCCATTAACGTACAGACATTGTTGTTTACTGTTGTCCATGGTGATTTGGCAAGTTAAACTATATGGTTGACATCAAAATTGACAGATGTAGCTTCAACATGATAGCCGTTATCAAATGTAAAATTTTGGAAGTATCCGTTGGACGACTTGATGCTTGAAAGAGTTTTTTTTTGTTCTTGTTTAAAAGGCAAGCTTGCTAAATCCCAAATTTTATTAGGTACAGCGGTTACTCTCTAAAACCACCTTCATCAACGACACTACACTCGGTAAAACTGCAGTAAGGTATTATGTGGCGGGGAAATATTTTCTGCTCCGCCTTTACCAGTTCCTTTCGTCTTCGTTTGGCCGAAACCAGCATATTGGTAGACTGTATTATTCACGTTAATTAAGGCAACTGCTTTAAGGTGTATTCACGGCAGGAATTAGGTTTATTTGGAGTAATTGGTAATTGGACCATTCTGTAACTTCAAAATTAGTTTATAGTTCCACAGGAAGTGTTTTGTCCTTTTATTTGTAGAGATCTATCCATGGAATATTTTCCTTTTTCAATTGAAACTTGAACTCATGTTTTGTTGATGTATCTACGAGGACATTTCCTGCATCAAATTATATTTTTCAACCTGTTCTACACAATCTTAAATAACTCCTGTAATCAAAATTTGGCTAAGAGTGTTACGACTACTACACTACGGCGACTATTATACTACGATCACTACTAGACCACGGCCACTACTAGACTACGGTGACTACTATATTACTACCACTACTAGACTACGATCGCTACCAGACTACGGCTACTACTAGACTTCGGTCACTACAAGACTACGGTGACTACTATATTACTATCACTACTAGACTACGGCCACTATTTGACTACGGCCACAGTTAGACTACAGCCGCTACTTGACTGATGCCAGTACTACACTACGGCCAGTACCAGACTACGGCCACTACTAGACTGCAGTCACTACCAGAATATGGCGACAACTAAACTACGGCCACTTCTAGACTACGGCTATTACCAGACTACAGCGACTACTACATTACAGTCACTACTAGGGTACGACCACTATCCGACCACGGCCACTATCAGTCTACGGCGACTACTATACTACGGCCACAACTAGGCTACGGCAGCTACTAGACTATGGCCATTCCCAGACTACGACGACTACTTTACTACGGCCACAACTAGACTGAGGCAACTACTAGAGTGCGGTCACTACCAGACTACGGCGACTACTATACTACGGCCACAACTAGACTGAGGCAACTACTAGACTGCTGTCACTATCATACCATGTCGACTACTTGACAACGGCCGCTATTAAACTACACTACGGCAACTACTAGTCTATGGCCATTACCAGGCTACGGCGACTACTATACTACTGCCACAACTAAACTACGGCGACTAAAATACAGACTACGACCACTATCAGATTACGGCGACTAATATACAGCGCCCACTACTAGACTACGCCCACTATCAGACTACGGCGACTACTATACTATGGCCACAACTAGACTACGGCAACTACTAGACTGTGGCCATTACCAGACTACGGCGAGTACTATACTACTGCCACAACTAGACTACGGCGACTAATATACAGCGGCCACTACTAGGCTACGACCACTATCAGACTACGGCGACTAATATACAGCGGCCACTACTAGACTACGGCCACTATCAGACTACAGAGACTACTATACCACGGCCACAACTAGACTACGGCAACTACTAGACTATGGCCATTCCCAGACTACGACGACTACTTTACTACGGCCACAACTAGACTGAGGCAACTACTAGACTGCGGTCACTACCAGACTACGGCGACTACTATACTACGGCCACAACTAGACTGAGGCAACTACTAGACTGCTGTCACTATCAGACCATGGCGACTACTAGACAACGGCCGCTATTAAACTACACTACGGCAACTACTAGTCTATGGCCATTTCCAGACTATGGCGACTACTATACTATGGCCACATCTAGACTACAGCAACTACTAGTCTATGGCCATTACCAGACTATGGCGACTACTATACTACTGCCACAACTAAACTACGGCGACTAAATTACAGCGGCCACTACTAGACTACGACCACTATTAGATTACGGCGACTACTATACAGCGGCCACTACTAGACTACGGCCACTATCAGACTACGGCGACTACTATACTATGGCCACAACTAGACTACGGCGACTAATATACAGCGGCCACTACTAGGCTACGACCATTATCAGACTACGGCGACAAATATACAGCGGCCACTACTAGACTACGGCTACTATCAGACTACAGAGACTACTATACCACGGCCACAACTAGACTACGGCAACTACTAGATTATGGCCATTACCAGACTACGGCGACTACTGTACTACAGCCACAACTACACAACGGCAACTACCAAACTGCGTCCTCTAAAACAATGTATACTAAATGCTATGCCGTTAAAATTGTTCTCGGTATAGTATACCATTTATACAGTTGGAGCAAAAACAAGAAAAAAAAACTATAATATTATAGTTCGGTGAAAGTTTTCTTTCCTCTTCTTCTTTTTCATTTTCTATGTTTTAATTCCCCAAACGTCTTTTACCATTTTTCGTGATAGTTTTTGCAAACATTTCAAAGAAACGAAAAATAAAAAAAAAAATATTTTAAAAAACAACTTTAGCAAACAAATAAATATTATGAAAAAAAAAAGCTATGTTAATATAAGATGTTTGCTTGCTGCTGCTGCTTTAGCAAGAAGAATACCTCGCTATCAAAGATTTTTTTCTTCTTCTAACATTCAAAAGATAGACCATTAAGAAGAAGAAAAAAACTAAAAAATAATACAAAACCCTTTTGGCTAAAATGCTGCCATTGCAAAAGAAGAGATCTGCAGTATTATAGATAAGAATCTCTACACTAAGTTTGTCTTTTCAACTACAACTCTCGCTATTTAAGACTAAAAAAATAAAAACAGAGAGAAGAAGTTGTAAGAGCGGTAGTCGTTAATGCTTCAAAAATTTTTTTCGTTTAAAAGCAATACTTCAACAGAGAAAAAATAATTTTTTAGGTTTTATATGTTAATTGCTTCAGATTTTTCTTTTGAAACGGATTTAATTTGAATAAAAATTAAAATGAAAAGATTTTTTTACAGACAGGTTTATACTGCCTAGTTGAGCAAATCTATATGAATAGCTTTTCAATGAAACCAATTACCCTATGCGACAAAATAAAAAAAATTAAATACACCCAGCTAAGGACATAGTGTAAATTGTGAGATTTGTTAAGTAGAACTCAAAAATATTTTCTTTATATTTCTCAAACCCTCCAAACTTGTTTTATTTGACAAAAACAGTTTTTTTGGACTTTACGCATAAATTTATTGATTACACAAGCATTTCTAAACCGATGTCTAAAATTTAAACCTTATTAGAAAGGAGAGGGATGGGCCTTTTAAACGATATACGAGTACATATATATATTATTTGACTTAATATTCTATGAGGTTTGAAAACTTGAGTTTGTAAACTTGACAAATGCGAATTTTTTGTTCATAATTTTTAAGTTTGTCCGTTCATAGTAGCAAACATTAATTAAAGAATATCAAATAAGTGATGATATTCTGAAAGTGCATTATCTTGTGAAGGGTATGACACTTCGTTTGATCAAATCGTACAAAAATTACCGTAGTTATTATTTAAATAGTATAACAGTCGCGTTGTATTTTTTATATATTAATAGCTAAACTTGAAAAAATGAGAAAAAAATCATATTTTCCAAGTTTACCCAATCAAAACTCAAAACATGTAAGTTTGAGCCATATGTTTATGTATGCTACTTGAAAGGCTTATATGATCCCTTTTCAAATAACTTTGGATTTTGAAAATAGGTTAAAAAATATTTGGATAATTAATCATTTTGTGTGAAAAGATCAAAAAAACAGTTTTTGTCAAATAAAACAAGTTTGGAGGGTTTAAGAAATATAAAAAAAATATTTTTCAGTTCTACTCAACAAAACTCACAACCTACACGATGTCATTAGCTGGGTGCATTTTAACTATCGCACCGTGTTATCTAGTAATACTAACACTGACTGACGTAGAATTTACATGCACTTTTCCTTCTCATCTGGGAGAAAATAGGATCTTATTTACTACGTTATTTGGTCATTACAACACTTTAGCTAGGATTTTATCCATAAGTGACGGGATGCACAGTTTAAAGGCGGCTAAGATCGGCAGATTTTTGAGCAAATTTTCATGGAAAATTTTTTTCTTCTTTTTTCATATTTCGAGATGTCTGAGCCAGAGATTTATATATTTATTCATTTATTTATCATTAATATAATACATAAGAAAGTTAATATAACCCGTTAAGCCATTGGCTTGTCAGCAGGAAAAGAGGATTAAGGTTTTCTAATACATTAGAAAAATATTTTTAGAAAATATTTTTTTTAAAGTTTTTTCCTTCTAAATTCATTATTCTCATTTATTATATGTGTTGTGTTATAAATTGTTGGTAACATGACGCTTAGCTCGTTTCTGCCATATTCATTAAAAAGTTGCTTTACTTTATATTTTCCTTGAGTTCGACGTCTTGTATTATACCGGTGATCGATGACATCGAGGAACCTATCGTCTTTATGAAATTCACTAAGTAATGTGAAATAATATATACTTTTAATGTTTAAAACGTTGAGTTTAGTGGCAAGATTGTTTGGATTGCTTATTGCTGTGTTTGTGGTTATATTTGTAGTTGTGTTCGTTGTTGTTGTGTTCGTTGTTGTAGTGTTTGCTGTTGTGTTTGTTGCTATGTTGGTTGTTGTATCTGTTGTTCTTGCTGTTGTATTGTTGGTTGTTGGCGATGTGGTGTTTGTTTGCAAATTCCAAGTTACTGATGAGTTGTTATTAGAAGACGAGTTGTTGACTGTATTGACGGAAATATTGTGTTGTATTGCGTTTGGTCGTATGTTGTTGGTTATGTTAAGTGTAGTGTTGAATTAAATTGTTGTGTTACTTTGGATGTTGTTGCTGCCATAATTTAGTGGGTGATTGTTGTTATATGTATTGTTGAAGGAATGTTTGTTTTTTCAAAAATTTTTAATAAATGGTTTTGTGTATTTTGTAGTATTCTACAATGTGTTGAACCTCCCCATGCAGTGATACCGTGTCTTATATAAGATTCGGCCAATGAGTGATACGCTTGCCTTAGAACATCGTATGTAGAGCAGTAACTTAGATGATAAAGCATATATGCAGATTTGCGTAGTTTCTTTTGTAGATTTATAATATGGGTCTTCCACTTAAACTTATTATCAACATATACTCCTTAGTATTTGTACGTTTCCACTAATTCTATGTTTGTGTCACACCTATCGTCTGTTGTATTAGGGTTTTTGGCCCTTCTGTGAAGACATTCGTAGTTGTGGAATTTCAAGTACACTAGAGCCCGGACTTGCGTCGTTAATGGGGACCGGAGAATTGCGACGCAAATCGAAACGACGCAAATCGAATCAAATTTTTCTTTACAAATGCATTGAAATTCATCAAAATTAAACAAAAAAACTTAATATTTCGGATAAAACAGAATTATGAAAACATTTTTCATTATTTTTTTAAGTTCAGTAAAGTTCTCTCTAATTATTATAAAGAAATAGCAAAAATATAAATTAACAAAAAAACTTAACAGAAATCAATAAAATTCATTTATAAAAAAATTAATTTTAAAGAAGAAAGTGTGCTTTGTTTAGTTTATGTGGTGCTTTCTTCAGATAATAAATTCAAATCAACAACACTCCATTTGATTACCTGGTCTTACAGGTTTGTTAACAAAAAGTTTTGTTGAATTTTTAGAGATTTTTTTGCTGATATGTTTCCTTGTAACAACTAATGGCTTGGTCAGCAGATGCTGCTACGCCCTCGCTACGATTTTCGTCAGGATCGTTTTCAGAAAATACATCCAATGCATGGGAAATTAATTGCATAGCTTTCGAAATATTGGAGATTGTTATTTTTTTTCCTCAAATGTATTATCAATTATCATAACATCATCTTCTAAAGCATGCTGAATATTAATGAATAATAAATTTTTATTATCAAGCTCCTCATCGTGAGACAGTAAAAGTTCATTAATGCCATTCTCTTGCATTCCTTCAAATTCGGCTAAATTTAATCGACGCAAGTTGAAACTGCAACAACGCAAGCTGAGTTTTGTCAATTTTTAAAAAGCGACGCAAATCGAAACGACGCATATCCGATCGACGCAAGTCGGGGCTCTAGTGTATATATTTGACGGTGTAAGGTGTGGAGGTTTTATGTGCATTACTTTGGTTTTTGTCGCGTTAATAATTAGGCCATTGTCGTGACACCATTTCGCTGCTATATTTAGTTGTTTCTGCATTATTTCCGTGGCATATGCCATGTTTTTATCTGATACCACTATTGCGGTATCGTCTGCGTAAGCAAAAGTTGTATTTCCTTGAAGAGCATTTCTCATTTCGTTGGCGTATATTAAATACAATATTGGTCCTAGCTTAGAGCCCTGTGGTACGCCACAATCTATTGCCACTTCTTCGCTGTTCTTGTCACATATTCTCACAGGGTAAGTTCTATAATCCAGATAGTTCTTAAACCAGTTTAATGTGCTTCCTCTAACTCCAATTCTCTCTAGCATTTGTAGTAGCTTGTTATGTGTGAGTGTGTCGAAAGCTTTGCTAAAGTCGACGAATAGCACTAGACAATGCAAATGTTTACTCAGGCAACTATTGATGAGATTTGAGAAGTTTCCCAATAATTTATTTATAATTAACCCTTTTTGGAAGCCGAACTGATTTTTATTTATAATTTTATATTTCCTCAGGAACGAAGTTAACCGTCTAACAATGACTTCTTGTAAGACTTTCTCAACAGCTAGTAAAATAGCAATCGGTCTGTAGTTGTTGTAGTCTGACTTACATCCGCTTCTATAAATGGGTCGTATTAACGAAGTTTTTAGTATACTTGGTATAATGCCATTTTCTAAGCTTAAGTTGATAAACTTTGTTAGGATTGGTGTAAGATAACTTGCATTATTTTTTTAAGTCTGATGGTCTAATACCGTCCATTCCTGGGCCTTTCCTGGATTTTAAAGTCCTTAAAATATTGAAAATTTCCTCCTCATTTGTATATTCCAAATATATGGAGTTTTAAAGCATAGTTTCAATACTATTTATTGTTTTTATGTTACAAGTATGTATTATTTTATGTATGTTATTTTTAAAATTTGTTGCAAAATTGTTTAATAGTTCATTTATAGTATTGATTTTAAAATTTCTTGTAATGATTTCATCGACATTATTTGTTTTCTTTCCTATTATTTCGTTTATAATTTGCCATGATTTAACCACGTCTTACAAGACAACACATTACAAAATTCGAAGGTCTGTAGAAATATTTAGAATATTTGAATGACACTACTGACAAATGACAAATGACACATTTTGGTAGGTGTGCCGAAAGACACGTCATTCCAGCTAATGACTTTTGCAACAGCTGTGGGTCTGAGGAGCAGGCATGAAGTGACAGAAATTTCTGATCTCCAATTTTCTGACATCTCTGCCCGAACTCTCTAGTATAAAGGCAAGATTTATTTTGGATTCGGAATGGTTTTCTATAGGGAATGGTTTACCCGGGTAGAAATAATTGTGATATCCCAATGGGCCTAAATACTGACCTAAGTGGTATCATTTTCTACGAGGGGGTTCGCCACCTAAGCTAACCTAACCCAAAATGCTTGGATTCCACATTTCAAGTTTTGTTGCCATATTAAAATATTTTTAGTTGCCCGAAAAATTAGCAGTTTAATGCAGAATTTTTCCGTCGATGTTAGGAAGTTAGTTGCATTCCTTGTAGTCTAGTTGGTAGAGTGTTGACTAATTAGTTGAGGACCTGCGGTTCGACCGCTGGATCAGATATGCCAAACAAAAGGAAATATGTAACAGTATTCTTGTAAAAACTCTGAGAGTAATAAGAATTGTCATGAAAATTTCTCAAAAACTTGTTGCTCGAAATTGGTTTTAAACTGTAGGTCCCATCACTCACACTAGACTATGACGACTTCAATAAGGCGGATAAGTTAAAGAAATGAAACTTTTTTCAGAAATTCAGTTCGCAGTGTATGCAGTGCCACGAAGAATCTTGATTTCTTTGGAATGTCAGCAACAGCATATTGTACTTGTAATTTAAAAATTAAAATTTTTGGAAGCGGTACAGTAGCAAATTAGAGAGTTCCTGATAAGAGACTCTGTGCACTAATGGGTTAAGGGGAACAAGTGTATATAAAATGAAAAAAATATGTTTGTTAGACTATAAATACTTTTATGTGAATGTTTTTCATTTTTTTTTAATCAAAAAAATATAAGCATCTGGCCACCTTAACGGTTTTACCCACATTTAATATTGATTCGATTAGAAAAACCTGTATTGATCTGTATGAACTCTAGCAAACTTAATCATCTGAATTCTAATATTTAATGAGTTCTAGCAAAGGAATGAATAAATACAATACGATCACCAATCTAAATAAATAATTATAAAAAATTATAAATAAATTACAAATATAATCATTAGAAAAATAAATTGAAAAAGAACACTTAAATATAGACGTGTATACAAACGTTTAAATTTCAATTTTAAAACTCACAACAACTTCTGCAATTCTAAACCTATTCACGTTTCTAAATGGCGGGGTCAGTTCCTAGAATTTGAAAATTTTATCTGCTGCGCAATTTGAGTCATTCGTATACACAATACAGTTAAAAAAACATAATTAATAAAATAATTTTTATTTTTTTATAATTTATTAATATAAACAAGCAACAGCATTATTTACGTTAACTAAACATAATACAATGTTTATTCATTTAACAATAATTTTGTATAAAAAATTCTATTATTTACTGCTTTTTTATATAAAATATGTCTGTTTTATCTTGAAATTTCAGAAAAAGTTTTTTAGAGTCAATAAAATTGCACATTTTTGGGTTTTTCTTAATGCAGATAAACAGCACGTTTAAATTATAAAATTTTAACAATTTATCACGAATAAACAAATTTATTAATTTTTTTTTACGTAGCCGCCGCTATACAGAATGCAAATTTACTTAAAATGGAAAAAAAATAAATTTGTTTAATACTTAAATATTCATAAGTATACTGTTATATATAAAAAAGATACACATGTGCGGTATACCATATATTAAACGCACGTGACAAGACGAAATTGCGCTTTAGAGAATTTCATACAACACAGCTTATCGCAGGGTTGTTGAAGAATTTCTATTGTAAACGAATAACCTTAACTTCTTTAGAACAAGGTCAAGTAACATGCTTACAAGACAGTTATGTAAATATGACCAACAATTGTTTATTTAACCCTTTAACTGTTTAATTTTATTAAAAAAAAAAACAATTTCTGTCTGCTTAATTATTTCCAGTGAAGACGAGTATACTCGACATACAAACATAATTGGCCATTACAATCATTCAGTAACGATTACGACCACTTATATTGTGTGCATTAATTTTATCCACAATTGACGGATTTATTTAACCCTTTAACTGTTTAATTTTGTTTTAAAAAATTGTTTCTGCCTGCTTAATTATTTTCCAGTGAAGACGAATATACTCGATATACATACATAATTGGTCATTACAACTCTTCAGTCGCGACTACAACCTAGCTTCTCTCATCCCTTATATTGCGTGTGTTAATTTTGTCCACAACTGGCGGATCCTACAGTTTAAAGTCGACTCCGAGTGACAGATATTTTTTGAGAAACTTTTTCATTGCAATTTTTTTTACTCTCAGAGTTTTTGCAAGAATTCTGTTGAGAGGTTGAAGTCGTTTTTTTCATATTTCGTTTTGTTGAAAATGTCTGACCTGCGGTTTTAATCGTGGCCTCAAGTCTAATAAGCCAACATAGTACATACCAGACTACGGCGACTACTAAGGATGTTAGACATACACAATTTTTCCATAACATGTATATTTTGTAAGGGTACTTCCCCAGAATTTATTATAACCGCTTAATACAAGCTGTTGCACATTATTTAAAAGACCTTTATTTGATCTTTCTCAGGGAGACGTATATTCGTTTAATAATAATACGAATGTGATTAAGACGAGTATACTCGACATTATGCGAAAATTTTTCATTTCACTATGACAGTTGAAGGATGCATTTCGTAGCCTGGTAGTATACAAAGTAGTGTATTGGTCTATCAGTGAGATATAGTGATGGGTTCAATTTCCATCAGAAACTATGTTCTGTTACTCCTCTGTACTCCTCTATAATAATTAAATATTATTTGGAATCATATTATTATACATACCGTAATTCCTCTGTTTAACACAACGCATTTTTCTGATTTATGGAATAAACATTTTTATTGGGTTCACAACCACTGACGGATCTTCTTGACCGCATACTATGTTAATGTGCTCTTCATATCATGTCAGTATTTTACATTCATGATGTAAAAAAACTACGGCGCTGTAAAAAATTTACAATTCAAGCTTTTCAAATTATATTTATGGATAGTACGGTTAACCACAATCTTATCAAATCTCTAGTCAGAGATATGTATGTTCAGAAATGGAAACCGTATTATGTGCTGTTCACCAGCAATCCTCTGGACTTATTATTCGGTGTATTAATATTTACACCATCTGGCGTCATCGGACTATATTGATTTCAGAATGTCGGCGAACATTATAGATCAATGATTACCTACTTGTCTGCATACCAAAGCCATGTGGTTTTAACAGAAGGGCACTCCGCTAATGTAACATCAGACATCCTGATACACTTGCGGTTTTGAGCATCTCACGTAAAGACCACCAATATAGTGCGATTTACATACATACATAATTGGTCATTACAACCCTTCAGTCAGGATTACGACCTAGCTTCTCACACCACTTATGTTGTGTGCGTTAATTTTATGCATGAGTGGCGGGACCTACAGTTTAAAGTCGAGTCCGAACGACAGTATTTTGAGAAGCTTTTCATGGCAATTTTATTTACTCTCAGAGTTTTTGCCAGAAATCTGCTGAGAGGAAGTCGCCGAATTTTCGTTTTGATGTCTGACCTGGGATTCGAACTCGGGCCTTCAGTCTAATAAGCCAACACACTACCTACTAGACTACGGCGACTTCCAGTGCGCCGTAGTGCGATTTATTGATTTATTTATTAGTTATTATTAGTTATTGTTAAATTGCTGGTCTATGCGAATAAGCCACAAACCAAAACGGCCCAACATAACCCATACTTCTTTGAGGACTTAATTCAGGCTATGCTTGTTGGCCACGGTAGAATTGTTTTTGCTTTTTAAAAGCATTACTTTCTGCAGACTAACTAAAATTCGCTTTGGAAAATTTACTCAGTTCGCTTATAACTTACTTAATTGGTCATTACAACGCTTTAGTCAGGACTACAATCCATGAGTGGCCTACAATGTAACATCGACTGGAAACGAAAGATTAGGGGAACTTTTCATGGCAATTTTATTTGGCCTCTGAGGCTGTGTTAAAAGACTGCTGAGAGGAAGTTTTCGAGATTTTTGAGCAGGGATTAGAATCACAGGTTCTCATCTAATAAGATACTAAACTTCAGCGACTGTGTTTAAAAAACAAATTTTTAAAGGACAGAGTGGTTATTGAGCAGTTGCGGTCCATTCTTGCACCAAGTATTCTCCTTTAAATTAAAAAAAGCGTGAGCTCTCTTTACTAAAATATTGTTCCCACGCGGAACGCAACGATTCCTTTAATTGTTTGATTAAAGAAAGAGTGTTGAGATTTTTGACGATTTTTACACTGATTGTTTATTTCATACCAACTAATGCGGTGGAACGTATACCTATTATACATACATATCACAGAATATTTTCTTCAGAAAATGTGATGAGAGAATGTGTTTCTAAACAAAAAAAAAAAAACAACAATTCTCCCCGTAAAAAAAAAAATTAATATTTTTATAAGAAATTTCGCCAGAAACTAATGTTTAAAAGAAAAGTTTCTATTTCCAATCGAATATTTTGTCCGTTTCCCTAAGAGCACAATTAGTTTGATTACTATCGTCAGGCAAAAAGAAAGTAAGAAAAACTAAGAATGGAAATATTTCCACTCACGTCTATTATCTTTTACGTTTTACTGTTTAATTCTCTCCAATTTTTCTTTCGTAAACGAAATCGCATTTTTGTTTTTATTTTCGCTTTTTTTCGATTTCCAGTTAAAAAGTTTGTATCCCTTTAGGCTCCTTTGGCCTTAAGTTAATGGCAGAAGCCTCAATATATTTGAAAATGTTCATGAAACATTTAATATTAGTTTCTATAATATTACGTGCGAGTGAGCGTGTGTTCTACTGTATGTGGGTTAAGACCCAAAGTAACCCCAGAGGCCTAATAGTTTCTACTTCATTATATTTGAACATTTTGGTATCTGCTTCTTGTTGGTTTTTATTTTTTAGTTATTTTTGCTTATGTTCACTTATAAAGGGTGGGCCATTTAAAAGTTTAAATTTCAAAATGCAAAGAAACAAACGGTTATAAATGGAATATTATTTTATTCATATCGCTGCCGCGGCTGGCCTCAAATTTTGCTTATTAACATAACCACCAAGATGAAAAGTTGTTTTTTTTTCGATGCATTCCATATCAACGTGCAGTTTCTTGTTGGCCCATCTAGCGAACCGTAAACGAAGCGGATGGTCAAACGGCTTCTTGAACGAATTGTACTTTGTAAGGAAATCTTTTCGTAAACTTCAGCTGGTGCGTGAAATGTTCAATTCTTGAGAACGATGACGAGTTGACATTGGTGAATTCTCACGCACATTTTCAGCCACAGCTTGGATATTTTCGGCTGTACGCACTGTACGAGCACGCTCACGTCTTGGCGCATCAACAATGAAACCAGTTTCAGGAACTTTAGCAATAAACTTGCGTATATCGGGCACTGTTGGTTCTTCGCTACGACCAAAATTTGTACGACATTTTCGTGTAAATTTCCAATGAATTCCAACGTTGCTCAAGCGTAAATCAATTTATTACGTTCGGTGGAGATGCTATACTGAATTTTGTGACAGAATAGAATGACATAAGTATTGGCAGATTTGAAATAACCAATGGTTTAAATTTAAACCGATAGATGGCTCACCCGATATATGTGGTTTTAGATTTTTAATAATGTTCACAATTGAAATATATGTGGCAACATGAGAATATATATGTATGTACGTACATATATATTTAAGTTTGACCAACATTTTCTTGTTGAATGATGCCCTGATGTTTAATTCTCTTCCTCTATGTTTTGAAACTCCCCTTGAGAGTAGGGGAAGTTGTAGGTTTTATGTCTTTGGTGTTATTGCTGTTGGTGTTAAACAAAAGAAAAAAATGTGGGAGAGAATCCTTATAAAAGTTATAAATATTTTTGAAGTACATTTCAGTCGGTATATCTCTGACAATATGAGTTGAAAAACAAGAGAGAAAAGAATTTTTTGTTTAAGTTTCTTCTTCTGCCTTATACTAAACCAGATATACGTCATAATCAGCATACACCAACCATGATGTGGCATTTAGAAGAAGAGTTAGAAATGAAAGTAACCACTGGCTGTTGCCCCTGTGCACACTTATATACATACATACACACGCACATTATAAGCCACAATTTATGGTTTAAAAACTGTTAAAAATCTACTGTCAGTAGCATAAGAGTACATTGTTAGACAAGCAAACAGACAGACAGACCGGCCGAGAGACAAAAACAGGCAGAAAATCAGTTGAAATGATAATATGGTACGTTTAAAACACAAAAACCCAAAAAAAACCGGCTACGGTATGGTAAAATTTTAACTGAAAAGGAATTCGTAGAGAAACTATTACACAAACACACACATACACGTATACTCGTATAATATTTATTAAATTCTTGAAAGTCTTTCTGACATAAATTGTGAAAAAATATTAAATTTATCTCGAGAACTCTTCTAAAATATAACTCAGCATGGCCAACATTAAGCAAGTTAGCCAGTGTGTGTGTGTGTGTGTAACACCAACTCTTATTTAAATTTAAATTTAGTAGTCGACCTAGAAATGAAAAAAAATTAAAAAAAAGTTTACAAAAACATAAAAAACACATACACACACACTACTAACACAGTGTAACTTAGCAATGGCCAGCAACAGTTTTAAATTTTTAGTCGATTTTAATACCATCAACTAAAACGTTTGTGACTCAGTCGATGTCAGTTGTCGTCGTATATTCTTTTTCAGTTTTTGTTTAGCAATCCAAAAGATACACGTATTAAATAAATTTTTATATTTTATTCTTCTTCTTTTACAACAACAGCAATGATGATAATAAAAACGAAAAAAAAAAACTATAAAATTTAAGTTTTTTTGAATCTTTTTAACAACAAATAAACACGTTAAATATTAATTGAGGAAAAAAATAAACTAAATGCGGTGTGCATTTTAAATATGATTTGTGTACGCTACACTAGGGCATAAAGGCTATTGTCATGTTATTACAACATAGGCAAGTTTAGGCCACATATTATGTTAACTCAATGCTTAAGCAAAAAACTTAAATTCTTGTTTTTCTCCTTGATCCAGATGAAGGTTAGTATAGTAGACAGTGTGTTGTGTTATTAGACGAGAGCCGGTAGTTCAAACCACAGATCAGACAAAATTATTTCTCTCAGCGACTTTGCCTTAGCAGTCGTCTGGCAAAAACTTAGAGAGCAAATAAAATTGCAATGAAAAGTTTCTCAAAAATTTGTCGTACGGAATCGACTTTAAATTGTAGATCCCACCATTCATATACAAAATTAATACACGCAACATAAATGGTGTTACATGCTAGGTTGTAATCCTGACTAAGGCAGTACAGAAATTTTGTTGTAATGAATTTTTTTTATAAGCTGATCGATAATTTCATATAACTTATTTTTTAAATAAGTTTTTCGCCGTATATTTGCAGCGGCTACAACTTAAGTGACTACTTTCAATACTTCAAGAGTTGCTAGACCAATGTCTCAACATAGCCCCATAAAAAGCAATTCAGAGACATTAAATGGCACGAAGAAAATGGTGAGTAGAGAATACCGCTTTTGGAAGGAAACTTGGCCTCAAATTTAATTTGGTTTAAATCAATTGTTAAGCACGCTATCAAATTGCGGTTTTGATTTGATATCAAATGTTGTTGATGTTCAACTGAGAAAGTGTTGGAAACAAAAATTCAGTCATGAAGCGAAAATTCAGCATGAAGCGAAAGCACTCGTCACCCAATGTAAATGTAGTTCACAGCTCATTTAGATGCCAATAATGTAGTTATCGTGTAATCCACATCAATTTAACGATTTTAATGGAACTAATGGTGACTCGTAACAGGCTTGAGATGTATGTTCGTTCAAAACATTGTTCATTCGATCAGAAATCAGCTTCATAGCTAAACACAATTCTTTGGTAAAATTACTCGCCATCGATTAATTTCAAATGAGGTGAATAAGCAAAAATGCAAAGGAAAGTATAGTCGTTTTGACTGTATTCTATAACCATGGACGCCTAATTTCACATATACAATTTACCAAATAGCCAATGGACAAAGTCCAACAAGTTGAGAACGACCACGAATCGACATTTCGACTTCTTTTTTAAGAGTTTGTGTGTTACAACACCAATACTCACTACGATTTGCACATTTTTATTGCGAAAACGGTAATAACTTAACGAATTGCGTGCTCCATTGACTAATTATGTTGAGCATTAAATTGAAGTCGCCGCAGTCTAGTAGGCCTTGAGGCCTTGAAATAATATACAAAAAAAAACTTCTTCGGTGATTTCCTCTCTGCAGATCTCTGGCAAAAACTCTGAGAATAAATAAAATTAAAAAAGTTTCTTCAAAATCTGTCGTCCGGAGTCGATTTTAAACTGTAGATCTCGTCACTCATGCGTAAAACATATGTAAGTGAAGTGAGAAACTAGGCGTAATCCCGGCTGAAGACTTGTAATGACCAATAATGATGTATGTATGTATGTGTGTATGCTTTATGAACTTCGCGGGCAGATATATTTTTCAAGTTAAACAATTCATTTTGACTTGCTAAGCCTTAAGTTAAAACAATTTAACATTTTAAACTGGCAAACCATAGGTATCAAAATCGATAATTTCCACGTAGCAAAATGCCGTAAAAAGAAATCGATTGTTTTCTCAAGGAAACTAACCCCTATTTTCATTAAATTTAAACATTCATCATTGATCTTTGTGGTTCTATTAGCAAACAAGTGAGGCAATTGTCTATTGATGTGAAATCCATTCTATGGAATGGGATCAAATAGTCTTCATTTTTACAATTCGATCAAAATGGGTCTCGGAACTTTATTTTCATTCTCAGTCGCCTGGTTTAGGAAAACCTACTATATAAATTGTAAAATAAAGCGTAATTTTTCTATACTGGTGTTCATTATTAACCTTAGAGGAACAAATCTGTTAATAAACTTAAAAAATAATTATATTCTTCTTTTTCTAATGTCACTTAATCATTGCACTTCAAAAAAGACGTCATCAGCTATTGGGTGACAGAAAGTTTGAAGGTATGGGCCTGGTGACGAACGTGCCACCAAAGGAACTGGCCGGAGTTTCATCCGGAGTTTGGTGTGGTTCAAACACACCATAAATGGATCATTACAAGGGGGCTAACCTCTGGGTAATACAATGAGCCATATGGGCCACAGAAAGAACTTCTTAAGTTACCTTAACGTAAGCTAACCTAACGTCACTTAAGGCTAGGTATTTAAAGTATACGTGTTTACGTATGTAAAGTAAGAAAGAAAATCTTACATAATTCCATTCGCAATTCAAAATTGAAATTAAAAATCTTACGAAAGATTTTTTTACGTTTAATCGATTAGTAAAATATCACATCAAAGTAAAATAATGCATTTGTTTCCGAATAAAGTATAAAGTGTTTTTGAAAAATTTCAAAAATTCCTCTCACAATGCAGCAATCTCTCGAAAATAGAATACATGGGTGTGGAAGTGATTATGATTAAAGGCAGCTCAATAACAAGAAAAGGTTCTACTGCTTTGCTTTAAGGCTAATGAGAAAATTAGTGCTAGCAGTGAGAGAATTTGTGCTGGTAATGCGGAGATTAAAAACACGCATGAAATAGAGGTTTTAAAAACGCGAAATATAACTCGAAAAACGTTTTCGAGGCTGCATTGATAAAGAATTAATGAAGTGTTTATTTTTTATTTGTTTTGATTATACCTTGCCACCGTTGTCTTTATTATAATTAATACGCATTCAGTTTATGTTAGGCTGCAATTCCAATCTTGTCGTACTTGCTGCGTTGCGTTTATAGCGTAACTAGCCATTCTCCTCTACACAAAAACTCAGAAACTTGACATGTTGCATGACTTGTGTGAACCTCTAAGTTCCTTCAATTCATTCTGAAATTCTGAAATCCAATCAAGTCTGTACAAAGTGAAATACATACGACTAAAGCTATCCGCTAACCAAATAATGCAGTTACATTTTTCTACGTATAGCATAAGCTGTTAAATAAAATATTTGAAATCTATTTACCGAAGATCTAGTTGACAGCCTGAGCCCTAATTGACATTGTAGGGCCTTTCATAGCCTTCATAAACCCGCTTATTTTGCTGCATTCATTTCAAGTTATTGCTTTAAAGAGCGTAAAACTAAGACTTTGACTTTTCAAAACAGTAACACCACGAAAAGCATTGAACAAAGAAAATGAACAAAAAGAATAACAATAACAATGAAAATAATAACAACTAAATTCACAGGCCAAGTAATCGAAATACATATACGAAAAGAACAATACACCACTTTTATTACTGACTGTCATACACTCAGACGAGAATGATCTAATGAAACAGAATTTTTTTTAAGTAACAACAAAAAGAAAACAGGTAGAAAATAATAAAACAAGAACTAAAGAAATTTACAAAAAAAAAGAAATGAAATAATAAAAAAAATGTTCAGTAAGAAAACGTAAAAGAAATAATAAGAAACACAACACGCAAGCGTTAAAGCCACTAACAGAACGAATGGTTTGCTGTTGATATAGACGAACTCACGATTTACCGCACCTCCGCACAAGAAAAAAAAATCGCTCAGCAATAGCAATTAAATACGAAAATGTTAAGACCTCACTGCTATACTATACTGTATCGGTTCTAGGCAATAATAAACAACAAAACAACGGGTATTTGGATTACACTAATACATGGACAATCAGCAAAATACCGGCTTAAAGGAGTACTTATTAAACAAGATACATAGAAATAAGAGATTGAGAGAAGGAAACATTTTTAATACTCTTGAGTTGACTTGTGCAGTTATATTACAGCAGGTTATTATAAGTGTATAAGTGAGAGATATTTTTGTTATTCCTTTAACATGATCTTTATAAGTATTTTTTATTTTTGTTGTCGACAACTTGTTGCTCATTATGATGTTTAGTAAGAGAGAGTATAAAAGTATTGCTATAGCCAGCAATAAGAAAAAAAAAACAAATACTTGATCATTATTTTCAATAAATTTATAAACAAAAACAAGAAATAAATCTCTCCCTCGCTCGCTCTCTCTCTATAACTCTCTGTCACTTTTGTTTGCACTCTCTCTCTCGCTCTCTCTGTATGGTTACTAAATATGCACACATATTGAGCCTCTAGCTAAGCCAACGTTATTTGAAATCATCTTAATTCAGTTGGTGTAAAGTCGTGGTTAAAACATGCCAACGTTTCGTTTGATAAAACGGTTCTTAACGATTATCGTTTGAATATTTTCTTACCATAAAAACGCTAGAATTTTCAAGAATTTCTTGAATAAATTCTGTGAAAAAAAGGTGTGATTTTTTTCGCCCGGTTTTTTTTTTTAAATAAAATGTAAGAATATAAATAAAAAGAAAAGAGAAAATATGAAAAAGCAAACGATTTATTTAAATTTTGTGATTTTTTTTTGTTATTAAAATTTCAATCTTTTCAAGAAGTTAAATTAAAGAAAAATAAAGGAGTCCGAATGGAAAAATACCCAAGCTCAAGTGTATTGTATGCAAATGTTAAAAAAATGAAAGAAAAGAAAAAAGAAAAGAGAAAAAAAAACAAAATAACAGAAAAAAACAAAAAATAAAATAAATGATACTAAAGTGGTTTTAAGTGGATTTTTTCTTCTTCGCTGGTTTTCGCTGGAAATAAAGTAAACGTGGTTTAGAGTTGGCTGATGGCCAGCTTTTTTTCTCTTTTTTTTTTTTTTTTTGTTAAAATAAAAAGCAAAAGGAATTCATTTAAATGTTTGTTTTTTTACTGAAAAAAAAGCAAAAAGAAATGATATTAAAAATCCTCTCAAATACAAATAATACCCAAACGTCTTGGCATAATATTTTTTTTTTATTTTTTTATTTATTCTGAGTCATATTGATTGCTTGCACAACAAGTTAAGAATTACTACAGTTGTAAAAAGGCGTATTTGCTTCTTTCGCCTCAACGATATTTCTAGAATCTTATGGTCAATGAAATTTTTGAAGCGTAAAATCTTCAAAATATTTGAATTTTTCTTTTAAAATTAAAAACTGCAGCACGTATAATATTTACAAAAGAAATGAGTTGGGTACAGCTGTTTGCTAGATCTTGGAACATTGTCAGATATGGCAAATGCAAACTTAGCAACATTACATAGATTTTCATTTTATAGGTTTGTAGGGAATTTGTCAAAATATTCCTTGACACTCAAGACCAAATCGCATAGCATCCATCGTACGTTGTGCTTTCGAATTTTCAACTGCCAGCAAAATATCTAGCATTGAAGGAAATTCCTCAAACCATTTCTGGACACTTAAGACCATAGCATTCATTGTAACTTATGCTCTGACAATTTCAGCCGACAACAAAGACCCTACCAATCTATCAGGTTGACATTTATTGAATTTGACTGCACCAAAATATATTTATACCGGCAAAAGCAGTATTACAACAACTCATTTGTGCCAAAAACAATATGTATTTATTGCGTTTTTTCAAGT
The DNA here is from genome assembly GCA_927399465.1 of Sarcophaga caerulescens. Lineage (NCBI taxonomy): Eukaryota > Metazoa > Arthropoda > Insecta > Diptera > Sarcophagidae > Sarcophaga > Sarcophaga caerulescens. The sequence goes on along the minus strand of OV656873.1, from coordinate 99,168,230 downwards.
CCACTTTCTGTCAAATCTGATTCTGCTTCGCCCTGCCTATTTCGTCTGTTAAAAATGACAACAACAACCACACATAAAAAATAAACATAAACAAACTTTTCACCTTGTTTTTGATATGTCAGAGACAATATAAAATAAAAAAGAAATATTCAGCTGCGTTGATAACACTATCTGTTTAAATCAGTGGTCGGCACCAATAGCCCCCGGTGGCCGAACATCTTTGGTTTTTTACACATAATGAGATTAAAAATGAATTCAGTTGCCTGTCAGCTTCCAATTAAGAATGTTCAGGTTGCAATTATACACTCAAAAAAATATTACAGTAAGATTCAATAATATTCAATGAGATTCACTAATAACAATGAGAAATAATCTCCATTTTTTAACGAATATTTGTCAAGTTAAATACGCAGTCTTAAGGGTTTTGGTGCTGTACATTTTTTCTATATTTTCGACATACATATACACATTATCAGATTAATAAGTACACTTGAAAATATTACTAACAATTTTCCTCTGGGCTATAAACATGCTTCTCACAACTACAGTCAAATTCATGTTCTCTTTGTGCAGACCTCTGGTTTAAATATATCTTGGACTACACACAACAAAAACAAACCAGCTGATAGCTGTCAAGATATTGAACGCAAGTGAAAAGGTAAAACTTGCTCAACTTTATGCTAAGCGAGAAGTACCTACTGAAACAACTCACTCAAGAAAACAACCATTTGAAGTCACCGTAGTCTAATAGGTAATGTGTTGGCTTATTAGACGTGAGGCCACGGTTCAAACCCCATGCAAGATATCTCCAACAAAACGAAATATAACAACAATATTTCTTCGGGGACTACCTTTCAGCAAATTTCTGGCAAAACTGAAAAAAAAATTAAAAAAATTGTCATGAAAAGTTTCTTAAAAATCTGTTGTTCGGAATCGACTTTAAACAGTAGGTCCACCCACTTGTGTATAAAATTAACACACACAACCAGCTAGGTCGTAATCCTAACTGAATGGTTGTAATAATAAATAAATGTATGTAATAAAAACTCTTAAATAGGAGTAGCTGTAATATAATAGCTTGTGCGTTGACTTATTAGACGAGAGCCTCTATTATAACCCCCGGTTCAAACAAATATTTCTATTGACTAACTCCTCTTAGCAGTCTTCTGGCAAGAACTCTGAGAGTAAATAAAATTACCATGAATAGTTGCTCAAATCCACTGTTCGGAGTCGTCATTAAACTACAAGTCCCGCCAGTTACGGATACAATTACCGCACAAACTGAATGGTGTGATAAGCTAGGTTGTAAGGAAGTACTTGATAAGGTTTACCTCCCAGCAAATGAAAAACCTTAACCTGGCTTTTGCTGTCACCAAACCAGTTAACCCTCAACCTTACATTGAAAGATAATGTTTGAAAATGAAAATCACAACAAAATTAAGAATTTATCCGTAAAATCCAAACGTATTTTATAACGAGTTTAAGGACCCCCTGTTAAAATGTATGAATATAATGGAGTTTCATTGAATTATTTTGTAACGCCTGAGTTATGCAATACGCCATACCACCACAAGTTGCATTTAATAATTGTGGTTTGAAATAAAATTTTTATCGCTTTGCTACAGCATTTATGATTAATTTTGGAAATTTTTAGTTTCGAATTATTTGAAAGAAAAAGTGTTTAAAATAAATTTAACGCATGAACAATAAATTCGGGTAATAAAATTATCACGTGAGAAATAATGGCCTTTGCTTTCATCCAAGAGAATATAATTAATAATTTTATGTTTTTTTTAACATTAAATGGTTTTAATAGTTAAAACGTAAATGTTTGGAAAACATATTTGTTGGCTGTAATAGCTCTACAACTGCGTAGTTTAAAGAAAGTTTTTTGAACAAAAAAATTGTTTTTTTTTTTTGTTACAATATGGTTAATTATGTAGTAAAACTAAATTTTAGTGGCTTTAACAAACTAATAAAACTTTAAACAAACAATACATTGTTTAAAGATTTGAACATCTTGCAGTGGACAGCAAAAGTCTTGGTATTCCAATATATTTTGACAAAAAGAGTCCCCACAGGCTTAATACTCTTGCACAAAGTCCCGATATGACTTCAAAAGAGTATTTAGGAGATCATTTGAAAGAATGGTTACGTAATAGCTAAACCTCAAACAAAAGTCAATCGAAAAACTTGCTCATGGTGCCACCAGAAACCACTAAACAAAACTTTTACATTCAATGCCAATTGGTTAAATGGAGTGCTTGACCTTTAAGCATATTCCCCTAAATACAAGGGATAACATTTTCATATATTAGGCCTTTGAATTTTAAATTTACTCAGGTTTCTCCTTGGGGGTACCTATGGAGTCATCTGAAACTTTTCCTTATCTTTTTCTTGTTTTATGAAAAACATTAAAAAATTGTTTGTTTTGTAATAAAACAAAAATAAATTAATAAAATAAATATAAAAACTATAAATTTTTATGCAAACTTTTGTCTAAAATTCACAAAATTGCTAAAATATATTGCCGAACTAAGGCTTTTGCTGTCCACTATATGTACATATGAATCAGAGTATTCAATGGAATATGCCAAGAGACATGAGATTTTATGTTCGAACATAATAACTTCGACGCCTTTTGGGGCATATATGGACCTGGTTTGTTGAATTTCATAATCTTACTTACTTAACTAGTTATTAAAACCCTTTGGTTAGGATTATGGCTTAGATTTTCACATCACCCATGTCGTGTGTGTTAATTTTACGAACCACAAATTTTTGAAAGATTTTCATGACAATTTTATTTATTCTCTGAGTATTTGTTAGAAGGCTGCTGAGAGAAAGTTACTGAAGAAATATTTTTTTTATATTTCGTTTTATTCAAGACGTCTGAGCTAGCGGTTGAACCGTGGCCTCTCGCCTAATAAGTTAACACCCTAGTTTCTCGACTGCAGCGACTTTATAATCAATCAAATTTAATCGCCTATGGCTGGCATATTTAATTAAAGGACACTTTAAATTTCCTTTTGTATTAATATTACCGACAAACAAATGACCGAAAAAAAGGCTCCACGTCTTCCCTGGGTGGAACGGATCCGAAATGTCCGACTTCCACAATTCTGGTGCATAAATTGGACAGAATGAGAACGATGCCTTGGCTTATGTTTGTTTTGAGAAGTCTGCAGTATCTTATTCGCTTATACATGGGACTTAAGAAAACCCCACAAGAAAAAGTCTAACGAGGTTAAATCACACTTTATTAGTGGCCAGTTCACATCACCTCCACTTGAAAAAGCCAAGCCTTCAAATCGCTAGTATATTATATTCATGAACTCCGTGGCATGTAGCGTCCTCTGTGATTAGTGTCCACATCATTTAATTCACACCAAAGAAGTTGGCAATCAACTTATGGTACTCGCCGTTGACGCAAACATCGTTCTCAAAGGTGTCAACACACACCAAACAGTAACCTTTCCTGCATTAGACGGCATTGGATCACATATGGTGTGGTATACTCCAATTCTGTTTATTCACTTACCTAATCATGCCGCTAATTTTATGCAGTTTTGATGGTTTGCCATCAAAAACTCATAAAAAGTGAATAAGAGATTTCAAATGAAAAGCAGGGAACAGGAAAACTTCTGAAAATAAATTGTCACCAAATGCAATTGCCAATATATGCGGCGTAAATGATGGTGATGCTTAGCTGAATAAATTTTGTAAACAAAAGTTCACTCATCATTCACGGTAACAGGATTGTTTTTGTTTTGTTTGAGACTAACACTCAGGGGATAACCCCTATTTATGCAGTGCATTGTGTTGCAGTACAGGGAAGATAGTTTATAGGAGAAAGGATAGTGTGCGACCATTTTTTTACAACCAGTGACTTTTTTCAAGAGAGTCTCTGGTGGAAATTGAACCCACTACCTCGGCACTTGAAGTTTAGCTTACTACAAACTAGGCCATCAGAGCCCCCACCCTTATTTACAAAGAAATAGGGACTGATTTAATTTAAATGAATATAATAAGGATTCCTTAACGGTTTAAGAATTGTCTTACCTTCAAATACGACAAGATTGCTTTTTGACGTTGCCATTTAAGAAATGAATGCGTGACTAAAATTCTTTTATTCAGCCAATTTGAAATGAGCCCAATCAGCAAAAATTCGATGCACACGAATACGAGGTGTATTTTATTAGCCAAGATTACATATTATTTTAAAGTACGGGTCATTGTTGGCTAAACATTTTTCTTCATCTTTCAGGCAATTTGTGAATTCCACGCCAATAAAACTGTTCGTCTTTTGATGCAAACCAATTAGTCACCCAATTTTCAAGTTTCTCGTGGGAGTTGAAGTGCTGCTTAGCCAATGCATGTCTCATCGATGAAAACAAATAGTAGTCAGAAGGAAGAAAGTCTGGTGAATACGTCTGGTTGGGTAACAACTCCCAACCTAATACTTTGTATCATGAACCGTTTTTGCTTTGTGTGCAGGTGCATTGTCATCTTGTTCCATTGTGGGCATTTTTCGATCAATGCGTTTTTCTAATTGTCGTAGTCTTGGGTTATTAGAGAAGAGTGCTTGGTTCAAACCCCTGGTTTGGACATCTTGAACAAATTGAATTTTGAAAACAAAAAACTATTCTTTCGACGCCTTCTACTCACCAGCCTTCTGGCAAAAGCTGTGAAAAGAAATAAAATTGTCTTGAAAAGTTTCTCTAAAATCTGTCGGAGTCGACTTTAAACTGTAGGTCCAGATCATACATCAAATTAACACACACAACATAGGTTGTATGAGAAACTAGGTCGTAATCTTGACTAAAGGGTTGTAATAATCAATTATGTATGTATGTATGTGTTAAGAACTATTTTTAAAATTTATTCTAGCAAGGCAGAAACCATTTTTTTTTTGTATTTTTTTTCGGTTTCTTATCATCTTATTAAATATGTATGTTTGTATCTTAGAGATGCTAAACAATATAATAATTTGCTTCAAATGTATGTAAATTTTAGCTAAACTGTGGTTGTGGTGGCAAATAAGTGTGTGTATGAGTGTATAAGAGCTAAATTGGCGTAAATAATTTCCATGTATAAGAATATATTAAAATTTTTACCAAGAACACCAAGTATCTAATGAATGCCAAAATGACTTAATGAGTTGGCAAAACCAATAAGAAAATAAAAACTTGTTTTGCAAACAATTTTGTAACAACTAAGCAGAAAATTTTATACCAAAATTATAAAATTTTCAACTAAATTGAATCAATTAGAAAAGAAAAACAGTTTAAGTGAACTCTAAGAAAAATAAGAAAATGTTTGCTGTTCATAAGGTAAAAAAAAACCAAATGAAATTTTGTTATGTAAACAAGATTAAGAAGTAGGAAAAATTTAAGAAAAATTTTCTTAAATACGATCATTTTTATGAAACAAGGAAAAGTGTTAAACGGAAACTAAACACAGTTAAACTTCAATTATATACACGTTTAGTAAGAGAAAGAGTCTAAAAACCAAAAAAAAAAAAGAAAATCAAGGAAAAATTTCCTTTTTCCCAAGGCAAAACGAAAAAATGCCATAAAAATTAATGAAATGTTAGTGAAAAAAAAAAAAAAAAAAATTTAAATCAAAATCAAAATCCTTTTGGCCATACAGTTTTCAAGTGCATGTGTAAGTGTGTAAAATGTGAATTGTTTTTTTTTTGTTGTTCATTTTTGCTTTTTCTTTTGCAAACTTTTTCAATGCGAATTCAAGTTCATCCGTTTGAATTTCACCATTTGTACGTGTAATCAAATCGAAAAGTAAAGTTATACTCTTACAGTGTAACTTTGTATTACACTCTCCAGCATTGGCGTGTACGTATACATTCAAAGGTAAATGAAAAACTAGTTACAACTAGTTAATAAATACCGGTATTTCTTTTTATTTTTCTTCTAGTTTTTTTCAACCTTTTTTTCAATTAAAGTTTTTTGCCTCTTTTCTATGCATGTTTTGTTACTTTTTTTTCTACGTTTTACAAAATTGTTTCTACACTCCTTTCCACATGTTTTTTTTTTGTTTTTTTTTGTTTCTTTTATGTTTACAGAAATCGTTGCACTGTAGTGCAACATTTTGCCCAACTTATTTCTATTTTGGTGGCAACTATCAAGCCACTATCACCTGCCAACGTTAACATTTGTTTTGCAAATATAATTTCAAAATAATGTTCATGAAATGAAAGCATTTTTAAGCTTCTGTTGTAAATATTTTGTTACAATATTGCCTGTGTACTGTTGTACTGGTTGGAAGTGTCTCAATAGCAATAAAAAGCCCACAACAATTTCAATCATGCTCCTGTAGTCGTTATTGTAATTTGTAGTTACATCGTCATTATAGCGACGTGTAATGTTTATTCATTATCGGCCTTGGCACAACAAAATTGGCATCGAAAAAATTGTAATTAAATTCAGTAAATGTGTCCGGAACTTTAACTTTTTGCCATGCTACAGTAAATCTTGAGTCAAATAACAAGTTTTGTCTGTAATTTTTCGTTTCTCCATTGATTTATCATTAAAAATCTTAATACAGCCATGGGAAAAGCTTATTTGTTTCTATAGGCTCCCCTTGTAATACCGATATTACATATTCCACCATACAATTGGAGTTCCTGGTTTGCATCACTCAACCATCCCCAGAATTTTACAAAAGTGTGAACTTTTCTTAGATCGCCTTTGTCCCTAAATTCTAGGTCTTCAAGAATTTTTCTTCTTAGGATCCTAAGCATCGGATATGGACAGAGAAGATAGTATGTGCTTATATCCTCGTCCTGGCTGGCATCTCTCAACTATCTCAAGAGTTTTATGAAGGTGTGAACTTTTCTCAAATCGCCTTTGGCTAAAAATGTTTATTCACTAAATTCTAGGACTTTAAGAATTTTTCTTCTTAGGATCCTAAGCGTTGGATAATGACATGTTGAAGATGGTCTGTGGTTATCACTTTTTCCTCGTCCTGGCTGGCATCTCTCAACTATCTCGAGAGTCTTATGAAGATGTCAACTTTTCTCAGATCTCCATTGGCTAAAAATGTTTTGTCACTAAATTCTAAGTGTTCAAAAAATTTTCTTCTTAGGATCGTAAGTGCCGGACAAGACGTTCTGTGGTCTTCTATTCTTCCTCGTCGTTGCAGCTGCTGCAGAAGTCGTTATGTCGTTCCCGGTTCTCCCAGTGTCTCGTTATTACGACTTTAAGGTTCCTCACATGGAATTCTGTTAGGTTCAATGCAAATTCTGTTCTACATATCCATATCAGGCGAAGACTCTGTTGCCTCTACAATTGGGTTCATTATCCCATCGTCCACTTTGCCAATGAATGGAGTTTTAGTGAGGCCATTTGTTTAGCTCTCTACAGAGGAACACCAATCTCATGTGAGAACTCATTTGAATTTTTCGTAATGTCAACAAGTACAAGTGTGTCGGCCTTCGATGTTACGTTCTATGTGCTAATGGCTAGGAACCAAAATGTAATAATATATCGCCGATATGCGATATACTCTGATATTGAATTCGCACTCCAGCAATTTTAATAGTCATTATATCAGCTTGAAAGTATTACAATAATCAGGTAGTGCAAGAAACGCAGTAACGTCTAGTTATTCTGAAAAGATTCCACATCCGTCTTTGCCTGATCTGGATCCATCGGTAAAAATTTGAATGACGTTTCTAGGGAAGTGTAAATCATTATCATAAAAGCATGTATCCGGTATCAGCGTTACAAAACCAGAATCGAAAGCTGGTACAGGTATCGCGTAGTCAATAAGTAAGTCCAAATCAACAACACCAAAGATATTTGCATGACCATAGCTTCTGAATTTCCATGCTCTTTTGGCACTTATGGCCACTTCTTTCGCCAACATGTCTTGAGGATAGTATATTATGTCTTGAGGGATGTAGTCTTAAGGGCTTTTGTTATCATGATCGCTACCATTCTCATAATGCGCTCAAACTAGGTTTGGTGATTCCTTTTCCATAGGCCCCATAGAATAAAGTAGGTTTGATTAAAAAGTTGTATAGCCAGTATACATTTTTAGAGTTAATACCCCAGTTCAGGCTTATCGCTCTCTTACAACAATGAAGAGCAGTAACTACCTTAGTGGTTCTGCATTGTGTAATCAACTTCCCAGTAAGTTTGTTTACCAATATGATCCCAAGATATTTGGTGCTATTGGATAGAGTGAGAGCTATTCCGCTGACAGTAGGTGTAGAAAATTTTGACGGCCTTTTATCTCCTTGTGTAGAGTACTAAGCATGTTTAGTTAGATTTACTGCCAGTCCATATTCGTTTCACTACTTCGATAGTAATTTAAACGCAGATTTCAGAATTCGGAGATTGGAGTCACTGTAGTCTATTAAGTAGTATGTTAGATTATGAGACATGAGGCCACGATTCAAACTCAAATATGAAAAAATATTTCCCAGGCCACTTACTCTCAGCAGATTTCTGGCAAAAGCTTTGATTTTAAACTGTAGATTCCGACACTCATGTATAGAATTAACACACACACAACATAAGTAAGCTAGGTCGTAATCCTGACTAAAGGGTTGTAATGAGGAATTATGGATCTTTTCCTGTAGTCACTACTACCACGTCATCGGCATAGGCGATAATCAACCAGCACGCTATTCTATTGTCTTCAGTAGAATGTCAAGTTTGAGTTTCCATAGCAAAGGCAAAAGTAAACCTAGTTGTGGTATTAATCGAACCGCCACTTTGGGAATAATTTGAAGCACCCACAGTTGATTCAATACAATCACAGATAAATAATTTGATATTTTCTGAACCATAAAATGTACTCAAAACTTTTAATATTGAAAAAATAAAAATAAATAACGTTTACGTATACATCATAGGCGTAGGTTTGCCACCTCATATTGAAATAATGTTAATAATCAACTACTATTGCATTCAATACTTAGAGAGGAAAGGTTAATAAGTGCTTCAAAACTTTATAATTTTCTATTTGCTTGGAAAGTTTAATTCTTATGCCAAGGTTGGTTTATTTAAGTAAATTCAAACGAATAAGCCAGAAGCAAATAATAACACGGTGCGACAGTAAAAATACACCCGAGTAACTACATAGTCTAAGTTATCCACTAGGTTGAGTAGAACTCAAATATATTTTTTTTATATTTCTCGAACCCTCCACACTTGTTATATTTGGCAAAAGCGGAATTTTTGATCTTTTCACACAAAATTATTGATTACCCAAGTATTTTTTAACTTATTTTCAAAATCAAAAGTTTTTGAAAAGGGGACAGAAGACCCTTTAAAATGGTATACATAAACAAATGGTTCAAATTTACATGTTATAAGTTTTGATCGAGTAAACTTGGAAATTGAATTTTTTTTTTATTTTTTAAAGTTTAGCCATTCTGAATTGCAAAATTTAATTAAGAAATATAAAATAAGTGATGACATTCTGAAAGTGTATTATCTTGTGAAGAGATTGACACTTCGATTGATCAAATTAAAAATTGAAAAAATTACCGTAGTTATTATTTAAAGAGCCTAACAGTCGTATTATATTTTTTATATATGTCATCTTATCAAATGAACTTTCAGTTCAAAAATTTTCCAAAGTTTTGATTGATCTTGATTGTTTATCGCGAAATGTGTCAATTTCACGTTTGCACCACTACCTGAAGTCGGTTAATGTTTATGTTTTTTGCAAATATTATTATTTCTCTTTGCACAAACATTGGGCAACTTCTGGTTGTCATGCAAACGTGAAATTAACACATTTCGTTCGCGATAAACAATCAAGATCCATAAAAGTTCATTTGAAAAAATATATGTATGAAAAATATAACTTGACTGTTAGACTCTTTAAATAATAACTACGGTAATTTTTGACCGATGTGATCAAACAAAGTAGCAATCTCTGCACAAGATAATACACTTTTAGAATGTCATCACTTTATTCATATTTTTTTTATTAAAATTTGCTACTATGAACGGACAAGCTTGAAAAAATATGCAAAAATTCGCATTTGTCAAATTTACCTCATCAAACCTCATAGCAGATTAAGTTAAATAATATATATATGTATATCGTTTTAAAGGTCCATCCCTCTCCTTTCTAATAAGGTTTAAGTTTTGGACATCGGTTCAGAAATGTTTGTGTAATCAATAAATTTGTGGGTAAAGTCCAAAAAAACAGTTTTTGTCAAATAAAACAAGTTTGGAGGGTTCAAGAAATATAAAAAAAATATTTTTGAGTTCTACTCAACAAAACTCACAACTTACGTTATGTCATTAGATGGGTGCATTTCATTTTTTCTATTTTGCGGCATAGTGTAATTAATAGTCGTTATGGTCATGCCAAAATCTTGGGTTTGATTGGTCTGAAAGTACTAATTGACTACGCGATACCTGAACCTTCTTTCGATCTGAGTTTTGCGACGCAGATATTGGATACATTCTTTTATGATAATAATTTACACCTCCCAGGAAACGTCATTCAAATTTTCACCGATGGATCATGATCACGACACAGAAGCCACTGTAGTCTAATAGAAATGAGGCCACAGTTTCAAAACCAAGGTTAGACATCTCGAACGAAATATGAAAAATTATTCCTCAGGCGACTTACTCTCAAAAGATTTCTGGCAAAAACTCTGAAAGTGAATGGAAAATTGGCATGTAAAAGTTTCTCAAAAATCTGTCGTTTGGAATCGATTTGAACGGTAGGTTGGGCCACTCATTTATAAAAATGAACACACGCAACATAAGTGGTGTGAAAAACTGGGCTGTAATCTTGACTAGAGGGTTGTACTGACCAACTATGTGTGCATGTTTGGAAGTGAGAAGCAAGGTTAAGTTGAGAATAGAAAAATAGAGAAATTTAAGTTGTTTTTGCTTCAAACTATACGAAGAAATTTGTTTAGATTATCTGATCAACTAGGAGTTCAGTAATACTTCCCTTTGTACAGTTGTTGCGCAGTTAATGATAATTTTGATAATTCCTTCCTTTAGCTGAGATTTGAAATGAATTTTCAAACATTTATCAAATAATATAAAATGAAATGCCCTCATTTCAAAACCTGTTAGTCTGACTTCCATCTCTTTGTGGCCTTCTTGTAAAATCGCATAGAAATCGAATGGAATTTCACCATTTGAATGTGTCATATTTAATTTATCAAAATTTGTGAAATTTATCATCATTCGCCTCTTAATACGCCCAGGGATATGGAACACAGTGAAAATCATTTGCTAGCTTTTAGCTTGCTTGGTTACCATTAGCAACGACGTTGTCGTACGCAACGTAATCTGCCATGCATCTAATGAAATGTTGCTCTTCAAACAGTCATTCATTTAAGCCGCTTGCCTGCTATTAGTATGAAACAACATATGGCTATAATGGCTGTTAATACGTGTGTGTATGCGTGTATGAATTTCTGAATGGCAAAATGAGAGTTTTGGTGTTTGCAACTTTTCTTTTTCAAGTTTTTCTTCAAATTTCGATTCTTTTAAACCCAAGTATTTTGTTCCTATCACTCAAGACAGTGAGTGCGTGTGGCAGGGCTATTGTTGGAATTTTCTTATTTCATACTTTGCCGAGTAACATTAAGTTATACATACGGGTATACATACATCTAAAAGCGTAACAGTACAAATTACTTGGTAGCATGGAAACCCATTTTGTTTTTCGTTTATTACACTAACAACATAAGTAGGAAGGGAAGGGAAGGTAAGATTGTAATGAGAAACACTGGTTTATTTGCCATTTCCTATGCCCATGTCTCTCTACTGCTTCAAATATTCTCGTTACACTGTTTTACATGTAGGAATGGCGATAAAGATGTTGTTATTGTTGTTCATCATGATATTGATCATTAAGTTCTCATTGTTCTTCTTCTTCTTTAGTTTAAATGCTTGCCCCAATACTTTCAAACTTTAAGTGGGTGCGAAGCATTTCTTGTTTTCAGCTTTCCCTCACATTTTTCTTTAAGGAAATTTAAATGGTCTTCAATCTTTGCACGCTACACCTATACGAAGTGTTTAAAGCATCTTGGGTTCATGCTGACATATTTGGCAGCCGTTTTAATTCAACATTATTTTCATAATCAAATACAATACATATTAGCCTTTCAGGAATAATTCGTGTGGCAACCTTTATTTTTAATAATATTTTCTCATCGATTTGGCAAACTCTGAACTAAGTGCCGCTAGAAAAGTCAAGGAATAGTCCTCCTATGCCTATGCCTTCCATCCTCTCTTTTAATTTCAGTCCATAACTACAAAATTGAATTGAGATCTGGGGATTAAGCTGTCCAGTTCATAATGTGTGTGTTTTGCTCTTCTAAGCAGCTTTTTAAAAGTCTTGAAGTGGGTTTACAGTTCTGGGGTTGGCCCTCTATCGGTTTAAATTTCAACCATCGGTTATTTCGAATCTGGCAATACTTCAGTCAGGATGACGACCTAGCTTCACACAGCACTTATGTTGTGTGTGTTAATTTCATACATGAGTAGCGGTACATAGAGTTTTAAAGTCAATTCCGAACGACAGATTTTTGAGCAACTTTTAATGGCAGTTTTATCGGATAGGCCATTTATCGGTTTAAATTTTAACCATCGGTTATTTCGAATCTGGCAAGACGTACGTAAGTCATTCTATTCTGTCACAAAATTCAGTTTATTATCTCCACTGAAGGTAGTGAATCGATTTACGCTTGAACTACCAACGTTGCTCATTGGAAAGTTATTTCCAAAAATTGGTCGGAAAGTGCACGAAAATTTTGTACAAAATAGATTTTCAAAACAGATTTTCAAGAAAAAATCAAAACAAAATTTGAAAATCGGTTGCACGATTTGTGTATCAATTCCACTTTTGTTTGCTTTCAAATTGGAATCTTGTGCTAATGAGATCCCTTTTTAATTTGAACACACAAGAAAAATATGATATTTACACGTATTTTAAAGCAGTAGCTTTCCAATCGGTCGGCCATTACTCTACACATTAATTCCATTTACTTCGGTGTCTAGTAAAATCACCACTTAAAGAATTTTCTATTCTTGTATCTTTCTTTTTATGTATGTATTCTTTACAAAATATAATTTAGTTGTTGGGTTCTTTAGCTTTTCATTACATTGCTACTCGTCTCGAGTTAATTAAGGTCTCTTTTGGTTTGGTTGTTAACAACACAGACAATGTGGAACTCGTTTATTCTTTTGTCTTATGGTAGACCATTTTTCTTTTACTTTCCTTCATGCATAATTTTTCTAATAACAGCAGCATTCTTTTATTAGATTGCGTTTACTTGTTAAGATTTTCTAGATTAGAAGAAATCTTGTTTGTCTGGTTCTTATACTAACGAAGACTTTATAGGTTGTGTGATGTTTTGAAAATGACACTTGATGTTCAATTCATTTCATTTGTTGTTATAATTTTTAAGGGCTTTTCTTTTAAGTGCTGAAACAACGATTTTGTGTTAACATGTTAGAAAAAAAGTTTTGAGGCAAATTTTTCCATTTTACAGGGTACTTCAATTTAAGGTTTTCTTTTTTAGAATTCAAATTAAACATTCAATACATTAGACCTTGATTCTGGGTATACATAGCATATATATTTGTTCGTTACAACCCTTCATTCAGGATAACAGCCTACCTTCTCACACCACTCCAGTTGTGTGTGTTAATTTTACACAATGGCGGCGTGATCGAGAGTTTACAGTCGATTCCGAATGACAGATATTTTGAGAAACTTTTCATGGCATACGACCCATTGTGTTATCCACTGTGAGGTAAGCTAACTCCGCTAGTGGTGGGTTTGAATCACCCCAAGCTCTGGACGAAACCCGCCAGTAGCACGTTCGCCCCCATGCGCATACCGATGATGTCTGTTCTGAAGTGTTGTACCGATTCCGTTTTCTTAACATTATGGCAGCTTCTGGAGTAATACTGCTGGGGCAAACCATTACTGGCAGCGAAACTGCCAATAGAGCAGTGTCTGCTTAGAGTTCCTGTTAGAACGTGAACTATACTCTTGTGGAACTTAAGTAGTTCACGGTTTTTTCCGCTATCCACTACTGGACACAGCAGTTTTAAAATTTAGCAACCAGGTGTGTTGAGCCAACTACGATTTGTTGAATTTCAGGCTGCTTTTTCCAATTTAGAGGCACTTATTTCCCCTGTATCGTCCCCTTTTCAGATGCCTCCGTTTAATTTTTGTGCCAGTGCGTTCTCCTTTTCGTTGCTCTCTATGCAACAGTGGCCGAACACCATTACTTACTTACTTAATTGACCATTAACAACGCAATTGACAGATTCGGCCTGCCGTAACACATCCTTGTAGGCTCCTCTGCTTCTTGCGCGCCTACGCCAGTTGGTCACAACAATCGATGACAGGGCTTCCTCGATTTGGTCCTTCCAACGCATACAAGGTCATCCTCTTCGCCGATTTCCGCAGATCCCCGCATCAAATACCCGTCTCGCCGGACCATCCTCCTCCATTCGAACGACATGGCCAAGCCAGCGCACCCGCTGGAAATTAATACGCTACACAACGTCTATGTCGTTGAGAAGCTTATACAGCTCACTGTTGGATCGGATGCGGAAATCATCGCCAACTTGCACTGGACCGAAGATCTTACGTAGGACTTTTCTCTCGAATACTCTCAAGGATGCTGCATCAGTGTTTAATAGGGTCTTTGCCTCTGCACAATAAAGAAGCACGGGTGTAATGAACGTCTTGTAGAGTATTAGTTTTGTCGTACGAGAGTGCTCTCTGCTACTCAATTGCATAAAAAAACAAAAATCATAGTAGCACCTGTTGGCTAGAGTGATCTTGTGCTTGATCTCTAGACTGACATCATTTTTAATGGTAAACCGAGCCAAGATAAATAAATTCCTTGACTGTATCAAAAGTATAGTTATCGGCCATTATCTGAGATCCAATACGCCGCACGTCTCTACTTGTCGATAACATATACATTATTTTGCCAGACCCATCTTAGTAGACTCCCGTTCAATAGCTCTAAAGACAGCAGTAACATCTCGCTTGGTACGCCCTATGGACACCATTACATCCACACAAAATCACTGTTTAGTGCACTTTTGTTTTCCGTATATTTTCCGGAAAGATAACTGTTAACGAACAGAACCTAGAGAGATTAAGTTAAATTGCTTGTTAATTTACAATACGGAAAAGAAATTTTTTTTAGTTTCTGACTTCTTTAACTGTTGATATTTGACATAAACTTTGCTTTTCATTAAATTCAATCAAGTACAGTACGCTTCAAGTACACTTTTTAATTAATGATGATTTTGCATTGTGCACATATAAAATTATAATAAAAAACGAAATTAACCTTCATCTTCAATATGCCAAGCAGTAAAATACATGAAAAAAAAAATTATACCCAGAAATAGCTGGCATGTAGACATGATTATAATAATTATTTAATATTTTCAACGGCAACAGAAGCAATAAAAAATACATCATCATCATCGTCATCCTCATCATGAACATCAATCGTTAGCATCCCAGAAATCGAATTTAAAGCAGAGGCAAAAAAAAGAAACTTCATTTCATTTCTATAATTGTTTCAAAGCCGGATACGGATAATAATCGCAAAAATAAAAATTCATATTCACTGCTGCAATGAGTTTAAATTATTTTAATTATTTGCAATAATTTTTTTTTGCGCTCTCTCTCTCTCTCTCTTTCTCTATCTCTCTTGATGTCATTGTTATTATTGTTTTTGTTATCATTTTATTATCAACATTGAAGAGGAAAAAAACTAGCAATCATCACGAAATGCTTTAAACAATTTTTTTTTGTTACTTTTTTTTAAACAAAATTTGCATTAAAAATATTTAAAAATCGTTTTTTTTTTTCTCTTCTTCTTCTTTTTTTGTAATAAATAAAATTATAAACATGCAAATATAATTAATTTGCTTACAAAAAATAAATGAAAGAACATCGTCAATATTAAATAATTGTATGTGTATGGTAGATAACGATTTTATTTAACTTTTACGTGACATTTGGGCCATGATGTAACCCCTAGAAGGTGGTAAAAAAAATTTGTTACCAAAAAAAAAAAAACAATTTTTCATTTAAAAATTCATTTAAAAATGAAAATTTGTTATAAAAAAAATTTTTAAACAACATGTGCTGCTCTTAATGGTTGTATAATCAATCCTGAATACTTTTATAATTATACGCCTTTGAAAATGTGTTTTTCTAAAATTAATTCAATTTGTGAAATGAGTTTTAGAAAGAATATGAAAGAAGAATGAGTTAAGAAAAAATTTTAAAAATTTAACAAAGTTTGTGACACATGCCAGACACAATTCACAACAAAAAAAAAAACGAAATTGCTAAAAATACAAAAACACAACCAGCTGTTACATTTTTTAAGACTTACTAATCCTGTTACTCATCCTAGAAAATTACTTGGAAAATATTTTATCCAAGTCTCCAATCAAATTACTCATTTACTCAAATTACGCTTTCCTGAAGCGTTTGAACTGCTTGTTGCAGACCCCACAATTTGAAAGAGACTCTAACCCGAATGAAATCGAACAGTTCCCTCAGTGGCACGTTTCTATGATGCCTAGATCTTCAAACGTTATGTTACCCAAAAAGCAGATGACGTTTGTCCTGTCCTGAAAGGCAGAACACTCTCATAAAAGTTGTTGCACCAATTCCGTTTCTCCAACATCAAAGCAGCTGTTGTAATAATCCGAGTGGGGCAGACAGCGAAACTGCCAAATGTGGTGTGGCAGAACCTACAGTTAACGTCGACTACGAACAACAGATTTGGAAACTTTTCATGGCAATTTTTATTATACTCTCAGAGTTTTTGCCAGAAGGCTGCTGAGCAGAAGTCGCCGAAAGAGATATTTGTACGTATTTCATTTTATTGGAGATGTCTGACCTGTGGTTTGAACCGCGACCTCACGTCTAATAAGCCAACACACTACCTAGTAGACTGCGGCGACTTCAATTCAACGGTCAACATAATTGGTCTAGTAGCCACCCAATTCGTTAAGTTATTTATCATTTTCGCACTATTTATCATCTTAATAGCCCTCAACTAGGTGTAGAAATGCTGGGAAACTTTTCATGATAATTTTTATTAAGAGCAGCACATGTTGTTTAAAAATTTGTTTATAACAAATTTTTATATTCACAACGTTTTTGCCAGAAGGCTGCTGAGCGGAAGTCGCCGTGGAGATATTTTTTCTTTTTTATATTTTTTCGAGATCTCTTAGCCAGGGGTTGAGGGCTCTTGTCGAATAAGTCAATATTCTACCTAGTAGACTACGGTGGTTTCAGCAGAGCACATTCCACATTTAACATTCGTGGGCATAGTCATCTCAGGCGGAGATTATGTGAACTGGCCTTTGAGGTTATGTGATTTGAACCTTTTAGACTTTTTCTTGTAGGGTTTTTAGAGTTGCAGACATATGTGAGATACAAACTACAGCGGCCCTCAAACCTAATGTACAAACATATGTACATACATACGTACAATTTACATACATAATTGGTCATTACCACCTTTCATTCAGGATTACGAACTACCTTCTCAAACCACTTATGTTGTGTGTGTTAATTTTATACATGAGTGGTGGGACTTACAGCTTAAAGTCGAATCCGAACGAAAGATTTTTTTTTGAGAAGCTCTTCATGGCAATTTTATTTACTCTCAAAGTCTTTGCCAGAAATCGGCTGGCTTATGTGCCTGAGTTATGAAGAATTGAATATTTTCATTGCGCTCCGCCCAATATGTTTTATAATCCACATATAATTGCACCAATAGATCTTTCAAATTAATAAAAAATGTTGATGATATCTCACGCAAACACTTTGTTTTATTTAAATTTAAAGATGTGAAGCGTTTCAAACTATGGTCTCAATAGGCAATTGAGTAGCAGAGACCTCTCTCGTACGACAAAACTAATACTCTACAAGACGCTCATCCTCACCGTGCTTCTTTATGGCGCAGAGGTATGGACCCTATGATAGGAACTGATGCAGCAGCGTTGAGAGTATTCGAGAGAAAAGTCCTACGTAAGATGTTCGGTCCAGTGCGAGATGGCGATGATTTCTGAATCCGATTCAACAGTGAGCTGTATTAGCTTCTCAACGACATAGACATTGTGCAGCGTATTAATATCCAGCGTCTGCGCTGACTCGGGCATGTCGTTCGAATAGAGGAGGATGCTCTGTCGAGACGGGTATTTGATGCGGGGATCTGCGGAAGTCGGCGTAGAGGACGACCTTGCTTGTGTTGGAAGGTCGAAATCGATTGGTGTGACCAACTAGCGTAGGCGCGCAAGAAGCAGAGTTGCCTGGAAGAATGTGTTACGGCAGGTCGAAATCCGTCAATCAGGTTTTTAATGGCCAATTAAGTAAGTAAGCGCTTCAGATCCAAGACCCTATATAATGCATGAGATGTTCATTTCTCATCACAGTAAGTTGTTTCAAATATCTAAACACCAAGACGAATAATTCTACGGCCCTTCAAAGGCAATATTTTTCATGAAATTGCCAACATAGATCCACAAACGAAAATTTGTGTAAAAGACTAGAGACATGTGGAACCCATTTTAAATGTTTTTCAGTTCATATTATGATCCTTAACAATGCAATGCATGCCCCAGGTATTAAATTTTTATTCGATTACATTATGTTATATGCAAGCATGCGTTGGTGAAATTTTTATCCCTCAAAGTCAATAAGGTTATCCGCTCAAACGTTTCGATATTCGTTTTTGTGTAAAAAAGAAGTTAAGAAAGAAACAATTTCAACCACAAGTTTAAATTTTTAAGGTTTTATGTGTGCTGCAGAGTGGTATGATGCTCAATTGCTTGTTAAATTTAAGAGTTTTGAGGGATTGTTTCCTCTGCCGTATAAGGGTATGTTTAAAGGGTCAGATTTACTTTGTTAAGATCCTTTTTTTTTAAACAAATTGTTTAAACGTGCTTTGAATTTGTAAGAAAACGTAGTTTTAAGTTTGTAAATAATAAGGACACACAGATATTTTGTATGAAAAACCAAAGACCAACTTTTCCATCAGTTGAATTTCAATAACATTTGGTACATCCCTATTGTTAAAAAATTTTAAATTATATGCTCAGCAAGCAAAACAGCACATGTACTTTACATAAGCAAAAGTTATAGTTTCGAAAACGATTTTTTTGGAGCTAAAACATGTTTCATATTTTCTTTAAATTTTACATGCAAATTGTATGAAAAAGTATACTTTGCTTAAAACTATGTTCTCGAACTGCATAAATTATATTTCTTCTCCCTTTTTATGCTTTTTTTTGGGAGAGGAATTTGCTTCCTTTTATTGAATAACAATTTTGTAGGAATTCTTAACTACAGTATTTTCACTTGGATTATTAAGAGTTTAGAAGGTTCTCAACAGAATTAAAAGTAAATTATTGGGAAATAATGAAAATTCTTATTGAAAAAAGATCCAAGCTATGCATCACAGTAGCTTATCATAAAGTAACAGATAGTTTCTCTTCAAAAATTTTTTATCGGAAAGTATTTTGTGGTAGCTTGTGTTGCATAAGTTTCATTCATTGTAAAATATAAACTTTTTTTCATCTTAGCTAAACTACTCATAAACTACCTCATAATAGAGAGCTCAAAAACAACCAGAGCTATAGGGAAGGGAACACCACAGGGTGGAGTACTTTCTCCTCTCTTATGGAAACTGGTGATGAATGAGCTACTAGTCTTGCGGTTAGATTTGTCGACACTGTCAGAAATAGGACAGGACTTTGAGGAAAGTTAGCGGAAAAACGGAGGCAGTACTCGGAGTCTTCTATACACGAGAAGATACAATCCAGTGCCTTTTCGTCCACTGAAACTGAACCGGAAGGAACTAAAACTCTAGGATAGACAAACTTTCTAGGACTTATTCTGTATAGGGATCTGTCTAGGAAACAGAACATTATTAACTAAATGAGAAAGGCTTCCATTGCCCTGTAGGACGTAAAATGACGCACTGGATCTACACAGTGGTATCTTGACCTATGGATGCATAGTTTGGTGGGAATCCCTTGATAGGACAACTTTGATTGTATCCTGAACCGATTTGCCTTTGTGTGCAGATACTTCGTCATGTTACAAAATTACCTTGTTATGTCTTGAGGCCCATGCTGGTCGTTTTTCTGTCAATACATACTTCATATTGTTGATTTGTTGTTGGTAGCAATCTGTATTAAAGGCTTCACTAGGTTTTAGGAGCTTGTGGTACTTCACACCTTTCCATTCCTACCAGCCACACAGCATTGTCTTCCTGCCGAAGTTGATGGTTGTCTCAGACTAACACATGATTTTTTTCCCCGTTTAGAAATCTGAAATCATCGCCAATCACAATTGGATGCAACACTGATTTTCTTTCTATCCTGTCTTTGAAGCAAAATTTCTCAAATGTCTGTCTGTCATTCAGTTCAAGTGGCACCCATTTTCCAAACTTGTATATCTTTCCCATGGCTTTTAAAAGGCCGTAAATTGTTTGTTGTGCAACATTTAACATTTTTGATATTTATTTCGGACTCAAAGTGTTATCGTCATACAATATTTTTGCAATTCGGTGTCTTAAATTTTTTTGTATGGATTTCCAGGTTCTTCGTAACACTCATCAAAATCGTTATCACTGAACCGTCGAAAATATTTTCTGTGTGTTGGTTCTGATATTGCATGATTATTATAAGCCTCGATAAACATTCGGCGCGACTATCTCTTAAATGAAAACAAAAATTTAATCCTTTCCGCTAATCATCAGTTTCTGATACAAAATTCGTCGACCTTGAACACAATGAAAAAATAGAAGCAAACCAGCACTGATTTGATGTGTACTCAATATGTTTGACAGATATAATTGCCAACACATATTATGTACCAACACATTATATATGACTACATTTAAATATGATTTCGGTTAGTCGCCATGGCTGCCACTCGCAAGCCAGTCTGGCATACACTTTATTCTCAAACGTATTTCGTCTATACCTCTTCGAATCTTGACATCCAGTTTATCGATACAGGCAACTGACTTAACATAACCCTTAAAGAACTTAGTCCGAAAGGGTTAAATCAGTCGATTTCATCAGAAGTGTCTTGTTTCGATTGTTTGTCTCTCAGAAGGGAACCACCAATCTCCAGGTGCACTTGAAATTTGACACGAAAGATTCTTTGTCGCATGATGCCATAAACACGCTGCAAATACAGCAATCTGAATACTCTCAGAAAACCATAGGCTGTCGTCACAAAAAAATTTTGTCAGTATTTTTATTCTAAAACCCGCATCGAAAGGTGGGTTAAAGTATTGCGTAGTAATATGGAAATCTCATCTAACAATACCTAAGATTTTGTCATAACCACAGCTTCAGCCACGTATAGTTTCTTGATTTAAAACAGCACAATTATTGCATCGTTTTCAAATACACTTAAACCTTGTATTTGACATGCAAATTAATTTATCGCTTAGCTGAAATTCCCCAATTCCATGAACATACCACAAATCTTTGTTCTGTAAATAATTTCTATTATTTTTTGTACCATCCAATATATTTATTTTATAACTTTTTTTGCATTGTTATCGCAACTAATAATGACCACATTTAGTTTTCTAAAGAAAAATAAAATTTCAACCACTCAAACCGCAAATTGGTTTTTAAATTTTAACACGAACAAAAAAAATCAAATGGAAACAATAAAAACAGGTTTTATAAATTTTTTTTACCTTAAAAATTTCAATTAGACGTCTGGTTCTCATGAAGAAACAAATCAATTTAAATAAATAATTTAAAATTATTAAAAAAAAAACAAAACCAGCATCAACAAAAACAAACGGTTAAGTCCCCTTTTATGAGTCACTACACTGTAAAAAAAATGTATTTTTCTTGATGAGCGTTGAGATGATTTCGGAGGGTTTTTGAATGAAGTTTTAACGGTGATCTTAAGGTCAATAATCCAATGCACTACTTACTAGACTACGGCGACTTCTTGGATATTACATAGACTTTTCGTAGGGAAATTCAATCTTGTTGGATGCTGGACTAACACATTTCTGTCCTTAAAATACCATGACCATCTATCGCATAATAGCGATTCTTACGGGCCACTGCCCCCTTGCTAGGGGCATGTCGAAAGACTCGGCATTCGAGCAAGTGACTTTAACAGGAGCTGTGAATATTATGAGGATCAAGAGACTGCCTTTCACCTAATGTCTCAGTACTCTGCTCTCGTCATAAAGAGACGGAATATTTTTAATTCTCACTTTCTGACATCTCTGACCAAGCTCTCTGATATAAGGATTGCTGGAATAGGAAGGTTTATTTGGGTAGGTTTTCTCTAGCGAATATTAGATCCTTAGGCACAATTGATTGGTCCTAAATACTGACCGCAAAACTCGATATTATTGGAAAGTGACTTCTGTAGGACCTGTGGGTGTTAGGAGGATCAAGAGAATGTCTTTCACCTCATGTCTCAGTGTTTGCGATTGTCGTAATAAGACTGAGGTTCTTAACCTCTGACTTTCTAACATCTCTGACCGAGCTCTTTAATATAAAATTGCTGCAAAAGCAATAATGGCTGGTTTTCTCTAATGATCCCCAGTTACAATTGATTGTGGTATCATAGCGGTCTTAAGTAGGACCTCTTCCCTTGAGAGGGGTGCACCACCTTACCTAATTTAACTTAGGATTGAAGTCGCTGTAGTCCAGTAGGTCGTGTGTTGGATTATTAGACGTGAGGTCACAGTTCAAACCACAGGTCAGACATCTCCAACGAAACGAAGTATGAAAAAAATATTTCTCCGGCGAATTCCTCTCAGTAGTTTTCTGGCAAAAACTTTGAGTCGACTTTAAACTGTTTGGCAACCCGCTGATGTATAAAATAAACACAAATAAGTGGTATGCGAAGTTAGGTCGCAATCCTAACTGAAGGATGATAATAATGAATAATTATGCATGTACGTAATCGGAATACCTCTTCTTTGTTACATGTCAGCCTTGGCCAGCTTATCAGCAATGCAATTTCCAACGATAACCCTGTGTCCGGTTCTCACTTAATACCCCTTAAACTATTACAAGGAATGTAGAACATATTATTGCTCCTGCCATAAGTACAAAATTTTATTGGCTTCATTTTATGACACATAAATAGAGAAAATAAGAGAAGAATACTATAAGAATCCACACAATAAAAGAACAAATATTTTATGGCAAATTTAATAAAAAATAAAAATCATTATAATGACTGTGGTATTGATAGTGTTACAGTGCCGATCACTTTAAATAATGATTTTTACACGTGTTTGAGTGTATGATTGTAACCATATGTGTATTTAAGTGTGAACGTCAACATATCTTTATTATTCACACTTAGGTTGGATTGTATGATATTGTGTTTAAAATGATAAAAAAAATTAAAAAAAAAATAACAACACAATTTGTTTTTTAAATAAAGAAATAAAAGAGAAAATTTTTAATTGTTTTTTTCTGCTTAAAATATGGAAAAATAAAAAATAATTACGAATATTTTAATGGCAAAAACGAAAATAATAGAAGTCAGTTGGCACTGACATCTCGAGAATTCAACAAAATTGTGAAATAACATTACTCTGGTTTATTAGGAGAAGAATATTCGACACAAATTTTCTTTTATTTCGACTATATACATACATTTATATATTATACATACGTACATACATCCATACATAAATGGTCATTACAACCCTTCAGTCAGGATTTCGACCTAGCTTCTCACACAACTTATGTTGTGTGCGTTAACTTTATACATGAGTGGCGGGACCTACAGTTTAAAGTCGACTCCGAATGATAGATTTTTGAGAAACTTTTCATGGTAATTTTATTTACTCTCAAAGTTTTTGCCAGAAATCTGCTGAGAGGATGTCGCCGATAAATATCTTTTCATATTTCGTTTTGATGTCTGACCTGGGGTTTGAACCATGGCCTTACGTCTAATAAGCCAACACACTACCTATTAGACTACGGCTTCTTCATACATACATATATCATTGGTAATTACAACCCTTCAATCATGACTGCGACCTAGTTTCTCACATAACTTATGTTGTGTGTTTTTATTTTATACAGGAATGGTGGGATCTATAGTCTGAAGTCGGCTCCGAAGTACAGATTTTTGAGAAACTTTTCATGGCAATTTTATTGACTTTAAGAGTTTTTGTCAAAAATGTGCTTAGAGTCGATTTGCGCCTTCAGTAAGAATCTCAGAATGCAATCTTGCTGTAGGTGGCAGTGTTTTTTCCATCTTTTGAAGATGAGATCGTAACTGGCATGGCCTCTTCATATTAAGAAACTTATTTAATCTTCGTTAGCTTACTTACTTACCTTACTTAATTGGCCATTAACAACCCGAATAACGAATTTCGGCCAGCCGTAACACATCCTTGCAGACGTCTCTGCTTCTTGCACGCCTACGCCAGTTGGTCACACCAATCGATGATAGGGCATCCTCTATTTAGTCCTTCCAACGCCCTAAGGGCCATTACATCGTCTATACAAACTCTGGACCAATTCGTATTTGTTTCTACTGGGTGCCAGAATAGTGGTATACCCAGGAAAGAGACGTAGAATGCTTTTGCGCTATTAAGGTTCACTGTCTTAGGGCGATTGAATAGTCGATCCTAAGCCAACAATTTTCCACTTCTACAAACAAGATGTGGATCAGGCTGAAGGAACAAAAGCGTTGGTTGGATGGATTGGGTTGTTACGTATCTAATAATCTATGCCTTGCAACGTTGGTTGGTTGGATTGGGTTGTTACGTATCTAAGAATCTATGCCTTGCAATGCGAAGCAGTATTATTGCTGCTGGATTTAGATAAATTGAGCATGAGTAACTGGGCATTGCGAGATTAAAACGCTGACAAGGATCTGAAACAGATCCCAATAGAACAATTGCAGAACATGTTGCGACAAGGTGGAGTTAGAGACTATTGATGATAATGATGACTATTAAGACAGCCCTCAGTGGAACGAAAACTCTGAGTAGGGAATTCTTTGATGGCCTCGATTCTCTGTCGAGAGTAGACATTCGATTCCCCTGAGACTTGTAATAAGATTATGATGATTAAGAGGTGTTCAAACATCATGGCGGTTGTTTATTTGATGCTCTTTACATGTTGCGATTGTGTCTTTCTTCAAGTTTCTCTGTCTATAATAGTTCAATGAAGCAAGCGATGAAACAAAACGAAACCGAATAAGAAAATTAAGATGCTTTTTGGAAGCACTTCGAAGCTTACATGAGAGAAGCACAAGTTAAGTGCAGGATCGTCCTTGAGGACTAGCCCTACTTAGTCTAGAACTTAGAAAAATCGTGATACCACAATTTATATTCAACCTGGCAATCAAATATTCCCAATAGAGAAACTTCTCCTACAAGAACAGGGCACTGACATATAAGGTAAAATACAGTCTCTTATTCCTCCTCAGACCAATAGATCAGAACAGAAGCTAACATGGCATGAAAAATTTATCAAAAATCTGCCGTTCGATATCGATTTTAAACTGTAGGTCCACTAATGGATAAAATAAACACACACAACATAAATGATGTGAGAAACTAGATCGTACTCATGATTAAAAGGTTGTAATGACTAATTAAGTAGGTATATGAGACTTAAGTGACATAATGAGAGTTCTTTCGAGACTCTCTGCTTTAGGCGCATATCTTACCCACATAGACGTGGTAGGAAATGATAAGTAGTGAAGACTTTGAAGCGTTGGAAGCCCGGCCTTCGTAAGATCCAAATGCCAATAATATAGCAGATTTAAGTCATCTCAAAAGAGTGGACTCCAAATGCTAAGAAAGTTGATACAATATACAGACACCTAGAATGGGTAATCTTATAGGTTTTTGACGCCTTCAACCTACCTAACTACCTACTTTTAATACACACCTAATATTTAAATAGTAATGTTTGCATAAGTTTTCAAAGTTTTTTATTTTTTTTCCAATTCGTTACAAATCGAAAGAATCATTCAAATGTCAACAACAATTTACGGTAGAGTACCACACACAAACTTTACAACATGTTATGTGGTATGTTGCATTGAAGTTAATTTAATAATAATATTTTAAACAATATAATAGTTTTTATGACTGCAAAAAATTACAAATATTTTCCAATTGACATCATTATATAGATAACAGCGAAACATTAAAAATTTCATGCGAACTTGAGGTAAAATTAAAATAA
The DNA here is from genome assembly GCA_927399465.1 of Sarcophaga caerulescens. Classification (NCBI taxonomy): domain Eukaryota; kingdom Metazoa; phylum Arthropoda; class Insecta; order Diptera; family Sarcophagidae; genus Sarcophaga; species Sarcophaga caerulescens. The sequence continues at coordinate 99,141,981 of OV656873.1, read as the reverse complement.
AATTTTTGTAAAGTTAACAAAAACAAATTGCTATTGAAGGTAATAAATTACATTCAGTACTGCCATTAAGTCCGGTATTTAAGCATGTTTTCAATTATCAATAAAAATAGTATGTAATAAAGATACTGTATTGAAGGACAACAATTAAAACAACAATCTCATGTGAATAGGTGACATGCTGTGAGGTGGGTAGGTTTCCAATCTTGCCAAAATTGTTTATTAAAATTTTCTTGATTTTTATTTCAATAATGAAATCTCTTTTTTCTTTTACACACAAAAATTATAATAATTTTGTATACAAGTTTCGTTTACTTTTTGCCAAACAAAATTGTTTGATCTGCAACATATTGTTTGCTAACAACAGTTGAAGGAACAGAATTCAATATTGAAGGAGAAACTTTACAATAATTTTGTTATTTTCAACAACAACATCATCATTTCTTCTCCTTTTCTTCTTTTTTCATTGTATTCAATTTCAACTCTTTGTTGAAATAGTAACAACAAAAGAAAAGTAAAAAACAAAATAATAACACAGTGCCTAGCACGAGTATTACCAGGTGTACCGGTATGAAATGGGCGTTATTATGTGAAAATAAAACTCGGATACTTAATGGCAAAGTAAACAACATTGTAAACAACAAGTGTTGTACACTGCTGGCTACACATTTTTCCCATTTTTTAGGCCATTTGTGGATTCCGCGCCAATAAAACTGTCACTTGTCCCATCAATGTAAACAAATAGTAGCCAGAAGGAGCTAAGTCTGGTGAATATGGCGAATTGAGTAGCAGCTCCCAAGCTATTGCTTTAATTGTATCTTGAATCGGTTTTGTTATGTGTGCAGGGGTATTGTCATGTTGCAAAATTATCTGGTCGTGTCTTGTGGCCCATTCTGGACGTTTATTTTTACATACATACACACATAATTAGTTCTTACAACCCTTCCGTCAAGATTGCGACCTAGTTTCTAATAACACATATGTTGTGTGTGTTATTTTTATACATATATAAGTGGAGGGAGAGTGGAGTTAAAGTCGACTCCGAACGATAGATTTTTTTTATTGAAACATTTTTCATGGCTGTTTTTAATTTACCTTCAGAAATTTTCCAGAAATTTGCGAAAGGCAAGAGGAAATCAACGAAGAAATATTTTTATATACTTCGTTCTGTTAGAGATATCTCACCTGGGTGCTAATTCTCGCAGTCGATACCGTGCGAAATTTACTCGAAGTTGGATTTTTTTTAATTTTGGGATTCTCGCACTCGCTATCGAGTAAGTTGTATCGAAATTTCTTATGATGGCACTCGATAGCGAGTGTACGATCGAATGTAACCGTGTGAGTTTTATTCGATACCAAATTTGGTGTCGAAATTTTATTTTTAAATAGTTCGTTGGATAACAAGTGTTTATTTAAGATTTTAATTGTTATATTAATTAATTATTCGTATAGATTTTCGTACTTTTTTGTATTACTCCCTTTTTTTGCACCTTTGTAAAGGAGTTTTTACACAAACTCTAACGAGTAACTTAACAGTTTATTGTTTTTGTTAAAAAGTAAAAAATAATTATTCTTGTTTGAACGCTTTACAAGTGCCACAACAGTTTTTTAAAATTAACGACATTTTTACACGTAATTTTTACAAATCAAGGGGATGTATACCAGAGATTAGCAACGAGTATTCAAAACGATGAGTAGATTCGAGTCATACTTATAATTTCAGCTACTTATACGCATTCATACTTATTTTAATATCATACTCATACTACTCAGAATCAAAGTTAGAAATACTCATCGTACTCATACTTAACAATACGCATGATGTTGTTGATTTCGACGGCAGTTGCAGTGTGGAAATGGCAGCTGCAGTGCGAAAATGTTAGTATAAAAGTGTAGTGTAAAAGTTGTAGTCTAAGAGTGTAGTGTAAAGTGCAGTTGTAAAGTGCATTACTAATATTTACAAATAAAGAAAAAAAAAACCAAAAAAAAAGAAAGAGTTTTTTTATGAAGAATAAATAAAAAAGACTCTAACTTACTTACTCATTGTTTGGCAAGCCCAATGGATCACTTGATACTCGGATTTTCCTTCTATTTACATTTATATCACACTCACTCTCAGACTCTGATGACGAAGAATAAAAAAATAAATTTACGTCCATGACCGCGATTAAAAAAGGAAAAACTTTCAAAATTATAAAACAAATTCGCAATTCTTTTGATAAATTATTTAATTTTCTTTGTAAGCATATGTTTTTTGTTTAGATATTTGTAGTGTTGGTTAAGGCTTTTTTTATCTTTTACAACACTTTATTAAAAAATCGATTCGCAGGGTAACGAGTGCCATCATCAGAAAAACTCGCACGATCGAAATTAATTTCGATACGAATTTATTTCGAGTCCCGGAATTAGCCCCCTGAGGTTAGAACCGTGACCTAATGTCTAATAACTATTTGTGTTCTGTCCCAAGCTGCGCCTTTCCCCGCTTCCGCCTTTTAATCCACACACACTGACACACGTTGCCTATGCCTCTTCAATATATATATGTATAGGTTCCCCACACCCCGCCATCATTTCATTTAGTCTCTCTCTCTCTCGTGGTATGCTTCAAAAAATGCGGCATGCTAAACTCCGGCGACTTTTTTGATCAATGCATGGTTCAAATTGATCATTTGTTGTCGATAGGGATCTGTATTAACGATTTCATTAAGTTTTGGTAGCTTGTGATACACCACACCTTTCTGGTCTCACCAGGCACACAGAATTTTCTTGCAGCTGATGGTTGTTTCGGATTAATCTACTTTACATCGCCAGTAACAATTTTCTATTGTCTCCTTAAAGCAAAATTTTACAAGGGGTGTATCGGTCACCACAGCCACGGCTGCCGCATACAAGCCACAGACTGGCATGTGGCAACATTCTATTGGAACCACAAGTTAGCAGGATAAATAACCTTCTGAATTGACTTACAAAGAGATTTCTAATAATTTCATATTGTTTTTGAAGTCATATGGATCAATGACCGAATCAATGGTACACACTTTTAAATCTTTCACACAGCATTTAAACGTTCAAAAATTGTGTGTTGCGCTACATTTAACTTTTTTGCCATTTGTTTTAGACTCAAAGTGTCACCTTCAATTCGGCGCCTTCAAACATTTTTCATTTCTCACACCAAAATTGTTTACTCTGATCTTTTTTCTTGAAATCATCTTATGCTTGTTGCTGCTTATAGAGTCACATTGAATGTTTACATCAGGCGTTCAGCACTTTTCTCCAAGTAAAAACAAGAAATCAAAGTATTTCGCAGGTCATAATTTTCTGACTAGTGTTGGGAATCCCGGGATCCCGGGGTCCCGAAATCCCGGGATCCCGCAGTTTTTAACAATTCCGAAATCCCGGGATTGAGCACTTAATCCCGGGATTTGACTTTTTAAGCCGCAATGAAAAAAATTGTATATTAGAACTCTTTCTAATTCGAATTTCCAGGAATTTTAATCCGTTGTTTCAATGTATTAACCGCTCTGAAATTAGAAACAAAACTTCGCCACCAAAAAACGATGTCTTGCAAAACTATGTTTCGGCTGAATTTGGAAAGCAACTAACTCTAATAAAAGACTGTGAAAGGTGGAGCAGCCTTTCGTTAATGCTGGAACGTCTTTATTTATTAAGAAATTGTGTACAAAAGGCATTAATAGACATAGGTCCACCTGAAGGTGAATATTTTGCTTTATCCAAAGATGAGATTAATATGGTATCCGCAATCATTAGTGCTCTTGTCCCAGTTAAAGCAACAGTTGACGCCCTTTGCCATCGGGATGCTAATCTGTTCACAGCGGATGTTGCCATAACTTTAATGTTAAAAAAACTTAAAGATGTAAACAATGTTATAAGTCAAAAACTACATTCAGCCCTCATCCTTCGCATGCAACAAAGGAGAACAGATATCAGTGGGGAACTTCAGTATCTGCACAATGGTAGAACAAATGTTCAGTCCGTATCCGAAACAGAGTTCGTACCGCTTTCTTCTTCCATAAAATGTCGCAAATTAATAGTTGCGTTACTCGAAAGACTAAATGCTTCAAGTCCAACTACATACATCACTTCTAATAGCTTCTGAGTCAGAAATTACACCTTCTGATTCAGATAAGGTACCTTTCGAAATTGTGTCAGATTCTTCTGAGCTTCCATCTGAATCTCTTTCTTGTTCTCTTGAAGGACCTTTAAATATTTCAGACGAGCTCAATGAAGCTATAAAGAAAGCACATTTACCGAGGATAGCAATTCGATGTGAGACGTTGTCTGTAAAAATTCAGAGAGAAATGCTCTTGTTTGAAAATGGAGGAACACGTGGTGACTTTTTGCAAAGAGCATACGATTTTTTAATGACTATTAAGCCAGCCAGTGTAGAGTCTGAACGTGCTTGTTCTGCAGCTGGATTTTTCGCAACTAAAATAAAAAGTCTTTTGAGCGATGAAACTTTGGATGCTCTGTGCTTCCTCAAAACGTATTTTAAAAATAATAAAAAATAATAACATATCGCACTTGAACAAGAAAAGAGTATATATCTATAAAAACAATTAACTCTTTATAATTAATTTAAAAATGTGTAAAATTAAAAATAAAATTAATTTTCTTATAATTTAATAAATTCTTTTTTATAAAACTATTTTTGGATGTGTCATGTTATTAATTTTATTGAAATAATATGTTAATATCTTTCAAGAACAAATTTTTTAAAATCCCGGGATAAATCCCGGGATCCCGGGACTAGGTAAATGAGATCCCGAAATCCCGGGATTGAAAATATAGAGCGGGATTGCCAACCCTATTTCTGACACAAAATTCGAAATCTTTAACACGGTGACAAAAATGCTGCTGTTTGTTCACTAACATGATGTAGACTGAATATGTTTGACAGTTGTCCTCGCCAATACAACCAAAAAAATTTAAGGCTCGTTCACAATAAATGTTCCTTGTAGAGACATTTGTATCTTAACGCTCACTTCATACCAGTGCTCCTGGTGGTTTTTTTTTTTTTTGCTTTAATAATAAAAGTTAAGAAGCAAAACATTTTTACCCAAAAAAAAAAAAAAAAACAAAATTTTATCTCTAGCAGTTGTTGAAAGCTGAAACAAAAATGTAAGAAAAAACTGTTCCCAAAGATATCTTTATCACAGACCAACTGAAATTTGTGTTACGAAACTGTTTTCCCTCCTTAAAAAAAAGAGAGGAAGACAAAAAATAATGATTTTTATTAAAAAACTCCAAACTAGAATGCCTGTTCAAATGTCAACTGTTATGACAAAATAAGGCCCAAAGCTATAAAAACTAAATTTTTATAAAGGCAGGCAAGCAACAAACATTGTTAGTGTCGTTAGTAAAAATGAAACAATTATTGAAACTTATTTACAATCACATGAAATTTATTCATATTCGTTAACAAAGATCAACGTTGGAGAACCCAAATTTAAAAAAAAGGAATCAACAAAAATTGGAAATAGAAAACTGGTTTATGAAACTAAAAAAATTCTTAAGTTGTAGAATCGATATTCAAAAGATTCGATAACCAACATAACTTACTTAGGTCCTATAAGGTCTTATTGTAACATCGAAATTTCCTTTTCCCTCAAACAATTAGAACTCTTGGTTGGCATCCCAAAGACAGAAGCCATATCCGATCCAATGGAAGATACGGAACTAACTCTGGATCGGGTATGGTTCTGTATCGAGGTTGCTGGAAAGTCGTCTTCATCCCTTGCGTCCTCGTCTATGAAAGCCATGTGTTTGTCCAGTGACGTTTGTCCCCGGACTCAATGAGGCGGCTGTCTCTTTTTGTATACTTTCAGTATGATGTGCTCAAATCCAAAAGCCACCACACCATTGAAATTCGCCAGATGCTCCAGGGATTCCTGATTGACAATTATTGTCGCACAACGTGATACGTGGCGCTCCTATAGTCTGGCAAATTTCCAATTGTGTGTCGGCAACTTTAGATTGCACATCTTTATTATTTTTAAAACTTTTTCCGGCTCCTTTGGTTTAGAGAAATCCAAGAGCGTGTACGTGGCCTGCTTGGGATTGCATCTTTGGCAATATTTCTAGTTTCGCGCCTGTCCAGATCTCTCCAGGGTTTTTTTTATCGGCACACGTTACTAATTTAGCGTGTGCCTGGTGCCAGCCAAACATTTGGTAAACTGGTACCGGTCCCGGATTCTCCTCCATCATTTGAAGGAAAGCATCGGCAAGGGCGTCTTCCATCCAATGGATGACGTAATGTTGCCATCTGGATCTGATCGGTCTACCACTGCCATCTCGACGCTATCTTTCAGTACCTCACTATACAAGATGCTGGTACGATGCGAGCTTCTCTGCTTCTTTGCTCCTGGTGCGTCACTTTCCGTAGATCGCTGTCTTTTGACGGCTGCATCCATGTCTGACATTTTTTCTATTTCAGCAAGCTTGTTTTTGGCCCAGCTCAGTGGTTGTGTATCACGCAGCGTTCGGCTGTCTGTTGGGATTTTTGAGATTCTTTCTACAACTCGCTTAGCGCTCAATCGCTCCCTGTTCCGCTGCTTAGACTCTTTCACATGCTTCGAAAGTTGCTCTATCGAGCAACCACCATTACCGGCCAACACCAACGTGTAGGGTTCGGTAGAGGATTTTCGTCAGTCTAGTATTCTAATATGATCAAGTTTAAATAATTTTGTTCTGCACATTTTCATATCACGCCAGATCTATCTAGTTTTTCTACATATTGTCATTTCTTTCTTTTGCAAAAGAGTAAAGTTCATGTGAGACCACTTGTTTGCCTCTCTGTAGAAGAACGCCAACCTCAATTAGGAATTCAATGGAATTTTCGGTTACCAGTGCGTCAGATTTCTTGTAAAATCCTAAGAGAACCCATCTGAGTGCAACCAACTTTTCCAGAGACACACGGCATTTTTGGTCAATCTTTGAAGTGGTGTCCACATTCTCCAGGGATCTAACGCCATATCCGTGTATTTAATTACTCTGATACTGGATTCCCACAGTGACAATCTTTTTAGTCATTATTTCAGCTTGTACAGTACTACAGTAATCAGGTAGTTCTACGGATTTAAAAGGCGGCTGTTCTGAAAAGATTCCTCATCCATCTTTATCGCATTATCTGGAATCGTTAGTGAAGAGTTAAGGAACATTCTCTGGGAGTTGTAAACCATTACCACAAAAAGGTTTATATTGCATTTCCGGGTTCATATCAACTATACTCAAGGTTTTGGAATTACCATAGCTCCTGTACTTTCATGTTCTTGTAGCGTTTAGTCTCATTAAAGCCACTTGTTTCGCCAACCATTAGCCCAACCCCGGCTCCGTAATCCATCATATATTAAGCCAATCAATATATTGCGGGCCCCGAAAAACAGAGTTGGCTTGATTACAAAGTTGTATAGCCGGTATACATCTTTAAGGTTCTAAGCTTCTTGCACTCTTTCAATAATACAGAAAAGGTTTAGCATTAGACTGTAGATTCATGTTCCATTTAGAACAAAGTAATGAAGATGGAACATAATAAGAAATCTGACAGTTCCGCCATTATACCAGCACTCCTCTTTTATGAATGTATGGGAGAGATGTATCAGAAACATGGAGTAGTAGAGTCCGCATCTATTGAATAAAAAATCATATGGGAATTAATGACAAAGAGAGCACAGATGAGCATGTGAGGTTGGAAGTTTTTACGCCATTGAATAGTTCACTGTAATAGGAAAGGAATTGAGAAGGGAGAGACTCTTCCTGAGTCCAGTGGGTTAGAGAATGTAAGTTTCTGGTAGGTAATTACAGTGTGAATAGATTTGAACTGTACACCAGCGTTCTGATCAGACATTGTAAGTTCGAAGAACATTTGCTCAATTAACCGTAGATATTACTTCAATACGAAACGTGGAATTTGAGCGACGTTAATGCATCTCAGAAGGAAACAACTGGACGTATATCAAATATTATATTATGTTTACCGACGCTGAAGTTCAACCTGAATTATAGGGATACCCTATATAAATTAAAGACAGGACAATAGATCATTTGATGTCAGCACTACAGCGCCTTTATACAACGTACCATTTGTACCAGTATATATTGATTTCTAAAGTCTCATGTTGAATCAATGAATCGCTACATCAATTTTATTTCAATACAAGTAATTCACATGCATTCATACATACATAATTGGTCATTACAGTCCTTCAGTAAGGATTACGACTTAGCTTCTCACAGCACTTATGTTGTGTGTGTTAATTTTATGTGAGTGATAGGAACCTACAGTTTGATGTCGATTTCGAACGACAGATTTTCATGGCAATTTTATTTATTCGCAGGGTTTTTGCTAGTCGCCGTAGTCTAGTAGGAAGTGTGTTGGCTTGTTAGACAAAAGGCCCGAGTTGAAATCCCAGGTCAGACAACAAAACGAAAATATGAAAATATTTCTTCGGCGACATCCTCTCAGCAGATTTCGGGCAAAAACTCTGAGAGTAAAAATTGCCATGAAAAGCTTCTCAAAAATCTGTCGTTCGGAGTCGACTTTAAACTGTAGGTCCCGCCACTCATGTATAAAATTAACGCACACAACACCAGTGGTGTGAGAAGCTAGGACGTTGTACAATGGGTCAATTCGATCTCCGGGTACTGTACTTGTCACAGTTGACAAGTACAAGTCCTCTAACCTAACCTAACCTAACCTTTTGCTAAAAGATTGCTGTAAGGAAGTCCTCTAAGAAATATTTTTTTTTATATTACGCCCACAGCCCGCAGGCCAGAAGTGTACAGCTCTGTTGAATCGAACGTCATGTGGGAATTTACTACAATGGACGATACATATGCGTTTGAGAGCTTAAACATTTCACTGGCGTAAGAAAAGGAGTTTGGAAGAGTATACTCGGCGAAAGAAAGAATTACTTTAAGCATGCATGAGCATATTTCGAAGTAGCTTGATCTCCATGATGAACTCTTTCTGAAACAGTTTTTAATATACTTGATTTCAGAGTCGCTAAAATATCACTTTCTTTATGTCATTTCATTTAATTGAATTCAAATTTATTCCCATTCCTTACAAAATTAAGGAAATAATTTTATTTAAACTATCAGTCTACAACGCACATGGATTTGTCTAATTCAAAATTCTTTAGAAAATGTCCTCTCAACACTTTACAAAGACAATTTATTTCTCTATTTAGGATAAACAACAGCAACAACAGCTACAACTATTTTTAATGCAAAGTAATTCTGTATTTGAATTGTATTCATAAAATATTCATTCAACACAAGAATTACTCCACTCCACAACAGAATGACTGACAATAATGACGAAAATTATACGGAAATACTTTATTACTGCCTCTAATGACACTCAACATACGTATATACTTATATATGTACATATGTATGTATGTATGTACATATGTATGTACATATGTATGTACATATGTATGTACATATGTATGTGCGTATCATGTATGTGTATATATGTATGGATTCAAAGGTAATTTTCTTTTCAAAATGAAAGCGACAAAAACAAATTTGAAATTGAAAAGCTATGGTAAGCTGAGGTAAGCTAGAAGAAATACAAGATATAAGACAGACAGTGTGTAACAGTGTGTTTGTTTTAGTGCATTGAGTGAGAAAATAACTTTTAATGATTTTAAATTACAGCAAAAGCTGTATTTGTTGTTGTTGTTGAAGAAAAAAAATTTAAAAAGAAAATTTAATTCAATGTTTGCTTAAGTTTTAGTGTATTCAACAATTCCGTTTTCTCTAAAACAATTTCCATATAAACGTACATATCTTGAAACTGTCATTTCCAAAGACTGTCACTAATAATATCATGCAAGCATGACATTGTGGCATGAATGGCAACATGAAAAAAAACAAATTATTTTTATTATAGGTATGGCATCTAATACTAGTAAACTTTCTTGCGATTTGAAAATATTTAAATGATTTAATTCATATAACAAATAAATATATTCTAAAAATAACCTTTAACCTTTGCAAGAACATATACATATACACAAGCAATATCATATCAGTATCACATAATATTTCGAGGTAATCAAGCAAATTTTTTTCATAACAAATTAGTTTAGTAATCTTAAGTGATTGAACAAGCATGAACTGATAAAAGTTTTCATATCATTTGACCAAAGGTTTGTAAAGCCGAATGTATCAAATTTAGTATTTTTAAATTATGTTTCAGTAAGAGTAAAGTTTTTAAAATTGGCGCATTTTTTCAATTGGCCGGCTGTTTCATATTGTTACGTTTTTACCTTTTAAAAAAAATAAGCTCGTAGTTTGCAAATAAAATAAAAATAAGTTTGTGTTTAGTTTTAATTAAATCGTTTACTGTTTGCACAATTCTGTGTGCCACTGTTCACAACTTGATGTAAACAACAACAATTGTTTTGTTTGTTATTCCTCTTTACACTCTTTTGCATAAATTTTCTAGAGATCTTTATAACGGAGATCTTTAAACCACGATTATTCTCTTCAAACACCTGACTGAATTTTTACTGATTTCATTGCCTGCTCTGTCTTGCCTTTTATATTGCAGCGTAAACAGTCTGATGAATGCTATTCAAGCCAAATGATTTCGTCTTCTCGAAATCTCTATAAATGTAAACATGTTGTTTACATTTATGTAAACATGTTGCTTACATTTATTCTTGCTTGCTGTTGTATTTCTGTTTACATTTATTCTTGCAGTTTTTTTGTTGTTGCATTTTTGCTTACTTGTTTATCACTTTTTTATACTCCTGTTTTGTTGGTATATTTTTGTTTACTTGTTTGTAGCTTTTGTTTACAATTTAAACGATGTGAAAGCAAAACACCATTTCCATTTTCGTAACAATATGTTTCATTCGATTATTAAAAAAGAAGCGCTTTTCGAAAGAACAAGTATGAAAACTTACACTAGGTGTACCGTAATGAAATGAGCGTTTTTTATGGAAATAAAAGACCAACTTTTAACGGAAAAATAAAGAACATTTTATTCAAAGCATTTTCCATTGCTGGCTACACATCTTTCAGGCAATTTGTGTTTTCCACGCCAATAAAGCTGTTAGTCTTTTCACCAAAGTCATCTAATTTTCGCCTTCCCCATAGGAATCGAAGTGCTGTTCAGCAAATCCGTATCCCATCGATGAAAACCAATAGTAGTCAGAATAATCCAGGTCTGGTAAATATAGCGGATGGTGTAGCAACTCCCAGCCTAAGGCTTTGACTCTATCCTGAACCTATTTTGCTTTGTGTGCAGATGCTTGTGGCCCATTCCGGTCGTTTTTCGATCAATGCATGGTTGAAATGGATTATTTGTTGTGGGTAGAAATCTGCATAAAAGGTTTCACCAGGCGTTAGAAGCTCGAAATTGCAGTGACTGTGAACAGCATTCATTACAGCGACTTGATAACTGAATTTCTGTGGCGACAACTGGACGTCATGGAACGGAATGATATGTGGTTTCTGCAAACTAGGCTCCATCTACCACACCTTCCATGATGCTGATGTCAGATCAAGATCATGCGATTTAACGACATACAATTATTTTCAATTCATGATTGCAAATCGGAGAACCAACGAGTCAAATAAAGTCGCAATGTATGGTTCGAATCCCATCTTTAACATCTCTTACAAAACGAAGTATGAAAAAATAGTTCTTTCGACAACTTCCTCTCCTCTCAATAGGTTAGGTTAGAGGACGTGTACTTGTCGACAGAGACAAGTACAGTACCCGGAGGTCGAGTTGACCCATTGTACTCCTGTCAATAGTTTCTGGGAAAAATTCTGGGGGTAAATAAAATTGCCATGAAAAGTTTCTCAAAAATCAGTTGTTTGGTGTCAACGTTAAACTGTAGGTCCCTCCACTTACTGATAAAAATAACACACACCACATGGTTCTAGTCTGAAGCTAGGTTGTAATGACCAATTCCATAAGGTTATTCAAACTGCGAAACTATATTGAGCACGAAAGAAGTTTATCTAATCCTTGTGGGTAAAACAATGACCACTTGAAAGTGGGTATGAAAAAAATGTTTTTTTTTTCATTTTACAACTTTTTCTAGAGTATACGTATAGCGGCCCTACTAATGTAAAACATACGCTCTACATATCTGATGATTACCATTTTTGCAAAACAATTGATTTCCAAAATTACAAAAAATGATTTAAATTTTCTTATGCTTTCAACACTACAAAGGACACTGTGCTTTAACAATGCCAACATTTGTACAGGTGACTGTAATTACATTTTACACACTTCCTTTAATAAATTCTTACAAGAATACACATGTTAAATTACTTAAAATATTCCTTCTTCTCCCGTTGCTGCCTCTTCGAAGTTTAGGCATTAAATTCTAGAAGTGTTCACTTATTTAGGCATTCAGCAATCCTTGTATAATTATATGTTAAACTTATTTGAGTATACCCAACAAACCATTCAGTAGTCAAATCTTTGTGCCTCTATTTCAACAACGATTTGAAAGCTAGAGTTGTTTAAAATTCATGACTAAATTAATATACTCGTAGAAACTATGCTTCATAGCATATTGAATTAGAATGAAATTCATAAAAATGTTTGTTGGGTATATAGCCTGAGGATATAATTCGTTTCTATGTATACCAAAGTTGTAATTCCTTTAAAAGCTCAAGTTACTTTGAATGTGTTTTTTTTTTTGATGAAATATACTATACAGGTATACATGTAGACAAAACAAAAAAAAAAAAATCAATGCAGTTTATACAATTACAACAACAACTGAAATTCTAATGAGAAAAACCAAACAATTTCAAGTAAATAACAACAACGACAACAACAAAAATTATGCAAATTTTAGGCAATTGAACACAAATAATGAATCTCCTCATGCTCTATTTTATAATGCCATACCACACAGTTTCGGGGCATGAACACTATATTGGTTCGTGCATTAGCTATAAAAAGTAAGAATACTTTGCTTGGCACATTCTTTTAGTACCAAGATCAGAAACTAATTTGAATATATCTCTTAAGGCTACTAGTTCAACAAAGCTGGTTAAATAGTTAGCTTGTTTTATGGACCTTCTGGTACCCTTTAAAAATGTCAAAACCTATTCATATCACAGTTCACGTGTACTATACATTCCCGATCGTAAAAATGCTAAATAGTTAACTCTATCTCATCATTCAATGTCTCTATAATCTAACTTACTTGATCATAACAACTCTTTAGTCAGGATCACAACCTAGCTTCTCACACCAGCCCTGTTGTTGTGTTAACTTCGTCCATAAGTTTAACGTCGTCACCGAACGAGGGCTTTAAGACACTTTTTATGGCAATTTTTATTAACTGACAAGGTTTTAAATGGACATGTTTGAGCTGGACCACGGAATCTCGTCGAATAAGCTAACACTCAGGTCAGAAATATGAAAAAAATATTTCTTTGGCGATTTCCTTTCAGCAATCTTCAGGCAAAAACTCTGAAAGTGAAATAAAATTGCCAAATATGTCCTTTGGAATTGACTTTAGTCTATAGGGGACCAACTATTCATAACTCCGGTAATCTTTTATTTTTATTGTGTATTGAAATGCAGACCGGACTTCTTAATTACAAAAAACATTGTTGCATAAGACAGATTAAGACAGATTAAGTAAGTTTTTCCCTAAAGTAAATGCAATATTGTTAGGTATGAATAAGAATAGAACCGACTCACTTCTGTTTTAAAATATCCGTCCCACAATACCGATTCTTACGGGCCATTGTTCCTGTTGTAGGCATGATGAAAAACTCATCATTCCGTCAAATGACTACTGCAGAAGCTGTAAGTCCAGTAGGAAGAAACTGTCTTTCACGTTATATTTCATTGCCCTACTCTTGTCATAAAGAGACGGAGATTTTTGACATCTCACTTTCTAACAACTTTGCTCCGAGCTCTCAAATACAAGGATTGCTGCAATAGCAAGATTCATTTGGTTGTTTGAACATTAGAAAACGTTTGATCACCGGTTAAAATTGTTTGTGCTAATACATTGGGCCTAAGTGCTTATCTAAATTGGAGCTCTTCCTTTAAGGGAGGTCCGCCACATTACCTAACCTAACCTAAACATCTAGAGTTCTATAACATTCCAATAGTTTTGGCACATTTGAAGAGCTTCTTCCATTTCAAGCGTTAAGAGCTGACAAAAAATCGGATACGTTGCCAAAATTTATCAAAAAATTAGAACGAAATCAAGTGGCTTTAAGGATCCTAAAAACATGTACAGCTTATTGCTGTTGCTATCATTTGTTTTTGTTTTTATTTCTTTTTTCTTTTTGGTTCGTTTGTTGTCCATTTTCCATGTGTGTGTAATTCACACTATAATTTTCTATAGAAACTGTTACAACAAAAGTAACAATGAAAAATCTCTTTTAAGGGTTTTCTGAGGTTTTTTCTTTTAAGGTTGAATAGTTTTTCCTTTTCATTCGATTTCTTTTATGCTGGCAAGTGTAAACTTATATTTCAACATTGGGTAGCATTGTTTTTGTTGTCGGCTTGTTTGTTATTTGTAGCAAAAACATGTATTACCTGGCTTTTAGAGAAGATTTTCAAAGTGATAGTTTAATACCACGTTAAGCGATTGCAATGATTAAATTGCTCTCGTTGGCACAGAGAGAGAGAGAGAGAGGTCAACAAACATTCTGGTTAATGGAATTGAAATCAAAATTCAATTTGAAAATGTTTTCGTAAACTAAAGTGCTTGAAATGATTTTTAAATGAAAATTATTTCGATTGGTATTCGAATACGTATGAATTATTATTCGTATACCGTCTTTACTTCACGGACAATATTAGTCTGGTACTGGGATGTACTACGTAACGGTGAATGTAACTAGAAAATAACAGGTTCAGATAACATCAACCATAAACTCTTAAACGCGAACGCGATACTAAGCGACCCAATCATACATTCATGTATTAGTAAACCCTGGTGACCTTGCAGAATGTAAGGACCGCAGGGGTATAACACTCCTGAATATGTTTAATACGATCGAGAATATTTTAAAAAGGGTCGGTTTTAAAGCGCTTTCTATTTTTAAATTTAAATGAAACAAAGTGTTTTTGCGAAATCATACAAATTTTTTATTCATTTGAAAGAATAATGGATGTCACTATTTGTTGAATGCAGATCATTCCATTAAGGCCAACAGAAGTTGATAATCACCGACCTACAATGCTTTCCATCGACAGTATGACTTGGCGAACAGATAATGGCGCCAGCTCAAAGTACAGACCTAATATTGCATGATCCCATGTTGCTTAAATTCGTCAATTTTGTTTGTTCAATTACCCATTCACCCCAAAATGGGCTTTATGGTGGCGATTTTTTTTTATTAAAATTAGGGTGAGCTGGCAATTTTTCCCGACTTGATATTGCGTACGGTTGGGTTTCTAGGTAAGCAAATCAAGTACAGTATAAAACAAGTACAATATACTGCCTCAAGATGAAATATGAAACCTTTAACTTGTAAAGATATTATTACAACCTTTTAGTCAGGATTACAACCTAACTTCTCACACCACAAATGTTGTGTGCGTTAATTTTATCGATAATTGTCGCGACCGCATGGTAATTTTATTGAGAGAGGAAGAAGAAATAAATTTTCTTATTTTGTTTTGTTTGAGATGTCCGGGTTGAGGTTTTAACCAGGGCCTCTCGTATAGTATACCTACTATACTACGCATATTTATTGACAGTAAAGTTTACATTGGATACCTAAAGATATTTTCCACCACATAAGAGATTGCACGAAATGCCATTATTTTTAAAAGAGTGACGCGTTAATGAACTAACTTGCAGATAAACTAAAACGATCTGGTCCTATATGGTTATATACACATCAGAATTTGCGTTAAATCTGTGCTGAGTCCAGTTTGGGAATCTGATATGAGTTATAACGATTCTCTTGCCTTCGGGTACACACATCCGGACGTTAATATTATATTTCAATGTTCGCACTTGCGAACTGAAACGAAGAATACATTCATTTAATAACATCGTTATGGCTAAGAACTGCTAGGGTGAAGTTATAATTGTTTGACGGATTAGTGTAAAATCGGTGTTACAATGAGACCTAATAGGATCAAAGTAAACTAAATATACTCTCTGATCTGAGATAAAGCCAATAATAACCCTAGTCTGATAATGTGCTCTATCAGGACAGATCTTTTTCAAAGAATTTTGTAGTGGACCTTTGTTCCAGATTGAAATCATGGCCATGACTATAAAATATTTATTAGAACAGTATTATCATTATCATTACAAATGTAAAAATGTAAACTATTATGGCACAAGATTTCTAAATTCTAATATTTCTCTATATTGAAACATAATCAATGTAAACATTTCATTAATAAATGTTTTCTTATTTTTTTTCAGGTACGTTATAAACTATAAAATAAAACTAAATTTGTAAGTATTCTTTAACAGGTACAGAAATTGATTTCAATTTATTGAAATCATTCTTTTATTGTTCTGAATTGGGAATTATTAGGGAAAAAGTTCCGAGATTAAAGCACTCTCCACCTCCATATTTGATTGTTTATTTTTGCTAAGTTACACTATTCTCCGGATAAAAGCATCCCGAATATAATAAGTCCCCGCTTAGTATTAGTGAAACTTAGGCAATGTTGATTTTTGCTTCGGCATGTACTGAAACTTTTTCGATAAATGTATTCCGATTTTAAGCATTATCCGCTTATAAAAGCGAAAATTGTACTTCATTGCATAAATTTACTTTAAAAATTTTGACATTGTGACATTTCCATTTTTCCATTCCAAAATTGGTTCTGCACACTAGCTTCATAGATTTCTTTTTATAAAGATAGGTTATACTGATAAATTGCAGCATTTAAGTCAATGGCCAATAGGCAGACTTATTAGCAAAAGCAGTAAAAAATTGGATTGCGCACTACAATTCCATAGAATGTTCCTTATGGTTTCATTGTCATTCAGGCAGAGGCGGCACTCTGTCCCATGCAGAAAACATAACCAACTGAGGCAATGCAATCTTCAATAATAGATTCCTGGTAGAAAACATAAAATCCACCAATTTTTGCCTTTCGTAATTTGTAAAGCTCTACTTCCAGTAATCTTGCCTGGTTGCAGGTCTCGAGCGAGTCAACGATCTGACTCTCTGCCTAGTTAATGTTACAATAAGACTCTTGACAATGCCTATAAAGTTTGCGAGGATCTAAATATATTCTTTAGCAATTTCTTCGCAGTGATCCCACATATACACGGGCGAGTCCACGAACTGGCTTTCTACCTAGTTAATGCTACAATAGGACTCTTGACTACTCCTATAAAGTCTGCTGTGAATTCATATATTTCTTCGCAGTAATTTTGAAGTGACCCCAGGTCCCAACAAATTACAAATTTGTTCACTACACCGAGTTGTAAAAGATGATCAAAGCCCTCTACGACCAGCTTCGCATTCCATCGAATACGTAGGCAGTGCTGTCAATGAAACAAATAGACTTCTTACAGCTTGAATGACACGCAGCTATTTGCTCTCAGGTGCTGGATTTTAATACAAGAATTCCCCGCTTATATGCACTGTAGTCTAATATTTAGTGTGTTGGCCGTGAGGCCACGGTTCAAACCCCAGGTCAGACATCCCCAACAAAACGAAATTTGAAAAAGTATTTCTTCGGTGGCTGACTATCAGCAGATTTCCGGTAAAAACTCTAAGGATAAATAAAATTGCCATGAAAGCTTTCAAAAATTAGTCTTTGGAGTCGACTGCACTGTAGGTTCCGCCACTCATGTATAAAAAGGAACACACACAACTTAAGTGGTGTAAGAAGCTAGGTGTTAATCCTGACTGAAGGGTAATATTGACCAATTGTTTATGTATGTATGTTATATATATGCACGGTCGCGCAAGCATTTTTGAAAGCGGTTTTTTTCATATGAAAGCTGCAGAGCAGTTACTCATCTTTTCCTACTAATCTCTGTACTTGTTTGGTTTTACCCTAATCGAACTGGTATGACTTAAAACGCTTGTTTTTCTTTGTTTTTCATCTTAAAAGCCTAAATATGTTTGTATTCATCTCTAAGAAATTCAAAGAGATTGAATCGAAGCAAACATACCCGGGCATCTTCAACAAACTGGTTAAGTTTTCTTCAAATTTCTTTGTTGTGCTGTACTCTGACATCAGGTTACAACAAAAGCCTAAAGGCCAGAAGAAAAAATGTTTTAAAATTTATAAAAAAAAAAGAAAAAGAAGAAAGAAGAAGAAAACAACTTTTGTTAACATAAACTTTTCATCTCAAGATACATTTTCTTTTCACGTTTTTTCTTTTTGGTGTCTTTTGTTTGTTAATGTTGTCTGTTGCATGAAAAATGTTGAAAATTACTTAAAGGCTTTCGATATCTTTTTTTGTTGTTTTTGTATGAAGAGGATGAGTTGTTGATTTGAATTTGCTCCACTTTCATGCAGACAATAAATATGGAACAGCAACATTTCAAATATCTGCTTCTATTTGCAGATGTTGTCAGTACCAACCAGCCTTAAGACATTAACTGACTGCCTGCCTACCTTCAATTCTACTAACAGCTTTCGAACGGAAGGTAGTGATGGCAGCTAACAGAAGCAAATAAAAGTGGCAGAGCCATACAATAGCTTAACGCACGTTGGTAAAAGGTTTTTCAATTCAATTCAATTTGAATTTTGTTTTCGTTTTTTTTCTCTCTCCTTTCTTACTTATTTTATTATAATAACAGGCACACCATAACCATCAATATACTTACAATACACATCCACCCCAACTGCTGTATTTTATGGGTTGTTGTCATCCCAAAGCAATGCCTCTTTTCTTTTTTTAATTGTATGTATATGTGGGTCGTTTAGAGCACATAAAGATATAAAATCTGCTGATGATACTTAAGCATTATTTACTATTTTTTTTTGTTTTTATTTATTTCGTTCGTATACAATGAAACACTTTTTATTTTTATCATATTGCTTGAAGTAGTTGTCAACAAATATCTGTTCAATGCTGTTGGAACAGGTAAAACTTTTCTGGTCGTTAAAAGCCACTGCAGATTCAAGGGTTGCTGTGTAGGTTTTTTCTTCGTCCTGTAAGCATCGCTAACCAGTTTGCCTGACAACATTATTACGGCAATAATGAGCTTTTGTGTAGCTATTCATCTTATGATTCCTTTTTAAATTTTCTTAGCTTCATACAGTAGTTCAAAGTTTCTGCGTTACGAAAACTTAACTGATGAGTGTATATTGCGTTTCTGTTGTCACTGGCAACACAGTGACAAGTTAATATTATGATAAAAGTTTTTGCCGGAAAAGTACTGAGAGGAAGACGCCGAAAATATATTTTTTTATATTTCCCAGATACCTGAACCACAGGCTGTCGACTAATCAGCCAACACACCACCCAATAGACTCATTCCTTCTGAGCATTCTTCTGTTTTTGCAGTAATTCTCACAGCCCCATCGAACATCGATTATCTCCCTACAGAATGTTATTTAGGCAGGAGGTTTCATTTTCTAATTCCGAGTAGGGCCGACTGGATCTTGAATATGTTCAACTCCCCAGAATCCTTGGACGTCTACGGTGATGGATAAGACTCGATAATAGCGGTGTCTAGTCCGAAAAACTCGACCAAACCATTTCCCCCCGACTGCCGGATCAGTGTAGCGTATTCCAGACTAAGGGGTTGGCCATTCACCATTCCGCTCAGTGAATCCTTTTAAACGGTGCCCCTTTCCTCAGTAATTCAATCTTTTCTGATAGCCAAGCTGCTATTAGATATTATATTAAGGTCAACTCCAAGTTAGTTAGAGTGTGGCCATTGTCTTGACGTTCTGTCGAAGCGTTTCAGTCTCTTACTTGTCCGGGTTCCTAGGCACAGGGATATTCCAGGCAGCTGTATGGCCGATGAGCTAGCCAAAGTAGGTACACTCCTTTCGGAAATCAAGCCACTCATCGAACATCCCACTTACCTCGGCTAAATTGGCTATTACGTAAAAATCGCTTCTGAGCGACAACCAATCCTGGGTCAATGAGGAATACTGCTCCACTGCAAGAGACACTTGGCTCAAGAGGGATAGAAGGCGTATCAAATAACTACTCAAACTTGATTGTAATATCGTTTCGACCACGGTGGCCATGCTTAAAGGTCACTACGTCATGGAAAGGCACGCAGAAGGACTGCAGCTCCCAAACGACTTCTGCTGAGGTTGCTCTTGCTTTTTCTGGCTCTCCTTTCCTTGTAAGCTTAATGGAGATTTCATCCATTGTTATCAGGGATAGTGCTTCATTTATCAAACTTTCGGGCTGGTTTCCTGACCCTGCACTGACCAACATCATCGATAAGCTTGGTGTAATTCGGACAGTATAGGGGCTGGGCTCACTTTGTGGTGTCACAATGGGCCGCTATGCGTGTTCGAGTGAGATTTGGTATTAAAACTACCACTCCAACCTACATACCTACCTAGCTAGTAGATTGCGCCGACTTCATAATAACAATTGAAATTAAAACTTTGTGTAGGGATGCTAAAACACAGCGTCCAGATGTTCTATTTTCTGTCCACAGACATTTTTTTAAATTTTTGTCTATATCTCTGTTGCCCTACCGAATCACAGTATGCTGTCGGTGTGAGTTGGTTAACTGCCAACCTAATACTTGAGAAGTTAATTTTTTCTGGAACGCATTAGAAACACCAAAATGATGGATGGTGTAAGAAACTAGGCCATAAACCCGACCAAAGACTCTTCATAGCAGAGTAATTCATTTTTTTTGACTGAATTGTCGAATAAGGATAAACCAGGATTGAGAATTTTTTGAAAACTAACCTAATATCAGTCATCAAAATTGTTGAATTTCGAACGATACTAATCCAATGCATTCCGAAATTGTCACTGTTTGATGTAGATTTTGGTCGGGCGGTGCCATAGGGCCAGGCCATCGTAATCAACCTCAAGCCCTATAGGTCGATGATTACCAACTTATTTTGGCCTGAATTGGATGATCTGAACACCAAAGACTTTTGGTTTCAACAGGACGGCGCTAAGAGTCACATATCTCATGCTATATTGGATATCCTGCACGAGTGCTTTGTGGGCATGATCATCTCAAGTGGAGGTGATATAAAATGCCCACCGATATTGTGCGATTCGTCTCCATTAGACTTTTACTTGTGGGAATTTCTTCAGTCGCAGGTGCAAGCGATAAGCCACAAACCACAAAGATCCTCAGGCTCAACATACCGGTGCCACCGGTCAAATTTAGCCCAATTGGACATTTCTGATGTGCCGGCAGATATTTGAACGATGTTGTATTCCGTATATAATGGCATCAAGAGGTCTTTCAAACGAATACTAAATTCCGATGATATCTGACACACACTTTATCTTTTTTATATTCAAAGATTGAAAGCGCTTGACATCGATACCAATAAGCCTATGTATATTGAATAGCAATAAGAATTTCCTCACATAAACAAGCGAAATATTCGTAAAAATACTTTTTTTCTGCAGAGTATCACAGAATTAAACCTGTGCGACTGATTTTTTTTCTCTTACCTGTTTACTTTTAAATTTTTTGTATGTGATTTTTCAATTACGCTAATGCCACACACATCGCTGTTATTTGATTATTTCCGTTCGATATTTTATTTTTATAAATACGTGCGCTTAAAACAGATAAACGCAAAAATATAGCTGACTACAGGCACGAGAAAATAAAATTGCCATGAAAAGTTCCTTAAAAATCTGTCGTTCAGCGTCGACTTTAAACTGTAGGTCCTGCCACTAATGGATAAAATTAACACACGCGACATGATTGATGTGAAAAGCTATGCGCGTAATCGTGACTAAAGGTTTGAAATGACATACTAAGTAAGTAAGCATCACTATGTGTTATTCTATAGCAATTTTTAATATTTTGTCTGCTATTATTGTACTCCTTACTGTGTTTATAATTAAGTGTATTGAGGCGTATATTGAAAAATTGATTTTTCTCTTAAACACTGCAAATGTTTGTTCATTTTAGATTTATGTTTATTGGGTTTCTTTCGTTATGTTTTATTTGTTATTGATTTGGTTAAAAATCGTTTTTTTTTAGTTTATTTCTCTTTGCTTTCTAATTTTATAGGCTCAAGGTGTATCATTTAAATTGCCACACATACAATATAGACATACATACATACCTAACATACATATAAAACCAGAAAGAAATAAAGAAAAAAATCATTTCAATTTTGTTGTGAATCTTTAGTCTACCAAAGTACCCAAACCCCAACCGCCCTATTGTTGTGATACGCTAAGAATTCTTGTTATACAACAAGTATTTCAAGTTATGTGTTCTGGTATTTTCGTTGCTTATTGTCTTGCAACAATGGGCTTCAAGTTGTTTTCGAGTTCTCTTTTTACATTTCATTTTATCATCATCATAATACTTTTGGTACAAGCAACACAAAAGAATCAGTTCTTAAGAGGCTTTTGTTTGCAAATTTGATTCTGTTTTTTTGAAAATGAAGCATAACAAAAAGAGACACAAAAATATGATAAAAATAATATTATAAACAACGTTTATTATCTAATATTACATTAATGGCAAACAACATTGTAATGTGGGCTAATAAACATGGTATTCTTCATTCTTCGTTTGTAAAATAATAATTCAAAGAAAAAATACGCCATAATATTGTACGCTTCATATTATCTGTTGTTGTAATCATAATACAATAACTCAAGTTGTATATCAATTTTATGGTAAACATTTGGCGATTTAAGGCCATATAATTGCATTTTTTTGAAAAATAAATTCGAAAAAAAATTATCTATTTAAGCCATAAAAATGTTTGAGAAATAAAATACCACACAATCTTGAAATATTGGAAGAAGTTGAACTACCAGCACCCAAGATGAATGTTGACAGTAAATGTAACCTAAAATAATAAAATAAAATAAAATAAAAGGAAATATCATATAAGCCGCTGAGCTAAATTACTGCTGTTAAAAAAATATTTTTCAAAACAATTTTCTTAACAATCTTTTCTGGTGTCAATTCTTTACACACACTTAAACAATATTGTGTGAGAAAAATCCTTAATTTCTAATACGCTGTTCAGATATGCACCTTTATTGCGTAAATCGCAATAAACGCCATTATTGAGCTCAATATTTCATATAAAGTTTCAATTAATGATTGCGTAATAAATACGCAAATTGTTATAATATTGAGTAAAACTTAAAATGCAGCACTGTCATAAGTGTGTTTAGTGAGCATATTACAATTTACCGAACCCTTTCTGTTGATATTTGACAACTCAAATGTCAACAACGACAAACAAACACTAATAAACTAACAAACAACACTAATTTTTGCGACCAAAATAAAAACAATTTTGTTGTTTACCAGCTGTTAAACGAATATTGAGTAAGCTGAATTGCGTATATTATTATGCCTGAACACTTAAAATATTGTACTCAATTAACCGAATATTGACTCCAAAAAAGTGCATATCTGAACACAGTATAATGCTATAAACACAATAAAAGCAACGTAGCAAGCACAACAATTTTGTAATCGCAGTCTGAGGTAAGCTGCATGCGTATTACATACATGCATACATAATGGGTTATTACAACCCTTCAGTAAGGATTACGACCTAGCTTCTCAAACCTATTATGTTGTATGTGTTAATTTTATACATGAGTGGCGTGGGATATATAGTTTAAAATCGATTTCGAACGACTGATTGTTGAGAAACTTTTCATGGCAGTTTTATTTGTTCTCAGAGCTTTTTATAGAAATCTGTTGAGAGGCAGTCGCCGAAGAAATATTTTTTATATTTCGTTTTATTGGAAATGTCTGACTTGAGGTTTGAACCATGGCCTCACGTTTAATGAACCAATGCACTACCTACTAGACTACAACGACTTCTTGGATATTACTTACACTCTTAAACTTAATCTCGTTGGATGCAGGACTGACTTATTTCTCTCCTTAAATTGCATGGCCATCCATCGCACAATAGAGCAAAGACTTCTGCAAGAGCTGTGTGAATTAGATGGATCCAGAGAATAATCAATGGTGCCAATTCATTAAACACGCTTAAACAAGAGTGTGCGAATAAAATATCAAAGCCTTTTTAGTAGAAAAAAATTTTTTTTCTAACACTTGATTTTCCTAGATTACTGAAACCATCTATTGGACAAATAACTAAAGAATCGAAATATCAATTTTAAACAATCAAATTGGAATGTATTCAAGAAAATTTTACATAAATCTAGTTTGTAAAGGGAAAACAAAAATTGTTTCACACCCTTTACTTACTTAATTAGTCATTAACAACCCTTTCAATGGATTTCGACCTGCCTCTGTTTCTTGTTCGCTTTCGCCAGTTGGTCTCACTTCTCCATGATAGGACTTCCTGGATTCGGTCCTGCTAACCAAGACAAGCTCGTCCTCTACTCCGACTTCCCCTAATCTCCGCATCAAATTCTCGTCTCACCGGAGCATCGTCTTTCATCTGAATGATGTGGTCGAGCCAACATAGTCTCTAGATGTTAATGCACTGTATGGTACAATGGTCTAGTTGGTAATATGCTGAGCTCCAAATGCCAAGTCCGTGATTTTGATTTCCACCAGAAATTCTAGGTGTGTGTGCTTCTATGATCATTTGTCTGACATTATATACATATGATTACTCAGAATAGAAAAAAGAAATTCAGGATTATTTATAAAAAGCATAGAAAGGTATACATATATACTGGTAATTAAAGAAAAAGGTTGTAGCATACCTCTTTCCTGTCTCCTATAAACTATCTTTCCTGTATTCCAACACAACGCACTACATGAATAAGGGTTGTCTCCAGAATGTTAACCTTAAGAAAAATATTCGTGTCGTTGAGGAGCTCATACAGCTCATTGTTGGATCGGATGCGGAAATCATCGCCAACTCGCACTGGACCGAAGATCTTACGTAGGACTTTTCTCTCGAATACTCTTAAAGGTTCTACATCGGTGCTTAAGAGCGTGCATGCTTCTACGCCATGAAAAGCACGGGGACGGTGAGCAACCTGTAAAGTATTAGTTTTTTCGCACGAGAGAGGTCTCTGCCGCTCAATTGTATATTGAGACCAAAGAACCACCTACCGGTAAGTGTAATCCTGCCCTTGATCTCCAGGCCGACATCATTTTTGCTGGTAACAGTGGAGCCAAGATAAAAAAATTCATTGACTACATCGAAAATATAGTTATCGCAAATAGTCTGACAGCCAATATGCCGCATGTCCCTACTTGCCAGCAACATGCACTTCATTTTGCCTCATTTACTGCCAGATCCATCTTAATAGGATCGTTAGATTAAGCACTTGTTAGGTTAAGTTAGTTAGACTTATAAAGTTCCGGTGTAAAATGATTCCCATGAAAAGTTGCTCAAATCTGTCATTCGCAGTCGACGTTAAACTGTAGGTCTCGCCACTTATGTATAAAATTAACACATACAGCATGAGTGGTACAAGAAGCTAGGTTGTCGTCCTAACTAAACGTTTGTAATGAAATTAAGTACATATGTAGGAATTACCATACTTCCTAATATTATTACTTTATTACACTATGCGATAAAATAAAAAAATGAAACACACCCAGCTAATGACATAGTAAGTTGTGAGTTTTTTTGAGTAGAACTCAAAAATATTTTTTTTTATATTTCTTGAACCCTCAAAACTTGTTTTATTTGACAAAAACTGGACTTTACGCACAAATTTATTGATTACATAAACATTTCTGAGCCGATGTCCAAAATTTAAACCTTATTAGAAAGGAGAGGGATGGGCCTTTAAAACGATATACATACATACAAATATATATTATTTGATTTAATATGCTATGAGGTTTGATGAGGTTAACTTGACAAATGTGAATTTTTTCATTGTTTGTTTGTCCGTTCATAGTAGCAAAATTTAATTTAAAAATATAAAATAAGTGATGACATTTTGAAAGTGCATTATCTTGTGAAGAGATTGACACTTCGTTTGATAAAATCAGACAAAAAGTACGCTAGATATTATTTAAAGAGTCTAACAGTCCAGTTATATTTTTCATTTATATAAATTTTTAAATGAACTTTTAGTTCAAAAATTTTCAGAATATTTGATGGATCTTGATTGTATACTAATGTGTCAATTTCACGTTTGACCGACCACCAAAATTTGGCCAATGTTTACGCAAAGCGAAATGATAATATTTGCAAAAAACACAAATATTTTCCGACTTCTGATAGTCGCCCAAATTGAGATTGACACATTTTGCTAGAAACAATCTGGATCCATCAAAAATTTTGAAAATTTTTGAACAGAAAGTTCATTTGATAAGGTTACATATAAAACAGATATAACACGACTGTTATACTATTTAAATAGTAACTGCGGTAATTTTTGTCGGATTTGATGAAACGAAGTGTCAATTTCAAAATTTTATCACTTATTTTATAATTTTTAATTAAATTTTGCAATTAAGAATAGCTAAACTTGAAAAATGTGAAAAAAATCATATTTTCCAAGTTTACTCGATCAAAACTCATAACATGTAAGTTTGAGCCTTATGTTTATGTCTACCATTTTAAAGGCTCATCTGTACCCTTTTCAAAAAATTTGGATTTTTTGAAAATAGGTTACAAAATATTTGGGTAATCAATAATTTTTTGTGAAAAGATCAAAAATACCGTTTTTGTCAAATAAAACAAGTTTGGAGGGCTCGAGAAATATAAAAAAAAATATTTTTGTTCTACTCAACAAAAGTCACAACCTATGTCTTTAGCTGGGTGTATTTTGACTGTCGCACCGTATTATCGCATCGAGCTTTGCTTAACTATTTTTCCTGATATTAATTTTTGTTATCATTTTCAATTTCATTTTTAGTTTTCTTTTTTGTGGGTTTTCCAATTAAAATTTTCGAATTTTCGTAAATAAAATTGAAATATTTTCAATTGAAAATTTATTTTATTTCCGTTTTTATAATAAATTGTTTTGTTTATTTCATATTAATTATAAAAACTGTTCGTGGCATTTGTTTATACTCATAAATTATTTGTGTTTTATGTTAAAAATTTTTAAATAATTCTTAAGTTTAAAATGTATGGCATTAAATCTGTTGTTATTTTTTTTTAGTTTATGTGGAGGATTTTTTAATTGCAATAAAATAATAAAAAAGTATTGAGGTAGACAGACTATTTATACATTTGTCTGGCATTTATTTGTTAGACAGTGTATGTGATTTTATGTTGTTGGGAAACGGAATGAAAATCAAAACAAAAAATGTGCAATTTAAACTTGAAAATGTCAGCAGAATTTTATGAATAAATTTTTTTTTAATACTTGTTTTACATTTTCATTGCTGCAGCTGTTGTACTGTGTTGTGCTGTGTTGTATTGTATTCATATACAGAATACAGGGTCATTATAATTTTGCATTTGTTTTTTATTTTTTACATGTCTAAACTTTTACCATTATGTTGCTCTGTCTTTCTTTCTGTTGGAGATGCCGGTATGGCAAAAATTTGCACAGTGGAGCTGAGAGATTAAGCTCTGGTCTAGTCATGCAAAATGTTTTAAATCTTGTTTATTTAGGTCCATAGAAATAGAGAAGACTTTAGTAAAAAAATACGGAAAAAATCTAAATAAACAAGACTTCAGAGAGAGATAAAAACAACAGTTTTTGTATATAATTTTTGGTTAATTGTTTTAATTTTTTCACCAACTGTTTTACAAACAAAAAACGATGTCTAGCGTATGAAATGAAAACAGAAGCAATAAAAACATGTAGTATTTTACCTGCATTTTTAAGAGTTTTTTTTTTTTTTAACGCAAAGAGTTAAAAAAAAGAATTTAATTCTCATTTTTCATTTATTTTTTTGCCAAGTCATTTTCCATTGAAACCACCAAGCCAAGTCAAGCCAAGCCAAGCCAACCAGTTGACAATTTGGGTTAAATGTTCTGCTTAACAGAGAAAAAAATTTAAGAAAATAAAATAAACAAAACAAAATAAAAAATTAAAGTATTGTTCGTAGAAATGCTAGTAAATAAGTTTTTGGAAGAAGGTATGGATGGCCTTTAAAAAATCACCGACTTTTTTTGCCATCATTGTGCCAGGTAAGCGCTAGTAAATTTGGCCAACTAAACTGGGTTGTGTGTTATTTTTCTTTTATTAATAATTTTGCTTGTTTTTATATATTTTTTATTACATATTTGAGAAGTATGTTACTAGGTAAAGTTTAAATAAAATTTATAAATTCGTTTTTATTTCCTGTATTAACGTAGGTCGTGGCGCCATATTAAACTACAAAAATTAAAAAGAATTTTTTAAACAAATTTACTTTAATCCTTAAAATAATTTTATTACAAAAGCATTAGCTTTCTGAATGAAGTCTCTCCAAGACCTCTGTAAATATTGAACAAAGTCTTATGAAAGCTTATTTCATAAAATTTAAAAAATTACTTGTGTCGTCGTCATCAAATGGCAAAATTTTTTAGAATTTTTTATTTATATTTCAAGCTTAAATAGCACTTTTATCTTTTATTCCTCGAATAGCAGGTCTTTCATAAAGCGCTTCCCCTTTTTAAATTTAAATAAAACAAAGTTTGTCTGTGGACGATATCATCGAAATTTTTTATTCGTTTGAAATACCCTTTGATGCCATTATATGCCGAATATAACATCGTTTAAATGTCCGCCACGGCTTCTTTGGATGGACCTCATGAGAAATGTAGATCATACATACATACATACATAATTTGTCATTACAACCCTCTAGTCAGGATTACGACGTTGCTTCTCACACCACTAATGTTTTGTGTATTAATTTTATACATGAGTGGTAGAACCTACAGTTTAAAGGTCTCACGTCTAATAAGCCACACTAAGTTTAGAACATGTAGAACATAACATCGTTTAAACGTCCGGCATGGTTTATTTGGGTGGAACTCATGCGAAACGTCGAATTTTTCGTGACTCTAGCGTATAGATCAAGCTGAATTTGACCAACGACATGGGATATGTTTGCTTTCAGAGCTGTTAGGGTTTATTTCTTATTCGTATACACCTGAAACTTTAGAAAATCCTACAAAACAAAATGGAGTCAAATTGCACGAAATAGGTGGCCAGCTGACATCACCTCCATGCAAGATAACCATGCTCTCAAATCGTTTGCGCAGAATATCCAATATGGCATGAACTGTGTGATACGTAGCGCCATCCTCTTGGTGTCCAGATCTTTCGATTCAGGCAAAAACAATCATCATCGACCTCTGAAGTACTACATACATACATACATACATAATTGGTCATTACAACCCTTTAGTCAGGATTACGGCCTAGCTTCTCACACCAGTCATGTTGTGTGAGTTAATTTTATACGCGAGTGGCGGGACCTACAGTTTAACGTCGACTCCGAACGACAGATTTTTTGAGAAACTTTTCATGGCAATTTTATTTACTCTCGACACACAATCTATGTGACTCTCCAGCACTTTTCTTTAAATGAATCCACAAATCCTAATTTTCTGGCAAAAAATTCGCCATATTTAACGCGATAAAAAATGTTATATTGTTTGCTGTATACTGATTATTTCTGACAGATGTCGTCACCAACTTAAAAAAAGCTCGTTCACAATAAATGTTCTCTAAAGAGACTTTAGTACCCTGACGCTCTTTTCACACTGGTATACATGGTATAACAATTTTTCTATAAATTACATAAATTCCTTAGCATATATTTTCATTAATCTTAATATCATTTAATTATACGCTTTGTTTTGAACAAGCTTACCATTTTCTCCATGCCCTCTATGATTAAAATTTTCATTGTAGTCCCATATTTAATAATTGGATTAAAAAAATTCAATATTTAACCACATTTCTGTTTTATATTGTAAAGAATTTTATTTGGGTTACTCTAGCTTGTCTTTAATGTGGTTTTGTTAATATCTATTAGTATATCTGTATGTATGTATGTACATACTATTTGGTTGTATCCAGCAAAAATATCATTAATAATATCGTATTTTGTTTTATTTTAGGGTCAAAAACCCAAACATAAAAAAATCAGTTTTTTTTATTATTATTTATATTACAAACCTTTATCATATTATTTTATGTTGTTGCTGTTGTAATATATTTTTCATGTTAACAATTTGTAAAACAAGTTGTAGTAAGTATCATTTACCTTTTTTTCTTTCCTTTCATAATAATAATCCCTTAAAATAGTTGGTTATGGGTTGCCTTGCCTGTGGGAATATTGGCCAGAATATTGTGTTGTTTGGAAAATGGAAAAATCATTCATCATTTATTGACTGGCATATTTAGTTGCTTGGTTAGTTAGGTTTTTTTTTGACAAATCGAGTTGATTTTTTTTTCTTTTGTTATATTTTCTTTCAGTGTTTCATTTTTATAGCACTTCCTGTTGGTTTATTTAAAACTACCAGGAACACAAGTGTAAAATCCATACAATACCTTTCTTTGCCTGTTATTAATAAATTTTATTCGATTTTGTAGGTTACATTTTATTTTTATTAGCAAATCCTTCAAATATTTAAAATTTTCCTAAAGAAATTGCAAATTCGTATACTACGAAAGAGAAGCATCTTTACACAAAGCAAAACCAATTCAGGATACTAGCAAAGCATTAAGCTGGTAGCTGTTATCCCAACTCGTCATATTCACCAGACTTGGCCCTTTCCGACTACTATTTATTTTCATCCATGGACCTCGCATTGGCTGAGCAGCACTTCGATTCTTCGAATATTCAGTGACAAATTGGTGTGCTTCCAAAGAAGAAACGTTTTATTGGCGTGGAAGCTACAAATTGCTTGAATGATAGGAAAAATTTGTAGCCAGCAATGATCAATATTTTGAATAAAACGTTTTTGAATTTACCAATAAAAGAAATTCTCATTTCATACCAGTACACCTGGTAAATTCCTCTCATAATGGCATCAATAGGTCTTTCAAATGAATAAAAAACGTTGATGATATCTCGCATACACTTTATTTTATTTAAAATAATAGATAGGAAACCCTTAAGGAACGAACGGCTCTATTTAAGGAAAAGTAATGGCTTTCCGTTTATTAATCCTAAATTTTCTTTTTAGAATCAGAATTTAGAATTTCTTAGGTTAGGTTGGAGTGGTAGCTCTGATATCAAAAAGCTCACTTGAGCACGCATAGCGGACCGTTGTGACAGATGAACGCAGTCTCTGTACTGACCAAGTTCTACTAAAACCAGGGAAGAAGAATAAGTTGGTCAGCGCAAGGGCTACCTAATCAGTTTCTTACTCTGCTAAAAATATTTTGCCAGGATTGTCATTATTTATCTACAGTTTAAAATCGATTCTGAAAGCCAAATTTTTATAAGAAACTTTTCAATTTGCAATTTTATTTACTCTCAGAAGTTTTGCTAGAAATCTGCTGAGAGGAAGTCGCCGAAGTAATATTTTTTCATATTTCGTGTTGTTTCAGATGTTTGACCTGGGATTTGAGGCGTGGCCTCACGTCTAATAACCCAACACACTAACTACTAGATTACGGTGCCTTCACAATATAATTACAAGGTGTATTTAATTATTGTATTTAACTTGACCATATGCTCGGTGTGGTGTAACAGACCAGAATCTCTGTTGGGAATAGAACCCACGACCCTCACGCTAATAGTCTAACATACAATCCACTAAACTACTAGGTCATCCAGGAGTATCATTAATTTTTTCAAGCCCTCAACATTTTTATTGCATTTAAATCTTATATGATCGGCGTAATCTAGTAGTTAGTATGTCGACATACTAAACAATAGCTCCCTAGTTCAAACCCTAGCTGTGACATCTTCAAAAAAAAGGAAATTTGAAAAAAAAAATTTCTTTTGACGACTTCCTCTCATTAGTCTTCTGGCAAAAAATTTGAGAATAAATGAAATTGTCAAGAAAAACTGAAGTCGCAGTAGTCTGAAAGATAGTATATAAACTTATTCAGAGGATAGCTTGTGGTTCAACCTCTGGCCCAAAGATTTCGTACGAAAACGAAATTTGAAAATATTTCTTTCGGCTCTGATATCTTGAAAAAAAGATAATTTGAAAAAATATTTCTTACAAAAACTCTGAGAAAGAATAAAATTGTCAAGAGTCTTCTGAGAAAAGTCTGGGAGGGGAGTAAAATACTCATGAATAAAATTAACACACACACAACATATGAGGTGTGAGAAGATAGGTTGTACTCTTGATAAAAAGGCTGTAATGGTCAATTATATAAGTAAGTAAATAACTAAAGAAAAGCATCATAAGCCTGTCTTACAGAGTCACTGTTAAACTGTAGAGTTCGCCACTCATTGATAAAATTAACACATGCAATGTGGGTGTGGTGAGAAGCTATGTTGTAATCCTAGCTAAAATATTGAAATGATTATTATTTGCTGTTATTTTTTAATTTATGTATTATTACTATTTTTTTTTAAAGAAGTAAACTAATTTTTTATAAATTATTCGTTTCAATTACTTAAATTATAAAATAATGAGAAAAATAATATTAAAAAAAATTTTTCCCTAATAAATTGCATTCAACTTTGTTATAAAGCATCATTAGCATATATTATCCATTCTATACAAAGTATTACCCAGAATGATATTTAAATTAAAGAAGAAAAAAATATTATGTTTAAAACCAATAAAATAAATAAATTAAATATGTAAATAGATCCCAGGAAAGTTACAATTTAGTATTAATTTTTTTTTATTATTTTTCAATGCATTAAACAATTGGGAATAATTCGTTTTGAACTGCAAACAGCAACAACATTTACAAAATGCTGCTGTCATTTAGTCATATTTTATAACGAAGATTTATGGCCGACATTATATCGTTAACAGCGGAAGTGATTTCAATAAAAAAAAATGAAGAAACGGAAATTTAAATTTCAAAAATATATGCACATGCATTTAGTCATACAATCTCACACACACATACATACATATGGAATGAAGCCTGCATATTCAGGCACATCATTATTTTAATGAGCTTAAGTCTCTGAGTAGTTAAATAAGTAAAAAGCGCCGTTATCATATCGTATTTTCTCCCCCATGGTATCCCATACTTACACTTACTCCAAGTGTTAACTGTAGAAATACATAGAAGTGTGTGTGTGTGTATGTATGGGTGGTTATATTTTATGCTGGCAATTAAAATTACACGAAGAAGAGCAATATCGTTATCGTATTTGATATGTAATTATGTATTTTAATATGATACTCTAATGGAGAAAAGAAAATACCAGCCAGTAAGAGAAGTTTACATAATTGTAAAGCAAGTTTAAATAATTGAACGTGTTACTGCACAGTATGCAGTATTAATTAATGTTGCAACATTTAATGCAAAACACTTCAACAAATTATTAGATTTTAAGCTACTCACACTCTATACTTATTTACATAGCATAGGTGTCATATAAATCATATCATGGTTTTGATATGTGCGTGTAAAACTTACACTATGTTCTTCTACAAATCAACAACCACACTGAAACTCGATGTTTCTCTTACCAGATAAGAAATGATATCAATTGAATAGCTCTACCTAGGTCCGAGTAACCAAATGTTTCTAATAGAATTCTTGAAGTTTACACTGATGGATCGAAGATGAGCAACAGGGTGAGGTGTAGTATCTTTATTAAGGGTTCTGATATTAAATTTTCTACTTGTAGGATACTTATTCACTGTAGTGTTTTTCAAGCAGAAGTCATGGCAATTTTGAAAGCGGCGAAACGCTTGTTAAGTGGCAGGATTTTCCGTGAAAATCTCTTGATTACTCGTCTAGCAAGGCTGCAATTAAGTTTCAAAGAAACGTAGTTTCATGAATGACGAGGAAAGCAATTCGGATCTTTCAAAGGTATCTTGTATATGCCTTCCGGGACACAGGGATAACGTTGGAAATTGCATTGCATGTCAGTACGGAGCAGCCAATTTCGTATATGTAACAGGGCATAGGTATTCCCATTGTTTCAGTTAATTTGGATATTGTCCACTCGACTTACGGGAAGGCTCAATCTCGTTGTCAGCAGGAAGGTACATGCAATATTGCCTTACTCTTACAAGTATGCAAAACAAGAGAACTGACTCACTTCTGTCCTTAAATCGCAAAGCCAAACATCGCACAATAGCGATTCTTACGAGCAACCATCTTTTTGGTAGGCATGGCGTAATACTCGGCATTCCAACTAATGACTTTTGCAGAAGCTGTGGGTTTGATGAGGCGAAAGAGACTATCTTTCACCCCACGTGTCGCTGACCACTCTTTTTGACCTCTCACTTTCAAACATCTCTGACCGAGTTCTCTAATATAAGGATTGGTGCAAGAGAAAGATTTATTCTGGACTTGGGATGGTTTTCTCTAGGGAATGGTTGACCCACGTGTAGAATTATTTGTGGTATCACAATGGGCTTAAATGCTGGCCTAAGTGAGACCTAACCTAACCTACCTAATTGCACCAAATATCTTGGAATCACATAACCCTTCAGTCAGGATTACAACCTAGCTTCTCACAACACTTATATTGTGTGTGTTAATTTTATACATGTTTGAAGGGTCCTATAATTTCAAATCTACTCCGTACAACAAATTTATAAGAAAGAATTTCATGGCAATTTGAATAACTCTCAGAGTTTTTACCAGAAATCTGTTCAGAGGAAGTCGACGGAATATTTCTATTATATTTCGCTGTATTTGAAATGTCTGACCTGGAGATTGAATCGTGGACTTACGTCTAATACGCCAATACGCTTCACTAGACTACGGCGACTTATTTTAATAACGTTAAATCGAAATTAATTACACAGCCCTGCAAATTTGAAGTCGCCGTAGTCTAGTAGGTAGTGTGTTGGCTTATTAGACGTAAAGCCAGCGTTCGAGCCCCAGGCCAGACATCAAAACAAAATACAAAAAGTATTTCTACGGCGATTTCCTCTCAGCAGATTTCTGGCAAAAACTCTGAGAGTAAATAAAATTGCCATGAAAAGTTTCTCAAATAAATCTGTCGTTCGGAGTCGACTTTAAACTGTAGGTCCCGCCACTTATGTATATAAAATTAACACACACAACATAAGTGGTGTGAGAAACTAGGTCAATAATCCTGACTGAAGGGTTGCAATGACCAATTATGTTATGCCCTGCAAATTTGGACTTTTTTTGTGCAAATAAGATGGCTCCAGGTGTTTCCGAAGGCATTTTGCGCGCTGAACACGAATCTGAATCAACAACTTTCCATAACGTCAGGCGGTCGTATGGCGTATGGCGGTTTTCAAGTAAATCCGATTAATTTTTATAAACCTCGACTACCATATTGGATCTGCCATTTTGAATTTTTTTAAATCTGAATGAAGATCTGTAATCAGCGACCCCAAAAACCCTGAGTAACTATTTTCAAGTAAATCTGATTAATTTTTAAGGACCTCCTTAATGTGTTTCTTTTTCTCTCGCACATCTTGACATAAACCCACCCCCTACTTTAAGGGTGCATGCAATCAGTTTGGCAAAGATCAATTTTCAATTTCTGACAATAGCGATGGTTCTAGCACGCCTTCGGAAACACCTGGAGTCATCTTATTTGCAAACCCCATGCAGGGCTGTGTTATTCAGTCTATGAAATAACTGAATATTAATCCTGCTGTGATAGACCAGTAGACATCAGCTTACCTTATATTATAAATACATTTCCATTCGCTTTAATATCTTCCTCTACATTCTCTAATATTTCTTTTCATTGCAATAAAAAGTCTCAACAAAAGAGAATTATAGGATTTCGGAATAAACAAAATCAATAAAGATTTAAATTAATATTCGCCAACAAAAAAAAACTCAAAAGAAAAGCTTTTCAAAAACAAATAAAAAAAACAAATAAAACAAAATTAAAAAAAGGAATAAAATTTCAATTTTAAAAACAAGCACACACCCCGTACCCAGCGTCACTCATTTAGAAAACACAAACAAAATTTGTTCAATTGTCTAGAGGGGGAGAGGTTTAGCACATTGAATACTCAGAACCGAAATCAAATAATCTTCCCACATTTGAAACACACCTTCTTTTTCAAAACATTTGCATAAAATTGTTTTTTATTTCATTAAATCAATTGTTGTGAGTCTGTTGTTATATGTATTTCTTGTTGTTGTATGTGCGTGGCAAGTATGTATGTGTGGATGGCAGGGGAGACATACAATGGCAACAAAATTACGTTTTAATAAGAGGAACACCTATAAATAAATTTCCTAATTCCCCATGATTCTCTGTATGGCAGTAGTACCACCAGCATCATGTGATTTTTATTCGATTTTTATTTTGTTTTCATTTGAAATTTAATTTAAAAGAAAGTCGTCAATTTGATGGGGCGGAGAGAGAAAGAATTTTTTTTTAACTTTGAAAAACATTGTTTTTATTAAGGGAACATAATTTAAAAAACAATTCTTTCAATTAAGGAATTTCAACAAAAACTAAATTTAAGATGTAGAAAAATAAGTCCAATATTTGTATCTGAAATTAAAATTTTTATTAAGAACTCGCCGTAGTCTAGTAGGTAGTGTGTTGGCTTATGAGACGTAAGGCCACTGTTCAAGCCCCAGGTCAGACATCAAAGCGAAATATGAAAAAATATTTCTTGGGCGACTTTCTCTTAGCAGATTTCTGGCGAAAACTCTGAGAGTAAATCGACTTTAAGCTGCAGATTAAGCCACTCATTAATAAAATGAACACACCCAATATACATAAGTGTTGTGGGAAGCTAGGTCGTAATACTGACTGAAGGGTTGTAATGACCAATTATGTATGTATGTATTAAGCATAGTCGTAGGAGATGTGTAGTCGCTGTAGTCTATTAGGTAGTGTGTTGGTCATGTGTGTGGCCATGGTACATACCCCAGGTTAGACATCTTCAACAAAAATATTTCTTCGGCGACTTCCTCTCAGCAGATCTCTGGCAGAGTAATTGCCATGAAAAGTTGTTTAAAAATCTGTTGTTCGAATCTTCGAAAGGCACGTTTGTTCCAACAGGAAATGTAAACGATTCACCATCGTCGGTGCCTATATACTAAACCCACCCCTATATTCTTCAACAACTCTCCCTACACAGAGGGCTGGTTAGCTCTAAAGCTTTAAAATAAATTTCGCCTTCATATCTCCAACCTTCGGAGTTCCAACATATTCTCAGCCATTCTCTGGCTTTATTGGCTTCCTCAAAGCCGATTTGATCTAAAACTCGTTTCCCCTGACCATCTAAATCTGGGCCAGCATATTAGAATATGTCCTACATCTTCCTCCTCATCTACACGGTTTCGGCATATAGGGCAGGTATCTTGTCCAAATCTGTGCAGGTATTTCCTGAAGCATCCATGACCAATTAGGAACTGGGTCACGTAAGTTCAGCTCGCAATGTTCCTTCTCCAACCAAGGAATTCTTTAGGGGACAAGGCGAAATTTCCATCTTTCCTTTAAATTGTTCTCCCATTGTGACTGCCATTTGTGCATGGAGGTCCTTTTATAGCTGCTGTTTGGTGCTGGGTACTCTAGACGGCGATACGCCTCATTTCATCCGCCAATTTGTCGATTGGTACTGTTTTCACCAATACCAGTACCGCTTCATGAGACACTGTCCTGTAAACTGTAGGTCCTTCCACTCATGTATGAATGTATGTATGGTGTCAGAAACTAGGTTGTAATCCTGACTAAAGGATTGTATGAAATGTATGTATGTATGTATGAAAGAAGTCTCCATATCAAGAAAAAGATTCAAAGAATCAGAAGAAGTCATCGCAGATGCTTTATTTTAGCCTGATTTTCCTTAAAGGAATTAATGTAAGGCATTACAAAGTCTATCTTGCTTGTTTGATTGCTTGACAGATTTCAAAGCTGCATCAATTTCTTTATGGTGATTTCCAAGGTATTAATAAATAAAATTTAATTAAGAATTCTACAATAAAAAAAATTATTTTCACTTCTAAATACCGAATGGTGCTCAGATTTGCAATTAAATTCATTGATTAGTGGAGAAAGACACAAGCGACAGGAAATGTGCAAATGAAATTAGAAAAAGTCGTTTGACAATGACTGGATGGAATGAATAGTCAAATCAATATCCAGTGATTTTCTTTTTTGAAATAAAGCTTTTAAAATTGGCTTTCAAATGGAAAAAGAAGAATCAATAAGAAAAATATAAATACAAAAACAAATACAAGAAATGAATAATAATAAAATTTTTTATTAACAAAAAAAAACGAAAATCTTAATAAAAAAGAAGGAAACCAAAGTGGAAAAACATCTTTCAAAAAGAAAAATTTACTTTCTTTCCTTTCCGTTTTTAAAGTAATGCTTTTAAGATAAAAAAATAAAATTTTATAACTCATTGGAGGAAAAAGTCCATCGTTTATATTTATATCGGGTGGGCCATCTATGGGCTCTAATTTGAAATCTGGCAATACTTATGTCATTCTGTTCTGTCACAAAATTCAGTATATTATCTCCATTGAACGTAATGATTTGATTTACGCTTGAGCAACGTTGAGATTTATTGGAAATTTATTTCCAAAATAAAAGCAACTGTTCGGAAATTGCATGAAATGTTGTCACAGAGAAGGACCAACAGTGCACGGTATACGCAAGTTTATTGCTAAATTTGGTGAAACTGATTTCATTGTTGATGCGCCCAGACGTGAGCGTGCTTGTACAGTGTGTACACCCGAAAATATCTCAGCTGTTCCTGAGAGTGTCCGTTCTCAAGAATTGCACATTTCAAGCACCAGTTAACGTCGAATTTTGCGAAAAGATGCCGTATTTGGGGCTAGAAAACCCACACGTAGTCTTACAGAAGCCAATGCACCTATAACGAGTAAATTCTTGGGGCGGATTGTGCAGCTATTGTATCATTGGCCCATATTTCTTTGAAAATGGGGACGTCGCAACCATTACGGTCAATAGAGACACCTATCACACCAAAATAATCGATTTTTTGTGCCCGCTTTTTATGGTATTTTCGGGAACGATATTTGTTTTCAACAGGATGGTGCAACTTGTCACAATCGATGTATTGTGTCAAAACATTTGATGGCCGTTAATTAGCCGAAATGGTGATGTCAATTGGCCGCCAAAAATACGTGATTTGAAATCGTTGGAGTATTTTCGGTGGGATGCCGTTAAAGAAAATTGTAATGCCTACAAACCAGAGACAATTGAGCATTTGAAGGCCAACATTCGTGATGCCATTGCCGAGATACGACTCCATACACCCGAAAAAGTGCACGAAATTTGATCCGATCGAATGAGGTACTGGGAGGCAAGCTGCGGTAGCCATATGAATGAAATAATATTCCTTTTCTAACCGGAGCAATTGCACTTCATAACAAAAGAAATAAATTTTGCAAAATTTCTAACCATTTTTTTATTGCATATTTAAATTAAAACTCTTAAATGGCTCACCCTTTAAATAAAATCCTACCTTTAGGCTTGAATTCTTGTTAAATATGAAAGGCAATAACAAACAAGTGTTTCAACACAATCCTGACCTAACAACTTAAACTTTAAAAGAATAATTTAAGCAAATTACAACTAATAGGGCTCCGTTTGTGTTTAAGAATAAATTATTTTACTTCTCTGATTCAATCTTTCAAACGGTTTTATTCATAATTTTTTTTCTGTTTTTGCTTTTATTCGCACATAAAATAATAATAAAATTTGTTGTTTAAGACCATGTTAATGTTGCCAACTCAGACACTGGATGGAAATGGCTGAAATAGCAGCTGAAGCCAGGCTATAATAAATTCATGGCAACTTATTTAACACTAACACTAACCAACACAGATAATATCATCGTAATTATCTTCTCTCACTGTACGTACACATTCAGCTCTCATACTTTCTCAACTATCTTCTTTAACAGATACCATAGGAAATAATAAATGAAAGAAATTTTCCTAAAAAAAAAACACAGAAAAAAATTATAAAAAAATCTAAAAGAATAAGAGATTTAATAGATGAGAGGTGTAAACTGGAAAGAGAGAAACTGTCAGCCAGTTAAAGAATAACAACACAATATAACAGGCAACAACACTATCACGCTGAATAACATCAACCGCAGCCATAATAACATAATAATTGTTATTTTGCAGCGTTGAAACAAACATACAGTGGGCAAAAAATATTTCTTTCACATATTAAAAGACTATACATACATACATACATACATAATGGACATTACAACCCTTCAGTCAGGTTTACGACCTGGTTTCTCACACCACCTATGTTGTGTGTTTTAATTTTATCCATAAGTGGCGGGACTTACAGTATAATGGCTGCTCTGAACAAAGATTTTTTGAGAGCCTTTTGCATGAATATTTTTACTTACTACTAGAGTTTTTGCCCGAATATTTTTGATTCATCTTCTAGTCATTCATATTTCGTTTTTTTAGAGTTGCTTGATCTGTGGTTTAAACCGTAAGTTCTCGTCTAATGAGCCAACACACTACTTACCAGATTACGGTGACTTCAAAGACTACAGCAAGAAAAAAATTCGGAGAAATTCCACATAATAATTGTGATGTTAATTTATTTCCTATCATACCCAAGCATTCCTAAAAGCCATTGATTTTGATGAGAAGCTCATCATCTCCCATGACACTACGTTTAAATGTTACCC
This sequence comes from Sarcophaga caerulescens, assembly GCA_927399465.1. Taxonomy (NCBI): domain Eukaryota; kingdom Metazoa; phylum Arthropoda; class Insecta; order Diptera; family Sarcophagidae; genus Sarcophaga; species Sarcophaga caerulescens. Next base: position 99,101,258 of record OV656873.1, on the reverse strand, counting down.
TTGTCTGCTTGTCTCTGTCTTTTAAATTTCCCTTACTTAGTTTTTTATTCAGCTTGGACTGCAACCTGGCTTCTCACACCACCATTTTGGCAGTGTTAGTTTAATCCTTTCGTTACTTATTTAATGGAGGTTGTAATGCTTTAAATGGTTTAGAACTTAGGTCTCATACTACCCGTGATGTGTGTGTTTAAATTTTATATGTGAGTGGTTTCTGAATGTTACCCTTGCCTGGGTAAATACGTTCATCGAGAGAAACTTGTTCGCAGAGTTTTAAAAGCCCCTTTAGCTACTACAACGGAGGTTGTAATGTTTCAGACTGGATTACAACCTAGCTCCCCAAACCATCCATGTTGTGTGTATGTTAAATTAATCCATGAGTGGCAGGATCTACAGTTTTTGAAATGTATCTTAAGTTACTTATTTAGCTTGTCATTACAACCCTTCAACCTGGATTACAATCTAGCTTCTCACACCACCCATATGCAGTGTGTTTTTGAGAAACTTTTCATGACAATTTTATTTACTCTCAAAGTTTTTCCCGGAAGACTGCTGAGTAGAAGACGTCGAAAGAAATATTTTTTAATATTTCGTTTTCCTTAGAGATGTTTAAGCTGGGCTTTGAACCACGGGCTCTCGTCCAATAAGCCAACACTCTACCTACTAGACTACGATGACTTCAAATTACATATTATTAACCCACCGTATGAATATGCAAAATTAAGAGAAAGAAGTGAAATAACCTGTAGTTTTAATAAGTATAGGGTCTCTCTCTCTCTCTTTTACATACATGTGGTTATTGTTGCTGTTGTTGTTTATTATTTATATTTAATGTTGCCTTTGCTCTTAACGGCTTATTGTTGTTTTTTGTTGATTTTTCCTACTTCATTTAAAATACAATACGTATGTGGATCTGTATGTATGTGTATAAGAGCATAAGAAGTCAATAACCCCTTTAACATAATTATATTTGAAGTTATAAACATAAAAAAACAATAATTAACGTAAAATAGTTGAATTAGTTTTTTAATGTTTTATTATTATAATATTTTCTCTTTTCGCTTTTCTGTTTTTATTTGAATAAAATAAGTTTTATCAACATGAAATGAGTGCTTAGGTTGACTTTTATTACAGAATTATACGAATTATTAATAATAATTTTGTTTTATTTATTCATGAGTACAATAAATATTGAAAAATATAATTTCTCTTTCAAGAGCGCTCGTTCAATTTAATCTTTTCAATAAATGCTTCAGTTTGAAATTATATAGGCCAGTCAGTAGTTACTTTATATACCACCTGGTGTTTTAAAAGCCCTTAATTTTGAAGGCCAAGTCAGATTTAAAGGTATCCCTACAACATTTAAAACTCTTGAAGCCATTAATGTTATGTGTGTTAATTTTATCAACAAGTGGCAGAGTTTTTGCTAGAAATCTGCTGAGAGGAAGTCTCGAAGAAATATTTTTTTCATATTCTCGTCTAATAAGCCAACACACCCACTAGCGACTTCTGTTTTTTATATTCCCATGGAAAATTATTTTTTTTATTTAAAAAAAAACAAAAACGACCATTTCATACCGGTACACCTGGCATCACTCTATCTGTATTGCTCCTTTTACTCACTCGTTTACAATTTTTGACGCTTCCCAATAACTGCTGAGTCCAGTAACAACAAAACACCAAAAACAAATGTTATTTTGATTTTGTAACGTCATTTAGCATTTTCGAATTTCTGGAACAGATTTTTATTTTTTATTACAGCTTTTATCGCTGTAAATCATTTACCACCCTATTATTTCTGTTCTCTTCTGAAAATCGTTAAAAAATTGTTTTAAGAAATTATAACAACTGCTCCAGCCATTCTTACTCTTTACAAGAAAAGAAAAAAAAAGCTCAAGCTATAAAAATAATTTTCAAATAAAAATACAACTAAAATTAAAGCAAACAAACAGTAGAAAATTTCTTTATAATCACTTTATAATTTAAGAAAAACCAACATAATTTTCGAAAACAAAAACATTGAAAAAAAACAAAATTAATAACAAATTTTTTCTTTCTCTTTCTTTTTACAGGGTCTCTTGGGTTTTATGGATTCTGTGCACGTAATTACCAGCAGCTAACGTTAACTTCCGGTTCCTGTTGAAATAAATACAGTAGTAATCATACGCACACAATTAAATACGCACATCCCAATTGGCCATATCATCAACTCGCTTTCAACGTAGTTGAGGTGGCGTTTAGAAGTAGATGACTTTTAAATACTGGTAGCGTAGTGGATAAGAGTGGGGTATTCGGTCAATAGGTCGAGGTCTACACCGCCTAAAGGTGTACTCAATTCAACTTAGAGAGAAGGCATACAAATCGGGACATAGCAACACTTTCTGATAATTAGGCCACCATCCGAGCACTCGAATCATATGAAGTTTGCTCAAGAATATGTATGTGTTTGTCTGGGCAAGCTGAATCAGCTGGACCAGGGGTAATAGGGCCATTATCTGCTGAATTCCTGGTTATATAGGAATTCATGGAAATAAGCTCCCAAATAACTTTGTGAGAGTTAAAGTTTATTCGCCACTGATATGACCAGAATCTTTCAATGAAGTGAGAAAAGAAATTTGGAAGGGAATACACCACGAAAGGAAAGATAAAGAGAGGCGGTGACTCTTCTCTATCTACCTATCTGTCCAAGGGTAATAGGGTCATTCTCTGCCGTATCCCTAGTTATATAGGAATTCACAATAATAAACGCTCAAATGAGTTTCTGAGAATTTGTCGCGACTGATATGACCAGAACCTTACTATAAAATTAGAAACGAAATTTGGAAGGGAAAAGGAAAGGTTGAGAGGCAGAGATTCTATACAAAAGAGATTTATACAAAAGTAGCCCAAGAATAGTAATTGGTCTCTTAAGCGGTACCTCTAGATTTAAATAGTACTTGTTCTGAAAGAGGATGAACATAGAACACATTCTTTCCAAGTGCTTATTAAAAAGTCGCAGTAGTCTAGTAGGTAGTATGTTGGCTTGTTTTATGACGCGAGAGTTTATGTTCTCATTCAGTAAGAGAGAGAGAGAGAGAAAATGGCCAGTTTTTATTTGTATTCTTAAGCGAAATATGTCTATTATTCCTAAAGGATAATAAATGGCATCAAAAACCACAACGCGATCTCTAAAAATACTGAATGTACTCTCGCGTACACTAAAAATATTAGTGTACTCAAAAAAAGATCACTAAAACCCAATTTTTTCGTTGTGTACTGATCTTTTTAGTGTACTTTGTACACGAACACTAAAAAATAGTGTTTGTGAACTCTGTTCAGTACGTTATGTTAGAGTTTGCGTACATGTTCACAAACATTAAAATAGAAACGAAAAGTTTCGCTCTCGTTGTAGTGAATGTGTTTGTGTTCTTTACCCACGACATTCAGTACAGTACATAAACGTTGTGTACTTTAGAGTATTTTTTCGAACACTGGTTGTAGTGACCAATTATGTCTGTATGTAAGTACAGCCTTCCTGACCGAATGACCTGACAATATCATGGTCATTTTGAATTTTTCAGTGAAATTTTTGATCTATCATTGCTAACTCTTATATGGTTTGCAGGATGTCTTCGAAAATGGCATTACTGACGATCTGGCTAAAGCCGATACGGGGCCTATAATCGCCGAGATGCTACTAGGCATAGCATTCCAATTGCTTCTGTTGAATTAGATATTCTACTTGCTGTCTACTGCATTTCAATAGAATTTCTATTCCAATAAATGAAGTTTGTAGGATCTTTTATTCGGAAGAGGCGATGAAACAAAGATTTTTAACTTATCATTTTATGTCAACTTTGACTATACTCCCCGAAATAAGATATTCTGCAATATTAAGGTTACTGAAACTGTTGTCCACTTTCTTTGTCAATACCCATCTCTTATTACGTGCAGATTTAGGTAATTTGGTTCTCCACTCCTTGTCCGCCTAACGAAGTTATCATCCATTGATGTCAAAGATATAGCATCGTTTATAAAACTGTCAGGCAGATTTGCAGCAAAGAAGTCGTGCTTTTAATGTGCATCGTCTGCGCTTATTAACTTCTTCGATGAGTTTGGAGGACTGATCTTACCTGTGGCACTACAACTGGCCGCTATGCGTACTCAAGTGTACTTTAGTAATCAAAGCTATCACTTTGACCTAATCTAACCTAGCCTAAGATTGCTGCAATAGCAAGATTAATTTTGGAGCTAGGTAGGTTTTCTATAGGGTAAGTTAGACCCTCGATTGGATATTAGTTATGGTAACACAATGAGTTTTAACTCTGACCTAAGTGAGACCTTACCCATCAAGGAGGGTCCACCAACTAACCTAATCTAGCTTAAAATAAACATATTATATTTGCATTGTGCAACTGTAATTGAAGTTATAAAATATGGACCCACAAGAAACTGAAGCATCTGCTTCACAAAATATGTTGTTTACATAGGTTTTAATTTGACGTGTTTAAAGCGCTTTGACCACTTGTAAAACATGCTCATCAAACTGTGAGTATGTGTTTGAGAAGGAGCAAATGAGCAGTGCTTTCTTACTTGTTTCTTTATATTTGACTATTTGGCCAATTGGGATATATATGCACTCATTCATTGTGAATTACAGTGTGAATTAAATATGGAGGAATGCAAACAGTGTAATGAAAGAGGGAGTAAAATAGAGAGAGAGACAGAGATTGTGAAACGCCAACAGCCATTATAAACATAAGAAAAGCAAAAACAAATCAAATTTATTTTACACACTACAACGCAAACACTCAAAGACACAACTACGGCGACGTAACGATTTTAAAGAGAAATTCAATTAAAAGAAACGAAGCAAATAAAGAAAAGAAAAATAAAATCAACTTTTTTCTTTTATTATATTATATTTACGATTTCCTTTTTTACAAACATAAATTGATCCATGAAACCACTTGTGCAGTTAAATGTAAAAAAAAAAAACATTTTTTTTTATTAAATAATATTGATGTTATTAAAGAGAAATGAAATTAATCTATTTGTTTTTTTCCTTATTTTTTGCATTTTTTATTTACAGAGAGCAACAAAAAGGAAAAGTGTTAAAGTGCAATAATTTTTTTTTATAGAAATTCAAAAATTTATTTAAATAAAAATTAAGGAAAAAATCATAAAAAAATATTCAAATAAATGTGTATGTGTATATAACAAATGTAAATAAAGAAAAAAATTCAAAACATAATTTTTTCTTGTCAAATTTAATTTAATTTCATTTAATTTTTTGTTTTGTTTTGTTAAAAATCAAAGCTTTTTTGTGTTTGCTAAAATAAGTGTTAAAAATATTGTGTTTTAAACAAGAAAAAAGTGATTATTGTAAACAAAAGTAAAATAATTAATTATTTATTAAATAAATAAATAAAAAAAGAACGCCTTTAAGCGTTATCAAGAGAAAAAAAAGCTAGAAAAAGGTGTGCAAAAAGTGTTGAAGCCAAACATGGATCCGCCTATTGGCAATGGATTCCGGCTGTCGCAACTGCAACCACAACAAAAATCATCAGCATCATTAATAATAATAAAATATAAAAATAATAACGAAATGCCATCAACAATGTCAACAAGTAAAACAAAAAATTTATTAAAAATTAAAAAAGTGTCATCATCATCATCATCAACATCTAACGCCACCCGCTCCAATAAATCGCAACAAACGACAGCAAACCTGATAAAACAAACAAGACCACAGTATCACAACAAAAGCAGCATTAGCATTAGCAGCAGCAGCAGCAGACGTCCTTTGAGTTGTAATTTAAGTTTTGTTGTTGGCTTCTTAGCCATCGTTATTTTGAATAACTTGGCCTGTTTTATACCCACAACACATGCAACCGCCTCCGCCCAACGTGAGAATACCCGTATTCTACCATTACAATCAGGTAAGTTGTTTTACTTTCCTTTCCTGCCATATGGCAAAATCCATTAGTCATTTTACTTTTATTTCTCCCTTTTAAGATGTTTGTTCTTTTGCCAACAACAACACTATGGCTAAATATGGCTTCCACTTCTTAGCTGTGCGTGTACGTCTTCCCTCTACTGTAGCAAATATGTGACATTTATTTTCCATTTCCATTCTTTACCTTCTGCTATTCACATGAAAACATTTCTTATCCTTCGTTTTTTTTTTCTTTTTTTTTCTTTCCAAAGGGTTATTGAGGTTAAAACCGACAATGGCAACAACATTTAGATCAAAAGGTGCCAAAAACAAAACAAACAAAAAACACGATTACACGTACACGTTTCTTTTCAAAAAAATTTCAACAGAATTGATTAAAACAAATGCCTTGATACAGTAAATAAGCCAGTAAATGTTATTGTTTTTTCCTTCTATTTTGAGGCTAGTAAAGGTTCAATTAAATAAAAGGTTTTTAGGAAAAGGTATTAAAGCAAAACAATCTCTTTTGCCTCGGGTACAATCTCTACAGGCAATACAGGCAATTTGTAAATTATTTTGTGGTTAAAAAAAACCGAAAGTAAAACTACAACAACATTTTTATCTGAAAAGGGATTTTTGTCTTTCGTTGAGTAATGAAATTTCTGAAGTATTTGACTGAAGTAAAGATGAAAGTAAAGTTTTAAAAGAAAATCATCAGATTAAAGTGGTTCACAACCGTATCAATAAAGAGTCATAATGTAGGCATAAGCCACAAGTCTATTTCCACTTTAAGTTTAACAAACGTTAACTAAAATTTTGTATTCAATAAATCTATATTGGATAATATATAGGGTCTTCCACAAGTAGCATCCAACCCATACATACATACATACCCTTCAATCAGGCACAACTTGTATTTGTGTGTGTTAATTTTTATACATAAGTGAAGTGACCTACAGTTTAAAAACGACTCCGAACGAGAGACTTTGGTGAAACTGTTCATTGCAATTTCATTTACTCCCAGAGTTTTTTCTAAAAATCTGCTTAGAGGAAGTCACGGAAGAAATTGTTCATATTTCGTTGTATTGGAGATATCTGACCTGGGGTTTGAGTCGTGGCCTCGCGCTACCTACTAGACAACGGCGACCGTTAACGGCCATTTTATTAAAGTCAAATTAGTTGTCATTTATTTAGTTTCTTCTGCCAAATCATGATGGACAATCGTTCACAAAACTCTTACTCTACAATGATAAAGTCAAATTCACTGAATCAGTAAACAGTCGAACAACTCCCGAACGTCGATGAAACGCAAAACCCGAAAAAATTTGTGGGTGAAAGTCTGCAGCAGAATCTGGCAGTTTATTTCGTGTCACTCACAAGCGCTCAGCCTATCGAAAAACACACCTTGGCGAATATGGCATTGAGACTGTACAAAATTTAACAGACTTAAATTGTAACAATATTTGTTCCCCATGAAGCTATATCCGATGTGTATGCCCTAGCGTATTCCTGTTGGAATATAATTTCTCTACTCTTGGCTGAAGCAAGAGGAAGCAAACCGTCAGCAGATTTTCCAATTGTTGATAGTACTCGTATAGGTTATAGTATAGGTTCCACTTTGAGAAGCTAGGCCGTAATCCTGACTGAAGGGTTGTAATGGCCAATTATGTATGTATAGGTTCCACTTTAGAATTTTGCCTTAAGACAAACAAGTTACAGTAAATAACGTTGTTTTAATCCCACCAAATAGGTCACCGTTTACGTTCGCTTGATAGTTTTGAAAGTGATCAATTTATCATCCAACTTCTGTTATAATTCTGCAAAAAGCCAAAAAAATTTGGTTCAATAGGTTTATTTAACTAAAGTGCTGTATAGTTCACATATCGAATAATTGCAATAAATGCGTACCGGAGATAAAGCATGCAGTGGACGCCCCAATGATAAATGACCAGTTTAATTTTTGACAGCAAAATAAAGTTGATCGAAATAGCTGAGATAATAAAGATATCACAGAAAAGTGTTAGGTATTTTATTTTTGAATATAAAAGATCTGTTCAAATTTAGTGCAATGCAGATCACAATTTATGGTGTCAGAACAACAATGAATTGATAATTCTGAGAAGTGTTTAAAGCTTTTACACTTTACAAAAAAATGGACTTTATTTATTGATATGTGGCAATACATAACATATGGCTCTATTTCACACCGGAATTGAAACGATCACGACCGACTCCAAGACTTGCAAAGCCGCATTAGTCGACTGCCAAGGTTATGCCATCAGCATTTTGGCATTCCCAATGTTCATCGACTATCTTGACAAAAGAACAATCGCTTAGAGCGACTATTATATAGCACTATGGGAGTGTTTGATGGATGAATTTGGCTAGGAACTCTGCAGCTTAACTTTTAACTAATTAACTGTCAATTAAATATACCTAAATCTTTTCATGCACACTCCTTACGTGGATTTTCAATGTATGTTTTGGAATGATGTGATGCTATATGATATCGATTTTATCAACTAGTTTTTGCTGCCAATTTTTTGCATATTTTTCTGTTTTTTGTTAAGGATTTTTTCCCCAGATTTTAAATGTTAAGGGCTTGGCTGCCAAATTGATTTCGAATTTCAAGAATTTTTTTACTGCATTCTTAAAACGTTCCAGTGCCTAAACTTGCTACACTTACTTACTTATTGGATCACTACAACCAGTTAGTCAGGATTACAACCTTGACCACACATGTTGTGTGTGTTAATTTTATACATGAGTAGCGGAATCTACAGTTTAAAGTAGACTCTGAACTAAAAAATTTGGAGAAACTTTTCAAGGCAATATTATTTACTCTCAGAAATGTGCCGAGAGGAAGTCACCGGTCAGATGTCTGACCTGGAGTTTGAACCATGGCCTCACGTTTAATAAGCCAAAATACTATCACTATCAAATACTTTTCAAAGAGAATTGGGGTTAGGTCAGGCAGCGGATATATCTTGAAGTTCACATTTAGACCAGTGTTTATCGCACACAATTAATATTCAACCTTGGTATCAAACATTTCCAATAGAAAGTCAACCTGACTCCAGAACAAATATTGCTATTGCTGTATTCTTTATATGTTGGTGACACATGAGGTGAAAGACATTCTTATTCTTCCCCTCAGGTCCGAAATGTTATCATGCCTTCCATATAGAACAAACAAACGGTACTCTTCGCACCTCATTTCTCTTTTACGTTTTGTTCGAGATATCTGACCTGAGGTTAGAACCGTGGCCTTAGAGCTAATAAGTCAACACACTACCTACTAGACTACGGCGACATCAATAGTGTCAATAACCGAAAAAAAAAAATACTCAAACATTCTCTTATTGGAATTGGTATTCGACAATTTTTCTTGTTCATGTATCCATTCGTCCAGAAATATTACTCCTGGCTGAAGATGATAATAAAGATCAGTTGCCAACTACTCTAGGCCCCATTCAGTGAACATACATATTCGTCTATGGTCGTTTATCTTCAATTTCTAGGACAGTTAAATTTTGTACAAAATAATTTGACAAGTTCTGGTCTGTGGAAGGCTAAGTTTTGTGAGATGAATGTTCAAATATGTACAAATCATGTTAGTGAAAATAAACTTTGATGGAGAAAACGATATGCTCAGCAAATTCATTCGGTTGTAATGTGGCGGTTGTTGACATTCAGATCTTCTCAGCGATAATTTTTCAAAATGTTTCCACGACCCTTAAAAATAAATAATTCAAACCTCTTTACCTTTTGAAATGTATCATTGTATGGAACAAAATTCAAATGAATCATTTTTTTATTTTTCAATAAAGTATTGGAATTGCATAACAAATGAATTTATTTCACAAAAATAAAAGGAAATCATATTGCACGAACAAAAAAAAAAAAAAAACATTTAATTATTGAAAAATGCAAATGATTTAAAACGATTACGGTTACAGCATTTGTTATTAAACGTTTCTGATGTCAGATAAAATGCAATTAATCATGTTATTGAATGATAAATAAAATGGAAAACAAGTGACTAAAAGCTTGAAATAATAAGGAAGTCTTTTTTTCTGATGAAAAGGAAATGTTCAAAATCTGCATCAAACATGTAAAACTGTAACAGCAGCCGGTTTTATAGGCATTTATTTGATCAAATTTGCCAAATCTAGTAGGTTTTCATTGAATGGAGATATTAAGGCTTAGACCGGTATACATACATAGGTATTGGTCATGCATGTAAAACAAACCATAATTAAATTGAAACTTACAAAGGCGTTAATAAATATTTTGACAACGCAATCTCGTAACAAGTTTATTTAATTTCTGTGGCAAACTGTTTCAAATCAAAATTTGTTTTTCCAGTGATAAACGTAGTATATTGAAGAAATTTTTTTTCAGCTTATCGTTACATAGTTTCCCTGCATTCTTTGTTAGTTAAACTGTAAAATGATACGAAATATTTTTTGAAAAATTAAATTTTTATGACACCTGCCTTCTAAGAATTTTACCCATTTCCACTTGAACATTTAATTAAATTCTTGCATCAAAGCATAGTTTTGCAACAAACAAAATATTTCAAATATTTTCTAAGAAACAAGTTTTTCAACTTAAAAGAATTTCAAAATTATTTAAATCCACTCACATCCTATTAGAGTTAAAGAATTTTTGGAATTTTTTTTTAATACAATTTGAACAAAAAAAAAGATTTGTACTAAAATTATAAAATAAAATATTTGTTGAACGGAAAGAGTTAACGAACGTTTTAAATGTTTTCTTAAGGCAACAAATAATTATGCTGTCATATAGAAAATATGTAAGAAATATTCACACTGCACTGTGGTTCAAAGTCTGTTATCGCCATCTAAATTGCAGAAATTTCATTATTAAACCCTTATTGTTATTCTTATTGTGAAGCAATATTGTGAAGAGACGCCACAGTCACCATAGTCTAGTAGTTAGTGTGTTGGCTTATTAGACGTGAAGCCAGGGTTCACACCCCAGATCAGACATCAGAACGAAAATATGAAAAAATATTTCCCCGACTAAATAAAATTGCCAAGAAAAAGTTTCTCAAAAATCTGCAGTTCAGAATCGACTTTAAATTGTAGGTTCCGCCCACTCATATATAAAACTAACACACACAACGTAAATGGTGTGAAAAACTAGGTCGTAATCCTGACTAAACGGTTGTAATGACAAATTATGTATGTTTGTGTGCATATGTAAAGGGATACCTCAGTACTACGGTCATGTACTACCCTCAAATTTTAGAACGTATGCCTTAATATCTCCTCCAAGCCTATTGGTCTAACCAATTTCCTGATATGCACCCAGGTATTCCTTTTTCGGATGCATTAATGCTGACCTAGGGTTCCTTTTATTGTAATTTCTCAACAAAAGTTTCGATTGCCGCAAACCCGCTTGGACTGGGAACAATCTCTGCTTATTTTTACCTTCCATCTCGACTGCGCCATAGAACCTGTTCTCGCCTCATCAACCGCGTGGAAGCCACTCTCCTTTTTGACTCTCTTTATACGTCATTTGTTTGAGTATAACTCTTCAAATATTTGCCCCCCACCTTCACAGAATGTTTCTGGTCTCGTCAACTACGTGGAAGCTATCCTTCTTACAAGCCTGTTTACTTGCTTATTGCCGAGAATTTTCACATAACCTGGCATCCAGCAAAGGGTAACGTCATTTTTCGTCATTGGTTTCTCCAAACAATCCCATACAACCCTCGACTTAACCTCATAAGAGGCCAGTGGTTCGATGGCTTCCTGATTGTCCGATTGTATTTCTATGTCCCGTCATTTGAACTTCCTAATCAAGATTAGATAATCGATCACATCTTTCGATGACATAGACTTCCGCTTGGAAAATACCCGCGAATTCACCTATGGGCTGGAAATATTTCTCTTTGGAACTAAAATTCCTGCTCCTATCCGAATAACTGTTCTAGAACCCACCCTGTTCAAAGTTTCCTTCTTAACCCATCTGTATATCGCAAAGTAGTCCCCCTTTTAAGAGAGTCTGTAGGGACAATTAAGGAGGAGGCTGTCAGCCAATTGATCCTTTAGGTAAGGGAATCGCTTAATGAATTTCATGTTAGATTTGTCTCCCATCAACCCAAGCATAGTCTCCACACCTAGTAGCCCAGATTCTGATTTAGATGGATCCGTGTGGAACTTAAGCCGAAGGCCCATCTGAGAGTGCCTTTAATGAGAGATATTCAGAAGCAAAAATCATTACCGAAAAAAGAGACAGGCAAGCTGTCCTATATATTACTGGGATATGAACTAGAGTCCACTTTAATAGGCCAAACTTAGCGGCCCCGATTCCGACATAAGTGCAAACAGTGGACCTCTATCAGAAGGTCCATTCTAGAGGGCTCTTTATAAAAGATATTCGCAAGCAAAAATGCTTACCATAAGAGGAGAAAGGAAGATTGTTGTATATATTACTGTGATATGAACTACGGTGCTCTATAATAAATAAGTAATCAGACCACATTCCAGAAACGCTAAGAAAATTATTAATTTTGTAGCTTACAAGTACTACATCTCTCTGTTACATATTATTTACCGTTTTCTTTTGCTAACGTCTCCACTGTGATCTACAGACTGTGTCGGTTATAAAATATCGAAAGAGTATAAATTAGCATGTGTTAAATGTATATGTACGTGTGTATATGTGTCTGCTTAGCACTGAGTAATTTAAATGTGAATTGAATTGTACTCTAAACAATAACTACATACTACTATGTCCCAATAACAACAACAACAATAGCCAATGACAGTAATAATTCTCATACTCTTACTAATTTTGAATGTATTAGTAAATCATAGTAAATATTATGCATGTGTTGTATTGTTTGTTTATTTTGCTGCTTTTTTTCACAATATCAAAACAATAATAACAAAAGCAATAACAACAATGAAGCATAGCGAAAAAATTATACAGAAAAAAAAACACAACTAAATAAACCTGAAATATGGATGCCAAGTAAAGTCGTTTGCCTGAAACGGTGATCACCGTACCAGGCACGAAATTCAATGATTTTTTCTGTTTTTTATTTTTTTATTTTTTTGAATACAGCTACACAAACAAAAACAAAAACAGAAAAAAAAGAAAGACAAACGTACTACTATGTGACGACTAAACAACAATAACAAGAAAAAAAAGCGACTCCATCATCATGTGCACAATGGTGGTTATACAGTATATACAGGCGTACATATTTTGTTTATAAGAGACAAAATAATAAAAGAAATAACAACAACAACAACATGAAGTATGCAAAAAAAAAATAAACGTAATGAACAAACGTAATTATTAACAACAACCACAAAGAGAAAATGTCTGTTATTGGTAAAGAACATTAAAATTGCACAGAAGAGAGTATGTGTAGTAAAGTCGTGTAGAAGATCTCCACTCCTTAAACTACAGAGTTTTTCAAGTCCACATTCTCTTTTCAAATTGCAATTAAGAATACATTTATCAAATTACCTTTGGCAAGACAAGTTCTTGCAATAAATACTAGGGCCCCAAAAATTTTTCGTGTCAGAATCCTAACTACCGGACAATGACTGCCATGATATCTAGTGATCTTCATTTTTTACCCGACATTTAAACTTCTGCAGAGCTCGTTGTGTGAAATTGTAAGTTTTTGAGCATATATGCTTTGGGTCCAGTGTCTGTTATAAGTTTCTTAAGATGGATTCTAGGATTTCATGCCATTCGAATATGTATAAGCGGAGAGGTTTCTATACTTAAATGGTTTTTATAACTTTTTTGTCAGGATTAAAATTTAACTTTTCACACCACACCAATGGTAATATTGTATCTGAAAGACGGACCTAGAGTTTAACGTCGCATCTGAACGTTTCATGACAATTTTGTTTACTCTCGAAGTTTTTGCCAGAAGACCGCTAAGAGAGGAAGTCGCCGAAAGAAATATTCTTTTCATATTTCGTTTTATTTAAGATGTCTGAGCTGGGATTTGAACCACGGGCTCTCGTCAAATAACCCAACACTCTGCCTACTAGACTGCGACAACTTCGGGTAGCGACCCTATACAAGTGGGTTAATTATTCCATAACGCATGTATGAGATTGAATGTTCTTTGATATGATTGGCTAAATATTACCTATGACTCCTTAGACATCCTACCATTTATTTACCGCTTGTAAATACAAGTATATCCAATATATTTTAATAATGAAATTGCTTCGCTACTGTCCCTATAGCCATTATACCGCAAACAATTTCAGTTCAATTTATCTGAGAAGGGTTTACATACCACCTTGACGTCTGATTTTAATCAGTCAATGAACACTTGGGTGATATCCTCCGGTAGGTGCATGTCACTATTAAGATCTGCTCAGTATTTTTGTTACGAAAGATACCTAAACCCTGAAAACATAAGCATTAATCATGAAATAGCTTTTATACTTGCCTGATCACATGGCATTTAGTCTCACTGCTGTATGAAGAAGCCAATTAAGGCGAGTGTAAAATATTCTAGTTGGGATAGTCCGAAGTACATTACCATCATGATGGCACCTATTCCCATGATACACTTAAATGTAGTTCAGCCATTATATGTTTCTTAGATTTGTATTACGATTTAAGGATTTTTCTGCTTTTTTGTAGCAATAAAGTGGAGCTGACACGTGAATAAATGATTCTGAATTGTTTGCTCAAATACTGTTTAAGTTTGCTGTCCAATATAAAGGGTGATTTCTTTAGCTATTATCTTTTTGGCAACACTGGTTTAAACAGCTCACGCACGTTTCGTGTTTTGTTTCACTGTCAAACATCTTCAGTTTGGTCTATAATTTAACCATGAATCGTCTTACAAACGAACAACGCTTGCAAATCATTGAATTTGGCATCATTGGATCGTACTTCTTCAAAGATGCTGCGAATCGTAACGTAACTGTGAATGGTGAGCGCTACCGTGAGATGATATCCAACTTTTTTTTGCCCAAAATGCAAGAGCCTGACTTGCATGACATGTGATTTCAACAAGACGGTGCCACATGCCACAAAGCACGCGTAACAATGGACTTATTGAGAGGCGAGTTCGGTGAACATTTTATTTCACGTTCGGGACCGGACAATTGGCCGCCATAGATCGTGCGATTTAACGCCTTTAGACTATTTTTTGTGGGGCCATGTTAAAGCTCATGTCTATACAGACAAGCCCGCTTCAATTGACGCATTGGAAGACAACATTGAAGCATTTATTCGTGAGATACCGGCCGAAATGTTGTAAAGAGTATGCCAAAATTGGACTAAGCGGATGGACCATTTGAGGCGCAGTCGCGGTTAACATTTGCATGAAATAATCTTCAAACATTAAATTATACAGACCGTACTATCGTTTCAAATAAAGATTTCATGCATTTTTCTGAATTTTTTGTATTTTTTTTTTTTTGAAAAATTTTCTTATAGCTCTTAAATAATCACCCCTTAGTTCTAAGAATTCACTAAAAGGAGAAACTTTTATGGTTTTATCTCGGCAAAATTCTCAACAAATGTTTGCTTTTAATTCATTTGGGCAAACATTCGATCTGTTGGATTCACTTACGTGTATACTTAATTGGTTATTACCACCCTTTAGTCAGTACAACAACCTAGCTTCTTACACAAACCCTGTTGTTTGTGCTTGTGTTAATTATATACACGAGTAACTGTAGGATCAGTTTAACTTCGACTCCGAACAGTTACTTGAGAAACTTTTCTTGACAATTTAAGTTTACTCTCCGAGTATTTTTCAGAAGACTGTTGAGTGTAAGTTTCCGAATGAACTATTTTTCCACGTTTCGTTTCATTCAAGGTGTCTGTGCTGGGTTTTAAACCACTAATAAGCCAAAACACTATCTACTACACTACGGCGGCTAAACTAATTTTAAACATAAAAACCTGCCAAAACGGAAATTAAATGTCGAAAGACCCTGTAGCACAAAAAATAATTTAAAAATATTTTTTTTTTGAAATAATCAAAAGAGTTATGTATTCTACAATATTTAAAAAATTTCTTAAAATTTTTAATTTTTATGATAATAATTTTATTAATTTGTTTATTTGAAATCTCATATATTTGTATGTATGTATGTACATAAAGTTATATGCGTAAACTCGGATTGACTATGTTTCTCTTCGAATTAAAATTTGTCTCAAAGTTTACAGTATGAGCCATAACACATGCATGAACTTGTGGTTAATCAAATGTATTTCGTTATTTACATACCGATAACGACATATCGATACTTACATATATACTTATAGTACAATGGGTCAATTCGACCTCCGGTTACTGTACTTGTCTTAATTGACAAGTACACGTCCTCTAACCTATATACTTATATCTATATGTATATCAGTTTCGAACACCCTGGTTAGTTCTTCTAATCTTCCCCAGGTATGTGAAACATAGCTCTTCTTCCATTGCTGCTTGAATGGCAATATCATACTTTCGCGTCCTTAGGGTATATCTTTTCCTAAGTGATTTGGTAAAACATACTGAATAAATGGAAATTCTTTTGATAGATCTAGCTTCACAAAATGGTCATTATTAACTGTCATAGTGAGATGTTTTACTCTAACAAAATTCTACGAACAAAACTATAAGTTTGTATGTAAACTTTTGTTCCACACTGTAAATTTATGTATACACAGTAATATGGAAACTTCATTACGATTTTTATTTAGTAATAAACAAACATCATTAATAATATCATTTCCATAATGATTATCATAATGAAGTTTCGTTGAAAATGAAAAGAGAGAAAAAAGTTAAATTAAAATGCCGCCAAGCGAAACGACTAGAAGAGTCAGACATGGATACATAAAAACACCAAACAAAATACAATGCAATACAATATGACACTGTCGTTGAAAAAAAAAATTAAGTGTAATACAGTCGATCAAACCTGTTTGTTTAATATTTTTAAACAAGAAACCAATCCAAGCTTATTGAGGAAATTTTGTTTGAATTTCAGATAATTCAAGTTTCCAATTGGTGTTACATTGGTCTTGGTTTTATGATGAAACAGAATTACATGCCTATGAGATGCATAATATGAATGATCCACTCATATCCTAACTACAGTCAACCGCCGAATTCACTCCATCTCATCTACGTCCAGTGTTTATTAAGACGAGTTTAGACGATCACACAAGTCGTACGAAATATCAGATTTTTGTGTAGCAGAGATCGTATAAACTTAATATGTAATCAGAGCGTCCTATATTAAGAGAAAATACGGATGTAAATTTGGCAGTCGTATGGCTCTGGTCGTTTTTCGAAATTTTTTAAAAACCAACCACATCATCGACATATTCGAGTAGGTAGTATGCTGGCTTATTAGACAAGAGGCGACGGTTCAAACTACAAGTCAGGCACATCCACTAAAATATCTGGCAGATATCTGGCAAAATCTCGGATAGGAAATTGCTGCGAAAAGTTTCTCAAAAATGTGTCATTTGGAGTCGACTTTAAACTGTAGGTACCGTCACTCACGTATGAAATTAACACACACAACAAAAGTGGTGTGAGAAGCTAGGTCGTAATCCTGACTGGGTTGCAATAGTCAATAATGTATTTATGTATGTAGGTAATCGCAAAAAATTTGTCGTAAGGCTTTTACTCTCGTTTTTTCAAAACTTATGTAATTCTGTAATATTTCCTCAATGACTTTACGTACGTGACCCTGTATCGAGGAAATTTATCTTTAATGATTGCAAAATATTTAACTCTACTGATTGATTCGAACAATTCATTTGCAATGTGGCTGGTGTTTCCCTATTATATAGCTACTTCAATGGAATGTGTACATACATACATAATTGGTCATTGCAACCCTTCAGCCAGGATTATTGACCTAGTTTCTCACACCACTTATGTTGTGTGTGTTAATTTTATACATAAGTGGCGGGACCTACAGTTTAAAGTCGACTCCGAACGACAGATTTTTTTTGAGAAACTTTTCATGGCAATTTTATTTACTCTCAGAGTTTTTGCCAGAAATCTGCTGAGAGGTAATCGCCGTAGAAATACTTTTTGTATTTTGTTTTGATGTCTGGCCTGGGGCTCGAACCCTGGCTTTACGTCTAATAAGT
The DNA here is from genome assembly GCA_927399465.1 of Sarcophaga caerulescens. Taxonomy (NCBI): domain Eukaryota; kingdom Metazoa; phylum Arthropoda; class Insecta; order Diptera; family Sarcophagidae; genus Sarcophaga; species Sarcophaga caerulescens. The sequence continues at coordinate 99,083,212 of OV656873.1, read as the reverse complement.
CAACACACTACCTACTAGACTACGGCGACTACAATGGAATGTGTTCGAGAGAAAAAAGAAATTGTTTTCGGAAATCGCATATCTTTATGTGATACATCTATGAGACCCTCCGTTTGTGGTCAAACGGAAGTATGTTGCAGAAGTATGTTGTAGAAGTAGAAGAAGTATATTGTAGAACTATGTTGTCGAAGTATGTTGCAAAGGTATGTTGCAGGAGTATGTTGCAGAAGTATGTTGCAATAGTATGTGGCAGAAGTATATTGCAGTAATATGTTGCAGTAGTATGTTGCTGAGTTAAGTTGTAGAAGTAAAGGTGTGCTGCAGAAGTATGTTGCTAAGGTATATTCCAGAAATATGTTGCAGAAGCCTTTCCTGTCATTTATAACATAAATTGATTGAAAATAATATGATCCTTAATCTATTTTCCTTTTTCCAAAAGAAATTGGATCACAGTTCGACAGGCGTAAAGTCCATCTGTTACGTGGTGACTGTGATCAATCATTAGTCGTAGTTTTTTTGTAAAACATTTTGGCATTTGATGATGACTTACTTAATTGGTCAAGGCAAACAATTTTAGTAAGGATTACACCTAGCTTCTCACACAAGCCATTTTATACATCAGTGCCGGGTTCTACAGTTTAAAGTCGATATTGAACGATAGGTTTCTATAAAACTTTTCATGGCAATTTTATTTATTCTCAGAGATTTTACTAGGTAACTGCTGAGAAGAAGTCGACTAAGAAATATTAGTTCATATTTTGTTTTGTTTGAGATGTCTGACCTGGGGTTTGAACTCAACCTTGAGTCTAATAAGCTTACATACTACCTGTTAGAGTACGGCAGCTTTGATGATTTGAAGAACTTGTACAAATAGTTGCATTATATCTTCGGAAACAATTTTAACGGATATGCCGAAATAATAGACATACATACAGTGGACAGCAAAAGTTTTAGTACGGCAATATATTTTAGCAATTTCATGGATTTTAACCAACAGTTTGTACAAAAAAATTAAGGTTTTCATATTTATTTTATTAATTTATTTCTGTTTTATTATAAAACAAAAAATTTTTTTATGTTTTTCATAAAACAAAAGTAAAATAATGAAAAGTTTCAGATGACTCCATAGGTACCTCTAAGGAGAATCCTGAGAAAATTTAAAATTCAAAGGCCTAATATATGAAAAGAGTTATCCCTTTTTTTAGTAGAATATCCATTGAGGTCAAGCATTCCATTTAAAATATTTGGAATTGTGTTTTTTGGTGGCACCATGAGCAAGTTTTTCGGTTGACTTTTGTTTGAGGTTTAGCGATTACGTAACCGTTCTTTCAAACGTTCTTTCTGTTGAAGTCATATCGGGAATTTGTGCAGGAATATTAAGCCTGTGGGGACTTTTTTTTGTCAAAATATATTGAGTACTAAGACTTTTGCTGTCCACTGTACTCGTATGTATGTACTCGTATGTATGGTCAATTGGTGAAATTAAAAGTGTGTTACATACATAAACCCAATACACTACAATACGTAGATACTATGAATTACAAAGACGCTCAGGTTTCCAAACTTAATCAATACATAAAAATTTAAATTCTCATATACACACATACATACATTATGAAAATAATTGTGTGAACATGGCATTTGAAATAAAAACAATACAGCTACTCGTTGTGCTTAATCACGAGTAAAAACTTAAAAAACAAAAACAAAAGAATTTCAATACAGGTTTAGCATATTTTTTTACTTCCTCTCCGTCTCTATAGTTCTCTTTTAATTCTGTATTGAAAACAGATTTCTTATGATTCTCTTGTATGAGTTCATATTATTCTATTGCTATAATTGCTAATGTGCACAGTGCGTCAGTTAAGAACAATAAAGGGCAATAAATTTAAAACTTGCATAGAAAAAGTATCACTCAAAAGTGTAACATGACAATAGAAAAATAGTTTGGTCACCTTCTTTTTTACTACATTTTCAAACATTTATTTATATTTTAAAGGTTGCTTGAAATTGTGCATTGGAATTGTACTTTGTACTCCACACTCTTTTCTTAGTATTCAATATAATCAGAAGATTTCCAGACAGTTAACCGTAGGCATGAGCAATATTTCTTCGTGATTTTTAATTTGGATTGATTCACATTGAGTTCATAACCACTAGCGATTACTTCCGTTTATCATTAGCCAGTATTGGCAAAGAATTTTCCATTTAAAGATTCTCCAATTCTTGATCAGAAGTCAAGTGGTTATTTGTGATCATTTGTATACGGTATTGGCTTAGAAAAATTCTTAGATTGATTAGAAGTCACATTAAACCGCATAGCCTGAATCAGAATATGTCCAGAATATTAGAATCAAATATGTTCAGTTAGGTTTCCCTTAGCATGTTTTTCCTTTTCCAAATGGCATGTCATTTGTTGACCCTCCTAAATTGTAAAGTATACTGTAAGTAGTAGACTGGGTCAACTACTTCGTCGTCTCTAGCAGTTTTATACGAATTTGGATTGAAGATTAATCCAACAAAGGCACAAGCGCTCCATAAGGAGTCGCAAATCTCATACACATACATTATAACCCTTCAGTCAGGATTACGACATAACTTCTCACGCCACTTATGTTGTGTGTGTTAATTTTATACATGATTGGCGGAACCTACATTTTAAAGTCGACTTCGAACGATAGATTTTTGAGAAACTTTTCATGGCAATTTCTTATTTTTGTTTTGATGTCTGACCTGGGGTTTGAACCGAGGCCTCACATCTAATAAGCCAACACACTACCTAATAGACTACGGCGACTTCATTGCTCTCACTCTATCCATTAATATAACTTGAAATCATACTGGACAGCAAACTCAACTGTAATATTCACCCTCCAGAACTACGAAGGCGACAACTGCTTTTTGTCATTGTACGAAAGTAATTGGCCTAAACTGAGGCATCAACCCTAAAAATATATATGTGGGCTGTATCACTTTGTAGTTAAGTCAACTTTATTCTATTGGGCCACGGTTTGGTATCAATCAATCAATCGGTCAATCAATTTGATCATTATGTCAATAGCGATAACAGGTGCTCTACAGCCATACATGTAGGCGAAACAAGTGGCTGCAAACCCAACAAGAGCATGTAAATACAGAAGATAGGCTCATGTTATACTGGGGCATATCCGCTTATGACTACACGACTTCTGAATTCGCTTTCGATGCTGGTTTTTAACGAAAATACAGAGTACATCAGCCAAGGTTCACATTGACTTATCCACGATACGCTTCAAAGTCGGTTGTGGAATCTTTTTTGAACAGTTCCTTTTACGACTCGATCACTATTTTGGTTGAAATAAATAGTATAGAGTCTATCGCCATGCTAATGCCTTATCAAAATATATCGCATAAATACTGATAGAACAGAAAATATTCTCACTTTCATTGCCCAGCACTTGCGCATCTAAAATTTGAGTACTCGAGTGAATTTCCAAACGTCAATTTTATAGAAATCGCGCCTACATAAAACTATCGTGATGATTAGGAGAAGACAGACGGGTGTAATAATTATATGACGGTACAGAGACTATACGCCATAGTCTAGCAGGTTGTTATTATTAGACGTACGGCCACGGTTCAAACCACAGGTCAGACATCTCCAACAAAATGTAATATTTTTTCAGCGACTCCCCCTCTGCAGATTTCTGACTCCTTCGGAGTCAATTTTAATCTTTAGGCCCCTCCACTTATTGATAAAATTAACACATACATAACTGGAGTCAGAAGCTAGGCCGTAATCCTGACTGAATGATTGTAATGACCACTAAAGTATGTATACATCGGAATCTTATAGAACTAAGTAATCTATGGGCGTAGTCTAGTAGGCAATGTGTTCGCTTATTAGACGTGTAGCCGTGGTTCAAATTCCAGCCCAGATATCTCGAACCGCAACTGTCTCTCAGTAGTTTTCTGGCAAAAACTCTGAGAGTAAAATAAATTTGCATTGAAAAGTTTCTGAAAAAAATCTGTCGTTCGTAGTCGACTTCAAACTGTAGGTCGCGCCACTCATAGATAAAATTAACATATACAACATGGGTGGTGTGAGAAGCTGGGTTGTAATCCTGGCTAAAGGGTTGCCCAACTAACTCTTGGTTTAATTTCACTGTGTCTTTTTCGTTGATATTATAATTTTTTATTATATTCTTTATTTTGAAAACTTGTTTAGAATTCTACAACATTTCTCTCACTCTCTATTATTTTAACCTCAAATAGCAACAGTTGCAGCAGAACTTTGCATGAACAGACCACAAACACAACACAGTTATTAAATAAAATGCAGGAATGTACACGATAAAGGCCCTGTATAGGTAGTATTTACTTACAAATGCCTTTTTGGCCCACGTTGCAAATAAAAGCTTGGCCATCTGCCAGTTGTAATCACAGTGTAACAACTAATTTGAAATCAAGAAAGTCACAACGAAAACATTATAGAAAAATAATAATAATAATGTCATGTACGTACGTTAGTTATTGCTGTATTTGTTGTTGTTGTTGCAGTATTACTGTATGTATTGTAATGTTGCATACAGAAAAAACAAAAGACTTTGTTCAGACATACATACTTACATTAAAACGATGTGATGTTTGGTTTTTGTACTCAACTGTTGGTTGATGATACTTGGCTTGGCTTGGCCTGGCTTGGTTTTGCTAGTTGGTTTACTGGTTACTCGGTTGCATCGTAGTCGTTTCAATTGTTTGTCATTTGTTTTGTTTTATAAGTTTATTGCTGTTGTTTTGGTTGTTGTTGTTGTTGGCATTGCTGGCTTAGTAATATTATGTACCAAAAGCCGGTTGTTAATAGCGGCTATGCAACATGCGCCATTTGTTGTTGCAGCGATATACCATACTTATGTATGTGTGTGTACGTCCAAGTGTATTAAAGCTTATTTGTTGTGAAAATGAATAGTTTCAAGCCAAGTCTTATTATTATTTTTTTTTTGTCTTTTTTTAATTTCAAACGGGAAATGGGCGTCATTGGTTTGTTTTTCTCATTTTTGTTTAACATTTATTAACAAATTCTTTGTGAATTTTAATCAAATGCTTGTTACGATTTGTTGTTCTTGTTTTCTATTTTCCAACATTAGAAGTTATTGTAATTATTGGCAACAGAAACAACAACAAAAAAATGTGCAACCATTTTTGTTTTTTATGCGAACTGGTATTTAAATATGTCGTGATTGGAAAATATGTGGCAACAACAGATCTGCAACAATAAACCTCGATAGCAGAAAAACATTAAGGAAAACTAAAACAAAAAAGGTGTAAAGAAAAACATTATTAGAGAGTTTAAGGAAAACTTTTAAATTAAAAACAACATTAGTTTTTGCAGGAGATTAAAAAAGTTGGACAACTTTCTCAAACACAGTCAGACTCTTATTCTATGTAATAAAATATAGTAATCCCTCAATTTACTTTGCGATTGGTTTCAGTCATCAAAAGGCCTAAATGAAATCTGTCAATTCTCTATGTCAGTCTCAATATCTGAAGTTCCTTTGTCTTCACAAGAAAATTCATCGCTCAAATGAAAATAATCAGCAATCTTCTTTACCACAAAATTAACATTCAAGTTAAAGAAATTAGCAAAACTCTGTGCCAGAATATTCTACTTTGTGGGCCAAGTTTTTTAAGCTTTTCTCACTGCCGATGCTGATAGCTCCTTCAAATATTCCTTTGCATTCTTAATCGCTTGCATTTTTGAGCTGTAAGAGCTGTTGTATTACAATTTCGCCTTTAAAAATTCATTATTAACTTTAAAATAATCGCTCATTTTGTTCAAATTGTTGTAACAGGCCTGAGGCAATATTGATTATAATATTTCTTTTTTTCAATATTTCTCAATTTCCTAAAAAAAATTTATCCTTCAGACAATTGTTAAATAACTTGAAAGTATTTCAAACCTTTGAAGTCGCCGTAGTCTAGTAGGTAGTGTGTTGGCTTAATAGACGTAAAGCCAGGGTTCGAGCCCCAGTCCAGACATCAAAACAAAATACAAAAACTATTTCTTCGGCGATTTCCTCTCAGCAGATTTCTGGCAAAAACTCTGAGGGTAAATAAAATTGCCATGAATAGTTTCTCAAAAAATCTGTCGTTCGGAGTCGACTTTAAACTGTAGGTCCCGCCACTTATGTATAAAATTAACACACACAACATAAGTGGTGTGAGAAACTAGGTCAATAATCCTGACTGAAGGGTTGTAATGACCAATTATGTATGTATGTATTTCAAACCTTTAATTAAACGTCTACATATTAGGCAGTTTGTCTTTCGAAGCCTTTTTTATAGCTTTTGGTATTGCGGACTTCTACAGTATACGACAGTATACTCTACAGTATACGAGTATATTGTTTGGTATCTATGTATATATCTTTGGTCTCTCCTCTTCTGATATAAATATCCTTTTGGGCATTATTTTACAATATAATCCAATATAGGTGATTTTAAAATCTTGCGTGGCCTCACGTCTAATATGCCATCACGCAACCCACTAGACTTCGGCGATTACACATACTCAGTCTTAATGACTGGATAAAAAGTTAAAGAGCTCAGATATAAACAGTTTAGGCAATTTAATTAAATCTGTAACGTCACTAATTGGACCCCACCTTTCTAGACTTCATCAGCACCCTTTAAATGCTTTTGTACTATTTTAATATGAATCGACAGTGCACTAAAAAGACTAGTCGACAATAGTTTAAGATATTTCGAGAGTCCATCAGTGCTTTTGTATTTTCTTAATATTGGAATTTAAGACAATCACTGAATTTTGGATTTATGAAACCATTTCTTTTCTCCTAAAACTTTAATATTAAAATATTATTCAGACCCTTTAATTACTATGTTTTCTGTAGAATTTCTATTTTAACACTAAAACTTTTAGCAAAAATTAAAAAAAAAAATTTTATTTTTCAATTCTTTTTTTTTTCAAACATCGTCTGGATATATTGGCATCCATATTGTGTTTTTTTAATAATAATAATATATATGTATACAATATTATAATAATATACACATACTATGTATGTATATTTAAACACTGGTTTCATCCGTTGGTTGCCTTTCAGGCGGTGTAACTGATGGTTAGGTCGATAGTCTGAGTTGACATAGACATTGCTGTGGTTTTACACAGACTGTACAGAATGTAAATGTAAACTTTTTTTTTTATATTCTTTCATCTGTCAGTTAGTTAGTCAGTCCGTTGTTTTGTCGTTTTGGAATTTGTATGTATTTTAGATTGATTCGTCCATTCATTCAAGCATTCGTTTATATGTATGTATGTATGTACGTTTTTTGTTTTCATGACTAAATATGTGTGTTGAATATTAAATATTGTTTTTAAGCTTTTTTGTTTTTAATGAAAAACGAAAAAAAAAAAATATTGTAGTCAGTAAAGCTCGATAATACTGTATACCGCCACGTACATTATGTTGCTTATAAAGGGTGATTCTTTAAACCGTTTGTGATTTGGAATTGTAAAATACTAAGAACTTTTCTAGAGATGAGTTAAATTTTACTTTAAGCTGATATACACGCCGTAGTCTAGTAGGTAGTGTGTCGGCTTATTAGACGTAAGGCCACGTTTCAAACCCAAGCTCAAAATCGAAAATACTTCCTCTCAGCAGATTTCTGGCAAAAACTCTGACAGTAAATATAATTGCCATGAAAAGCTTCTCAAAAATCTGTCGTTCCTTAAAAAACATTGTATTTTAAAATGTTTAACGCCACCAAGAAATTTTGGTTGACATAAGTACAGCTCAGTAAATTTTTTAATCTGTACGTTAAACTTCTTATACAGCACCGAGATGGAATGGATTATTTTGTCTTTTGTAACCTCGGTGGATTGTGGAAGGTGCAACTTAAGAAACTTCCAAAAAAGAATTTAAAGTGGTTAAATCGAAAGATGTTTGTGGTCAGTTCACATCGCCTTCACATGAGATGACCACTTGCTCGTACAGAATATTTACTGTGGCATGAGCTCAGTGGCAAGCAGCGCTGTTTTGTGAAACCACTAGTCGTTGCAGTGTTTATCAACTAATGCAGACCGAAACCCGTTGACATGTATTTATTAACGTTGTCCGTACCAAACAGTGACTTTTTCAGAATGCTTTAGACGCTCTTAGATCTCATCCAGATTGGTATCGTTCCAAATTTTAAAAATTTATTTGTTTACTTGCCCATTCAGCCAGAAATGGGCCTCAATGTTGAAAATGATTTTTCGATGAAAATCAGAGTCACTCTTCAACTGCCCTAGAGCTAGAGCATATTTAGTGAACACAGGTCGATGTCTATAGTTGTGCATGGCGATTTTGCAAAGCAGACTCAATAAACAACAACTAATTTGACAGTTGTAGCTTCAACAAGATGGCCCTTATCGTCTTTAAAACTTCAGGAGTTGGACGACCCGAAATAAATTAACAAAAATTAATTATGATCCTTAAAATTAAATCGAAAGCTAATAAACAAATAAAAGAAAATAAAAAACCAAGAATATTTTACATACGTGTGCGTCTGTGTATCTAATGGTTGTTATAGACAAACTCTACTGTTTTTTGTTTATTTTACGACCATACTATTCTCTACTGTATTTAATTATTTATTTTGCAAAGAGCTTCAGCATGAATATTAATCCTTAACATACGCTCATGCAATTTAATAGACGAGGAAGAGAACTATAAAGGAAGTACACAGACGAAACTAGAAATTTCTAAATATTAATATTATATTATACATATTGCATATATACATACATATATACATATATGTATATTGTATATAATCGTGTTATACATACATATAATACCTTTTTGTATACCTTATTGCAAAAATTCTAAAGTTAGTTTGTTTGTTTATCTCCATAGGATAAGAAATTATTTCGTAAATAATTTCCTGTAACTGTTAAACGAAAGTGTCAAAATATTTTCATAATGAGAAAATAAAAACGGGAAAATTTTAAGGATATTTTGTAAACAAAAACAAATTATTAGCACAGCATATTTACATTTAGCTACACTGCTCTCTATCTCTCTCTTACATTCTAGTTCCCTTACGACCATTGCAGCAACACTCACTCATATGAATATTAGAGCGACTCACCAAAAAAAGTCCTCGATGTACCCCCCTAAAAATGAACCTTGGACCTTTTTAAGATGACATTTAAAACATTTCGGCTCCAGCTTTGACCTCTCGTGAGCTGGACCATTTTGAAAAAGGGTCTATTTTTGGATGTTTTGTTAATTTGAGGATCTGTTTCCTTACCAACATATACAATATGTATATCATGAGAAAGGTTTTTTAAGGCGCGTCCAACTGTATATACAATTTTGAATTTCAAAAAAAGCTGAGACCCGTATTTACTTAAATCGACTAAAGATTAAAATATGTTAATTTGGCATTATTATTACAAACAACCCCAAACAAAAAATTCAAAAACCGTTTTTTTTCACAGAATATCCTTAAAAAAGGACATGGATGATCGCCCTTGAAAAAATTGTATATACAGTTGGACGCGCCTTAAAAAAACCTTTCTTATGATATACATATTGTATATGTTGGTAAGGAAACAGATTCTCAAATTAAAAAAACATCCAAAAATAGACCCTTTTTCAAAATGGTCCAGCTCACGAGATGTCAAAACTGGAGCCGAAATATTTTAAATGTCATCTTAAAAAAGTTCAAGGTTGATTTTTAGGGGGTACATCGAGCAAGAATTTCGCTTCCATACAACTTGAGTCGCTCTAATGAATATGGTAGTTTTGCTAGAGACTTTTAACAGCTTATTATGCTTTTTTATTATCATAAGATATATTCCTTCCATACCTACATAAGTGTGTATATATCTACAATAAAACAACAACAACAAATGCATAAAAATATAACGATCAAAATAAATATGAAATTTACTTTAAATAATTTTTAATTTAACGTCAGTGTATATGATTATAAGCATTTATGTTTAATATTGTGTGGAAATTTGAAGAGAGTATGTATGTATGTATGTATATACATTATTATTATTATTATTTAAATCGCAATATGGATGCCAATGTATCCAGACGATGTTTAAAGAGAAGAAAAAGTTTAAGCGTTAAAATAGAAATTCTACACAGAGCATAGTAATGAAGGAGTCTGAATAACATTTTAATGTTAAAGTTTTATGGGAATGAAATGTGACTGAAATTAAACGAGAACAAAATGGTTTTCCAAATCCAAAATCCAGTGATTGCCTTATCTTCCAATAATAAGAAAATACACGAGCATGAAGTCTCGAAATATTACAACCCTTCAATCAGGACTGCGACTGTTAAGTTTCGAGTATTTCAAGAGACTGTTTATTTCAGAGTCAAATAAAAATAATTGCAATTCAAATGTCAATATAATAATGACAATTAATTACACGAATGCTAAGCTTATGTATCTATTAAAGAATACAGTGAAGTCTCATTTATAACATTATCCCTGCTTCTTTTTCCGAAAGTCATACGGGTTGAAACGAGCCACAGCAGTGCGAGTTCTCTGACTTCTTCTTAGTTTTGGTTCTATCGCTAGCGATGGAGTAGAGTTTCTATCAGGTGACTCCCGTTGATCTGGCCTCTCTTGAATGCTGGTTCCGTCATCTATACAACCTTTTACTGTATATAAAAAAGAACTCATTGTTTCATTTGTAATAATTCCAGGCTTTAGTTGGTTTCGATGTCTTTTATAACTATGAAAATCTGTTTTTGCCATGTACACCATTTTTCCGATGACCTTTTCAATTCTTCCTTTAATCCAATTTTCTCCTCTCGAAAAATTTCGAATAGAAACAGTGTCATTAACTTTGTATTTGGTACTCTTGTCTTCAGTGTCAAGCTCTTGTTTTGGAGGTTTTCTCTGCATTTGAGTTAACAGTGTTGAGCAAAATTGTTTAAAATGTTCAGATGTAAAAGGTCCTCAACCTTTATCACTTACTAAGGTTTCTGGCAAACCATCAATTATCCTCACTCCCTACGGCGATTATTATCGACTAGTCTTTTTAATGGCCATTTGTAGATAAAGTCAGTCATTGTTTATATCAGCACTGTCAATGTTTTTATTATATGTTTCCATAGGGAAAATAGAACTTTATATGTAGAACCATACCGATTGCCACATAAAAACACAAGAATTATAAGAATATACCCCTGTATTAAAACAATCGGCAGAATTTTTCATTGTATACCTTGTTTCAAATGCACCAATAATGAGGATCTTACACAGATAAGTCGCCGTAGTCTAGTAGGTAGTGTGTTTACTTATGAGACGTGAGACTACGATTCAATCCCCAGGTCAGGTTAGGTTAGGTTAGGTCGGAGTGGTAGCTCTGATTTCACAAAGCACACTTGAGCACGCATAGCGGCCCGTTGTGATGCCACGGGTGAACGCAGTCCCTGTACTGATCCCCAGGTCAGACATCTTCAGCAAAATTAAATACGAAAAACTATTTCTCCAGGGACTTTCTCTCATCAGAATTCTGGCAAAAATAAATAAAAATAAAATAAAATTGCCATGCGAGGTTTTTTAAAATTAAGTATGTCGTTAGGAATCGATTTTAAACTGAGGTCCCACGACTCATGTATAGAATTAACACAGATACGTTACATAAGTGGTGTGATAAGCTATTTCGTAGTCCTGACTGAAGGGTTATTATGACCAATTACTTACATAAGTCCATACTACATTCAAGATCAGAGTATGAATCAGAACCAATGCTATTTATTGGATTATATTTCAAGCTGGAAAATGGGACAATTATTGATTAGTCAATAGGCTCGAAATTCCAAAGGACTTTACCGAAAATATTTGAATTTTAACATTAAGTGACAAAATTATTCTCGAGTATGTACTCGTAGAGACATTATAAGCTTACTTTCCGTAATGTGCTACACTAAGTGTAGCAAGTTCACGACATATCTGTGTCTCGCTAAAAATATATACAATGACTGGTGATTAGTGTGCTTTGTTCAGATTTCATATGAAAACGTTGGACCTTGAAACTTTCAATTCGGCGGCCATCCGAATAAAAAATTCTGAATTATAGCCGTTGGCGACAACAGGAATGTAATAAGGTTGTGAGACTTCAGGAATTGAAAAATGTATCATACCTATTAGGTATGATGTTCTAACCCTAGGTCAGACGCCTCCAACAAAACGAATTAGAAAAAAATATTTCTTCCGTGGGTTCCTCTCAGCAGATTTCTGGCAAAACTGTGAGCCATTAAAAGTTTCTCAAAATTCCGTCGTCCAAAGTCGACTTTAAACTGTTAGTCCTGCCACTCGTGTTAAAAACATGAGGGATGTGAAAAGCTATGTCGTAATCCTGATTTAATGGTTGTAATGCCATTTATGTTTTTAGGTAGACGCCTTTCATCTCGTTGCAGAAAAATATTTTTATTGGAAAAATTGTGGTTGAAAATGTTTGATGTTTCGAGATCAAAATGATGAAAATTATAACATTTGACATTTTTACATCAGACATTGATATCATGCACATTTTGCCTAAAGACATGTTTAATGTTTTTTTTTCCTTTGAAAATTGAGTACTTCTTACTGTTTTGAGACTTGACTCATTATGTGGATTAGATGAGCTAAATTTCTTTGATTTTTTTTTGGTTTTTAATTACGCGTTAAGGCAAGCAAAAATAATTGTCCCTCTCTCTTTCACTTGATCCAATTTCTAATACAGTTATCCCTCGTTCGATATGGTACCTTCTTAACGCGGTGTTGATACTACACAGTGTTATATTGTAGTCGCCGTAGTCTAGTAGGTAGTGTTGTTGGTTTTTTAGACGTGAGGCCATGGCTCACACACCCATGTCACACATCGCCAACAAAACGAATTAAAAAAATTATTCCTGAGGCAACTGTTTCTCAGTAGATATCAGGCAAGAACTCTGAGAATAAATAAGAAATTGCTATGAAAAGTTTCTTTAAAATATATGATTCGCAATCGACTTTAAACTGTACAACACTCGTGTATAAAATTAACACACACAATATAAGTGATGGGGAAAGCTACGTCGTAGTCCCATTATGCATGTACATACATATGTATATATTTGCGGCTGATATAACATGATTTTGATATAACATGGTACCAATTAACTGCGTTACATGAGAGACAACTGTATTCATCAATCAGGTTTAGGTTTTTTTTTTCATTTGATAAAATAGATGCGCATCGCATAAAGGCAGGCAAACATACTCTTCTTTCCTACTGTAGCAATGAATGCCATTCCTACTACTCGTCAATATAAATGACGTTTTTAAGTTTCAAAAGATAGAAAGCAATACTAGAGGCCATATCATCATACTTTGTTTAATTGAGTCTGGCATTCAAAGTTGCCATTTTGTTTATATTTTTGTCATTAGATTGTACTTAAGTTTGTATTTAAGTCTAAGCATTTTGGTGTCTTTATTTGTTTGTACCAATAGCTGATGCAGTTGAATGATTAGTCGGGGGTTTTCTTCTCCTTCTTTCATACAGATGACTGAGGCAATCAAGTCTGTTTTATTCACAGCATACGTATGAGAGAGGTACCAGTTACAAGGTGACACTTTTAATTTTTTAACAATTTGAGCACATAATGAAGAATTTAAGATTAACTGTATAAAAATAGCCAGAAAAGTAGAAAAATCTATAAAATTCCAGTTCAATTGTAATTTTTTTTTTTTTTCAATAAAAATTGACTTTAAGAGCCGCTTAAGTTGGTCATTTCAATGCATTTTAAATGCAAGTTAAACAATAAATTCTCGTTAAAGTATCTATAATGTCTATGAGTGTTATATTTAGTACTTTTAATTGGGTTTTTCCAACAGCATCTACAGCATCTGCATCATCATCATTGTTGACATTTCGAACTTTAACTATAAACTTGCTGGAAACTTCCATAGAAAACAAATGTTATTTTTTTTTTGTTTCCATTTTTGATTGATTTATTATCCATTCTAAAGAAACAATAAAAAAAGAGATTTTTTTATAATTAATGGCATAATAAAAACAAATATACTTAAGCGAAATTTTATTTACAAATATGTACTATATACAGTGGACAGCAAAATATTTAACACTCCAATATATTTTGACAATTTCATGGATTTTAACCAACAGTTTGTATAAAATATTAAGGTTTTCATATTTATTTTATTAATTTATTTCTGTTTTATTATAAAACAAACAATTTTTTAATGTTTTTTTATAAAACAAGAGGAAAGTAAGGAAAAGTTTCAGATGACTCTATAGGTACCCCCAAGGAGAATCCTGAGTAAATTTAAAATTCAAAGGCTTAATATATGAAAATGTTATCCCTTGCATTTTTTTTTTTTTTTTTTAATGAAACCATCACTCAGGGGATGGCCCCTACTCATGCAGTGCATTGTGCAGGTTTTTTAGGAAAGGTGGAAAGGGGGAAGATGCGAACGGCAAGGAAACGAGTTGCTGCTAGGTGACTATAAAATGGCCAGTGCTATACCTTCACCATTAGACAGTCTACAGGCAATCGTCTCCAAGAAGCCCTCAGTTTCTCACACCACTTATGTTGTGTGTGTTAATTTTATACATAATTGGTATAAATTTAGTAGAATATCCCATAAGGTCAAATATTCCACGTAATACGTAACCGTTCTTTCAAATGATCTCCTAAATACTCTCTTGAAGTCATATCGGGACTTTGTGCAAGAGTATTAAGCCTGTGGGGACTTTTTTTGTGAAAATATATTGGAGTACTAAAACTTTTGCTGTCCACTGTATATTCATTGGAAATCTCCAAATAGAATTAGAAAGGAAATTAAATTTTAAGTGATTAAAAATTAAAACTTTTAAGTGTTTAAGTGTGCTTTTTATGACAGAGAAACTGAAATTCTTTCACTTCGTAATTCAAATGGACAGTTAGTTGGACAGTAGTTTAACCCCAATTAACATTCGCGAATTCCACTAAATTTTAATCGAAAAATAAAAAACATTTTATTCATAGCATTGAACATTCCTGGCTTCACAATTATTTCCATCTTTCAGGCAATTTGTGGATTTCATGCCAATGAAATTGATCATCTTTTACAAAGCCAAACACATTTAGTCATCAAATTTTTGATTTACATACATATAAAATTGGTCATTACAATCCTTCAGTCAGGATTACAACCTAGCTTCTCACATCACATATAGTGATTGTGTTAATTTTTTATGCATAAGTGGCAGGACCTACAGTTTGAAGTCGATATCTAACGACAGATTTTTTGAGAAACTTTTCGTGATAATTTTATTTACTCTTAGAGTTTTTGCCAAAAATCTGCTGAGTCGCCGAAGAAATATTTATTTTTCATACATCGGTTTATTGGAGATATCTGACCTATTGTTTGAGCCCTGGCCTCACGTTTAAAGACCCAACACACTACCTACTAGACTAAGGCGAAAATTAATTTCGTCTTACTCATAAGAGTCGAAGAGCTCCTCAGTCAATTACCCCATCGATGAAAACAAATAGTAGTTGGAAGAAACCAAGTCTCGCTAATAAGTCGAGTGCGGTAGCTCCCAGCTTAATATTTTGATTGTATTATAATCGTAATCCTGACTGAAGGGTTGTAATGACCAATTAGGTATGTATGTACTCATATATGGAACTCCCTGTCTGCAGAAGTCTTTCCTGTCACTTATGATATAAACACTACTCCCTCTCTCTTCCTTCCTTTAAAATATTTTTTTAGTTACAACACAATGCATTGCATGAGTAGGGGCCATCCACTGAGAGTTAGTTGTACAAAAGAAAAAAAAAATGAGAAAAAGGAGGAAATGACTTTCGTAATTATCTTCGATACACAGCGAAAAGCAAAGCTATTGAGTTAACGATCAATAACAGCCAAAATTGCTTACTAGGCTAGACTAGGCTAGACTATGCCGTCTATATTGACTGAAAAATGGGCAAATTATGAAACTCGCTAACATATTGTTACGAAAATGGAAACGGTGTAATATCGTTTAACATTAAAATGAGCACAACTACACAAACAAATACAACGAACTTGTTACAAGTAAACCAACAACATCAGTATGAAAGAAAAGGGGATAGACAAGTAAGCGAGACCGCATCAACAAGCAATGCGAACAAAATACACAAACAACAATTATGTCGCGACAAAGTTCGCGAGAAGGCGAAACCATGAAATTATACTTCAAGAATGTTCGTCAGACTGTTTACGTGGGCATATAAAAAGGCAAGACAAAGCAGGCTACGAATAGTAAGAATTCAGTCAGTTGTGTGAAGACGCGTTTCGTCTGAAGAGAACAGTCGTGGTTTGAAGATCTCCGTTTTAAGCAAAGGAGAATAGTGAGCAAGCAATTATTGTTCTATACGACAAGTTATAAACAGTGGCACACAAAAATAGTGCGTACAATAAAGAGTTTTTTATTTTGTTTGCAATCAACGACCGAAGGTATAAAAAGGTAATATTTATGTTAATTAAATAAATTTCCTGAATTTGGAACCATTATTCTGGAGTAAACGATTCATGATGACTTGCCAAACTTTACAGCACCAACAACACAGTTTGCCATCCACCACTGTCAAACTATAATTATTCGATGTCTGTATTTCTTATACAACATAAGAACCAAAACAACCATTATGTTCTCAACAGTTTTTCTTGTTTTAATAGAACAATTTAGTTTTCAAACAGATAATAATAATTTCTGATCATAACTAAAGTACAACATTTAACTTTCAAGTCAAAATATTTATCATTTCAACACAAATGAAAGTATTTTTCTTATCAAGTATCACTCAGGGTGTAACAAATATCATTCGGCTATGCACGAACCATGTAAAAATAATCCTGTGAATATTGTTGTCTATCAGAATTTTCCAACATGACACGTTTATACAATAAATAACCATAAACAACAACTGCAGCAACAACAACAATACATAAGTACAAACACAAATGAGTGTTCTTACACAATAACGACTCAAAATAAAAGAGAGAAAAAAAAACGAATGTGCTCAACAGTCTCATTTGCAACATGTCGTTTAGAATTTATAACAAACTTTTGACACATCGATTTAACTACAATTTCCATTGCAACAATTTATCAAAGTAACTGTCACTCAAAACTGTCACAAGGCATTAAATAACAGCAAATGTAGTTAAACATGAGTACAATACTATACACACTCTCGCTAGTACAACTAGACAACTACAACTGGAACTATGAAAAAAAAAAGAAGAAAATACTTACTTACTATTGCCATTATTATATGAACAGCAAAAACAACAACAATAGTAACAACAACAACATGTGTAACATCAATAATAATAATAATAACAGCAACAAAAAGTCACTATTATGATGAGTATAATGATTGCACACATTATAAATTACATTTACACACACGTATGTATACCATCAGCTAATAACAGCCATTTGAAACTCAACGGATCATGGGGACTGTTTCCCTACTAATGAAATTACTAGCAGCAAGGGTACATGTTGTTATTAAAGTCTGCAATTGTTAGGATATCGATTTAATCCGAATTGCTTCTATCTATATCTTCTTAGATATAAAATCTAAATTACGATTGTGGCATTGAAAAGGTTTGCTTTCACGGGTAGATTGCAAGTTCATCAGGAGGACGATTGTAAAGCTCTGAGAATTTCACTTTCCTATCTACTTCTATTTCCACTTACCATATATTTAATGTAATCTCCTTGAGACCCAACCAGTACTACTGGCAAAACCTTTTGTCCTCATCGTGATAAATTCTCCCCAATTTCCAGTATGTACATGAAAACTACTTGCACTTGGCTGGCTTCATCTAAAGGTTATTCACACCAATTCATTTTCTACCTTCTTCCACCATCTCCTTTCGAAATGAACAAGGAGCTGCGGTTGCTGTGAATGCCAAGCGTTATCGAGCAATGTTGATTGAATTTTAGGTTCCAAAAATTAATCAACTAAACATCAATCAACTAAACATCAACAACATTTTGGTACTAATACGCCGTTAGTGAGATGAGACCTTTGGATTACTTTTTATAGCAATGAGTTAAGGCTACACTTTATGCCGACGAACGAGCAACTTTAGAAATATTGAAAGCCAGTATTCAAGAAACCATTGATACCAAATGGCCAGGTGTATCTGGCCCTCGTCAATCGATTTAGGTATGCTACTTACTTCGATTAAATTCCGGGACTACAACCCATCCTGGGTCACTAAGGAATCTTGCTCCACTGCCAGAGTTACTAAGCCTTCTATGGATAGAAAGTTCGCCAACCAACTGCTCAAACTTGATCGCAATGTCATTTCAATCACAGCGGCCACGCTTACAGATCATTGCGTTATGGGAAGACACCCGGAAAGTCAGCAGCTCCCATCGAACAACTTTTGTCGTGGTTGAGAGTCTACTGAAGAGAAAGAAACTGTTATCTCTTGCGAAGTGCAGATTTAGGTTATTTGACTTTTCATTCCTTGTCAGCTTATCGGAGTTATAATACCTGGGGTTTGAACCGTCTGGCGGCCTCATGTCTAATTAGCCAACACACTACCTACTAGACTACGACTGTATTCAAGTCGAAATAACAGCTATGAACATGGCCGCTGAGTGTATCCGGTAACAATTTCATTTATAGTAAATCGACTATTAGAGCCCTAGAGTGAATGTACTTCACGTAGAAGATTGCCTAAGAATGCCGTGTGTACTTGGAAGAGATAGCAAGACATTCGACAGTTACCTTCCTATGGCAAGGATATAGCTTCGTTTATTATACTTTCAGGCTGGTTCCCAGCATGGGATAGTCGTGCTTTTAATGAGCAGTTCCTGCGCTGACCAACTTTGAGTTTGATGGAATTCGGTCAGTACAGAGAGTGCGCTTGCGTGTGCCGTCACAACGGGCAACACATATGGTGTGATAAGCTAGGTTGTAATCCTAACTAAAGGGTTGTAATGATCAATTATGTATGTAAGTTAAGTAAGTTATCTAAAAAATTATGTTTTTCAACTCGCCATTTAATTTCGACAAAAACTTCTATAAGAATTTTTTTTACGAAATATAATATATGCGTACATATTAATTATTTTTCTTTTCCCTTTTTTAATTTCAGGTACGTAATGAACTTAAAAATTAAACCAAATTAGTAAGTATACTTTAACAGTAAAAATGTTTTTAAAAAATTTTTAGTATTTGTCCAGGCTCGAATTTTTGACTCATTTATACACAAGAATCTTTTGTCTCAGGTTCCCAAATGCCTGGATGATGACCGAGAATGGTATCTTAATGGTATCTTTTTTCTCCTCGACGTTAAGGCTTTTTCAAAAGTCATCGTCTGGTATTCTCTAAGGGATTGGGCAGTTTTCCTTTGTAATTGCAATGAGATTTCCAAGACGAAACTCTAAACAGTTAAAAGGTAAATTTTATTCTACATATCTCCATATTGTACCAAATCTATTTGGTCCCTCTAAAAGTGGGTTCATTATTCTATCTTTCTATTCAAAATGAGCGAATTTTGTATGAGAAATGCCAGTCTCACATATGAATTCAATTGAATTTTCCGTTGTACCAGACTATAGAAATGTGTCAGCTTTGTTTGTTTAGAGTAGGTGGATAGTATGTATTAAACAACGTGGGCATAAACTGGACCACCTGTGGACTAATGCTAGCAACGCAATGTCTGAAGGTCTCAACAAACTCACCAACTCGATTTGCTGAAAAGAATCAAAGAAATTGAAAGCCAGACAATGACCTGAAAATGATAATTTCGCATCGTGCGGCCTTTAGAGTCACATCACATTATCATTTACTCACGAGTTTGCATTCACAGAATAATTATTACCATGACCAAAAATGGTCTTGAAGTTAAGTTAATTAATTGCTAATGCCGCTTGAGTAAAATTGAACTGACTCCAATAAACAATACTACGCTTCCGACACTTCAACATACATACACACATAATTGGTCATTATAAACCTTCAGCCAGGATTACGACCTAGTTCTCACACAACTAATGTTATGCCTGTTAATTTTATACATGAGTTGCGGGAACTACAATTTAAAGTCGTCTCCGAACGACTGAATTTTGATGAACTTTTTCATGGCAATTTTATTTACTCTCAGCGGTTTTGCCAGAAATCTGCTGAGATACAGTCACCGAAAAAATATTATTTCATATTTCGTTTTGTTGAAGATGTCTGGCCTGGGGTTTGAACCGTGGCCCCGCAACATATCTAACAAAATAAAATCCATCAAAAGAAATTCGTCACTATTTACTCTGCACAACTGATGAAAATGAAAAAATATATTGTAACTCCACTTTACCATTTGTAGTTAATAATTTAACTTAATTGGTGATTATAATCATTAAGTCAGGACAACGACCTAACTTCTCACACCACCCATGTTGTGTATGTTAATTTAATGGCAGTTTTATTTAATTTTAGAGTTTTTGACACAAGACTGCTGAAATGAAGTTGCCGAAAGAAATATTTGTTTTCATATTTCGTTTTAGTCGAATGTCTAAGCTGGGTTTTGAACAACCACTACCTACTAGGTTACATTGACTTCAAGTAACAATTGCCTCCTCTCAATAAGCAACCTGTCTTCAGTATACAGCATGTGTCTGTAAAAGTGTCTAGTGAAGTGTGACATTTCATAGTAAGCAGACTACTATCATCTCTCCTCGTAGTAATAGTAGGTACTAATGAAAATAATATACACAATTATGCATTTCATAGTATGTATATGAAAAAGGAAAAAATAAAATTTTATTTTCACTTGTTCGTTTTCTTTCTTTAGTTTTATAGAACTTAAATACATTTTATAGGCATTCATTCTATGAATATAATAAGGACAGTAAGAAGAACAGAAAAAATGCAACACAACAAATGCAGTACATGTATGTACGTACAGTGGCGCACAAAAGAATATACACATATTTTTTACTATGAATTAAAGTTTTTCATTGAATTTGTTTCAAAAAAAATTCAAATTTTTTGTTTAACTGTACTCAGTGCTCTTCACTGACTGTGTATAGAAGATGTGTGGTTAACAATTCAGTGTTTAAATGTCAGTCATTAAAATGAGCAATACTGAGTATATGTATATGTATGTATGTGTGCAATTGTAAATGCCAAAATGTAGGTATTAGTATTGTGTAAAATATATATATATACACACACTAACTACATGTATATTCATGTATGTATATCTCATACATACACATACATTTACAGTTACAAGTCTGTAAGCTTCGTAGACGGTTAAACAAGTCAGACAGGCATAAAATATAATAAATAAAGTATAAAGTATATATCGGGTCCGCCATCTAACGTTTTTTTTTCAACTAGTGCTTATTTCGTGAATGGTAACACTTAGCTCATGTCTGATTTGACAGATAATTAGTTTTATCCTTCCGCTGAACGAATATGGTTCCATCCAATGAGTTTTCGCTTCGCTAAGTGGGCCTACGGTCGACTTACAGAAGATGCCGATTTTGGCAAAAAAATCATCTTTTCAGATGAAGCTCATTTTGATCTTGGCGGGTATGTAAACAAGCAAAATTGTCGCATTTGGGGCACAGAAAACCCGCACGCATACATTGAAAAGCCGACGCACCCAAAACGAGTCACTGTTTGGTGCGGATTTTGGCCCAGAGGTATAATTGAGCCATATAAGTGGCCGTTACAGTCAATGGCGATCGTTATCGGGCATGTTGAACGAATTTTTGTTCACAAAAATTGAAGAGGAGGATATTGGCAACATTTGGATCAATAGGACGGCGCTACGTGCCACACAGCCGAAGCTACACTCGATGTTTTGCGCCGTGTTTTTAAAGATCGTACTATCAGCCGCAGAGCTGATGTCGTTTGGCCACCTCGGAGCTGCGATTTGACACCGTTGGACTATTATTTGTGGGATGCCGTCAAAGATAAGTGTTACGCCAACAAGCCAGAGACAATTGACGCTTTAAAGGACAATATTCGTGAACCCATTGGTGAAATACAGCTGCACACAAACGATAATGTGTTTAAAAATTGAACCGATCGTGTAGGCTACTGCATGGCCAGCCGAGGCAGCCATTTGAATGAAATTATTTTCCATTATTAACCGGAAGGATTGTACTTTCAAATAAAAAAAGAAATTTGAGAAAATATTCAGTAGTTTTTTTAAAGCATTTTCAAAAAAAAAGTCATTTGGCGGACCCTATATAATCGAGGAGTATAATGAAGGATGAAGGGATTGATAAACTGAAATTATTGAAAGTCTGGTAGGAAAATAGTTGCTTTGCATATAAGTTTTTATGTTGGATTATCAATTAATTGCTCAAAATTGCTCACAAATTGAATTTTACACTTAATTTGCGGTTGGTCACATTACGTGACTGAAGAAATTCGACTGTTCTATGTGTTCACATACCCATTCATCCAGACATAGCACTCATCACTGAAGATGATTTTTCGATGAAAACAAGAATCAGTTGCCAACTGCTCCAGAGTCCATTCGGCGAACACACGTCGCTATCTATAGTCGTTTACCGTCTGTTATGGGGTCAGTTGAATTATGTACGGATGCTGGCCCAAGTCACGACGCAATGGCTGGGTTCTTATGAGCGACGCAAAATCAACTGCCTTGAATTATCATGGACAGTGACGATGCTTTGGATAAATCAAGCGTTTCGTCGTCATACGCGTGTTGCTTAATCGTTCAATGAACCAGTGACCTCGAAGTTCTCCGCCACAATGCGAATAATCCTCTTTGTATGACAATAATGGCGGTCGCAAAATGGACGAATCGCTCAATTCATTGTCTAAACCGAACACCCATTTTGATTTGGATATTACCCACACTTATTACAAAGAAGCTCAATCTCATTGGCGACTGGAAGGCATATCCAATATTGCTAGACCCTGCTGGACAGAGAAACGACCAACTTACTCCTTAAATCGCGTAATAATCTATCCAGAATAAGGATTTTTTCTTGGTAAGCATATCGAAAGCTTTGGCATTCCGACGAATGTCTCCCGCAGGAGCTGTGAGTCTAAGGAGGAGGTGTCACCTGACACCTTATGTGTCAGTCACCTACTTTTGTCATAAAGAGACGGAGGTTTTTAACCTCTCATTTTTCTACAACCATGATCGATTTCTCTAATTCAAAGATTTATTTTCAACTCGGAATGGTTTCTTTTGGGAAATGTTTGTTCTACCCTGGTAGAAGAAATTGTATTACCACAGTGGGTCTAAGTGCTAGCCTTCGAGAGGATAGAATAGATTATGGTATGACAATTGGCCTAAAGACTGTTATCTCTTCTTTTAAGGGTGTCCGACCCCTTACATAACCTAACGCTAACCAGAAAGGATTTTTAATGTTGTCGAATACCATAGAAAGACAGACCACTGACTCAATTAGAAAAAGTTAGTTTCCGCTACAACCAAAACGTATTCAGAGAAGGCCAACAAAACTCGATTAATCAGACCAAAAAATGCAAAAATATAATAAGAATTTGAAGCTGCCCTGGTAGTTTAGTGGGTAGTGTGCTAGACTATTAGCATGGTCATGGTTCGATTTCCATTAAAGACTCTGGTCTGTTACACTACACCGAGCATTTGGTCGAAACAATTAAATTTAATTTATAATTGTATTTTAATTAATAAATAAAAAAATAAGTTATCCGCCATCTGTTTCTGAAAGGAATAAAAAGAAAATGGAAAAAGATTTTCCAAAAAAATATTTTATGTCTCTAAATTTCCTTCTGGTATTCATAGTAAAACTCTACTCCTCTACTCATACAGTAATTTAAAGAAAAAGTCATGCTGTCTCCACCGCTTGTAGAGCTTGCTGGTGTAGTAAATATTTAATAAATTTCTAAATTTTACTCTACGGTTTTTATTGTATAATTGTAAAGTGTATGTATATATTCGTCTAGTCTTGTATTTGTATACAGAAAAAGGAACATAATGGCTGAACAAGAAGTTTTGTACTTAAGAACCCACAAAAACACAACAGCACTGACATTATAAAAACTGCATGCATGCATGCATGGTGGTGGTACACAGTATTAAAATTGAAGACCCCCACTTTACAAGCAGTTTGTGGTTAAACTGCAGAAGTAGTTGTTACTTGTAGTCTTGAAAATCCATTTAGATTTCTGTAAAGCACACAGAAGCATACATTTTGTGCTTTATTTAAACAATAATGATGATAGAAATTTTCTAGCATTTAATATGTAATAATAATGTGAGGCCTATTCAAGTAAAAAAAAAAGAATGGAAATTACTTATACACAGCACAGCACATGAATAAATAAATAGTTTTTGTTTAAATGTTGAAAGAAAATTATAGAATTTGGAGCAAAAATTTAAATTGATAGACCAACAACGCACTTGAAATTGTAATAACAATAGTAAGAAATAAATTTAAATTAATAAAATAATAGACAGTCAGTAACATTTGAAGATTAGAATTGGAATTAGAATGTATATTTAACCCGGAAGTCTTAATAAAGGTTAAACATATCTTAATGAAAACAACACACAAACACTAGTGCAGTTCAATGAAATACACAGACATGTATGATAACATAAATACTCTTCAACTAAATGTGTATTTAACATTGTGTCTCTTTCTCTCTCTATATACATATATATATATATATATACAGTGGACAGCAAACGTCTTAGTACTCCAACATATTTTGACAATTTCATTAATATTAACCAACAGTTTGTATAAAAAATTAAGGTTTATATATTTATTTTATTAATTTATTTCTGTTTTATTATAAAACAAGCAAGTTTTTAATGATTTTCATAAAACAAAAGAAAAATAAGGAAAAGTTTCAGATGACTCCATAGGTACCCCCAAGGTGAACCCTGAGTAAATGTAAAATTCAAAGGTCTAATATATGAAAATGTTATCCCTTGTATTTAGTAGAAAATCACTTAAGGTCAAGCACTCCATTTAACCGATTTGAAATTGAATATATAACTCTTGTTTAGTGTTTTCTGGTGGCACCATGAGCAAGTTTCTTGGTTGACTTTTGTTTGAGGTTTAGCGATTACGTGACCGTTCTTTCAAATGATTTCCTAAATACCCTCTTGAAGTCATATCGGGACTTTGTGCAAGAGTATTAAGCCTGTGGGGACTTTTTTGTGAAAATATATTGGTATACGAAGACTGCTGTGCATATATAGTACATACAGTGGTGGTCATATAATTAAAAGCACCCGTAGTGATAGGAAATTATTAGTTTTAATTTCAAAATAAAAGAAGATGCAATACAATACAGATTTTAAACAGACAATTTATAATTTTGTAAGGAAAAAACTTCAAAAAACATGTTTTATTCTGGTCGCCATATACCACTTCCAATTTTAATTTTACTAATTTTTCCATATCGATTTGAATCACTCTGAACCAAGTGCCGACATCGAGGAATATCCCTCCAACACAATTCACCATTTTTCCACAATTCATCAGCATTTTTAAGATTTTTACCTTCCATCCTCTTTCTAACTTCACTGTACAAGTTTTCAGTGGAATTAAAATCAGAGAATTATGCTAGTCAGTTTAAAATATTTACGTTGTGTTCCTCTGAGCAGCTATTCACATGTCATGACGGGTTATTCTAGTGCATGAATGTGCTACATTAATGCCAAATTTTTCTTCTCGTATGGTCCGATAATAAAAGGTGGTTCATTTAAGAGTTTAATTTTAAAACAACAAAAACGGTTTGAAATTTTGCCAAATTTATTGTTCTGTTATGAAATACAATTGTTCTGGTTAGAAATGGAATATGATTTTATTCATATGGCTGCCGCGGCTGGCCTCACAGTACCTCATCGGATCGGGACAATTTTCGTGCATTTTTTGGAGTGTATAAGTTGGCCTTCAAGTGCTCAAGTGTATCTGGCTTGTCGGCATAACACTTTTCCCTAATGGCGCCCCACAGAAAATAATTCAACGAAGTCAAATCGCAGGTTCTTGGCGGCCAATTTACATCACCATTTCGGCTAATTAAACGGCCATCAAACGTTTGATGCAATAAATCGATTGTGGCATTAGATGTGTGGAAAGTTACACCATCCTGTTGAAACCAAACGTCATTCACATCATTACCATGAAGAACGGATACAGAAAAATCTGTCAAAACACTCTGCGAGAAAATAAAATTGCCATTAAAAGTTTGTCAACAATTTGTCGTTCAGAGTCGATTTCAAACTGTATGTCCCACCACTCATGTATACAACGTTAGTGGTGTGAGAAGCTACGTCACGATTCTGACTGAAGGGTTGTAATGAACAGTAATGTAACATTCATCTAAGAAATCTTCTTTATGCCGTTGTTTAGTAGTTCTAGAATTTTTAAATGCTTCCGCTTCTATGGCTGGGGCTTTATGAAGTTTGGGGGAGTTCTGGGTACATTATGATTAATTTTTGTACACATTTTTTTCTGATGTCAATAAGACCAACCAAATCAATAATAAACAATAGACAACAACAATAAACCAACTAAACTAAAAACGTTTCAATTATGTGCCCCTCTTGAAAAACAATACTTTCACTAAGTATCGACTTATTTTGTAAGTAAATTTAAAAGAATAGAAAAATAAAGAAGGAATCCAATGTAAAAGAGAGCAAACTTATCTTTCCATTGAAAAGCTCCCATTTAAACATCAAGAAATCGTATAAAAAACAGAACAAATGTCATATGTATCATACTTATACTTGCTTTAATTCTATGGCCACCACTGTATTTCATTCATTATCCATTATTTACTTGCTTTAATAGTTTAGTGTATGAGGGAGAGTTAGTTTTACTTAAGTGTTGATGAGCATGATAAAATCCATTACAATTATCATTATCTACTTCATCATCATCGCCATCATAAACACAAATATTACGAGTATTAAACTCTCATCTGTGTTGAGTCAGTGTTTTCTTTTTTTATATATTTATGAGGACAGTTTCATTTAATTTCTTTTTATTGTTGTCTTATGTCAATCTCTCTTTGTCACAAATACAATATTTTATCAGATTCTTTATTTAATCATTATTGTGCGTGTATTTGTTTTTTCTTATCGGCTATAGAATTAAAATATTTTCTTTTTTTCATTAAAATTAAATAAATTAATGGCATAAATTTACCTTCGGTTCAGTTTGCATTGTGTGTTAATATCAGAGAAACAAAAATGCGGGTTCAATAAAAAAAAGTATATGAGAACATGAACACATGACACTTGTCAATAATGTCTAGCAATAATAAAGAGTACATTAGACCCACTGTAGTATAAGCGGGTGATTTTTTTTTTGGTTTTCGAATATAAATTTTTTTCGATGCCTAGGTAGTATAACCAAAAAGCCGTTGTAGTTTTCTTGGAAATTAATGCTTTATTACATAACATAATTGGTCATCAAAACCCTTAGGTCAGGATTTCGACCTAGCTTCTCACACCACTTTTTTGGAAACTTTTCATGACAACTTTTTTATTTACTCTCAGAAAATTTTTACTAGAAATCTGCTGAGCGAAAGTCGCCGTAGAAATATTTTTTCAGGTTAGACGTCAGATCAGCAAAAACTCTGAGAGTAAATAAAATTGCCATAAAAAGTTTCTAAAAAAAGTTGTCGTTCAGTGTCGCCTTTAAGCAGTAGGTCCCGCCACTCACTGAGAAAGTTAACACGCTCAACATAAGTGGTGCGAGAAGCTAGGTCGTAATCCTGACTAAAGGGTTGTACACACAAAAAAAAAGACTGTAATGCCAAGAAAATTTGATTTTGATTCAAATAGAATTTACATTCGGATTGTGCCCAACAACATTTTGCATTTGTACCAACAAGTATGTTTCTGTTGTCTCAAAGTGTAAATTCATTGTAGAGGCAAAGTTAAAAATGTTGCCTAAAATGTCATATTTGTTGCCACAACGGTTCAGTTGCTGTGGTCGCAACTGCAAAAATTGCTGCCTCAACAGTTCAATATACTTTTGCCCCAATTGCAAAAATAGTTGCCTCAACAGTCCAATATACTTTTGTCGCAAATGCAAATATTGGTAAGGTATGTAATATAAATGAAAACATTATTTTTAGTTTGAGAATATTTATTTTAAATTCTTGCAATTTTAAGATTATTATTTTAATTATCAAATCGACAGGACGAAGTAAGGTTTCGACCTTATATCGTACGCCACTAAAAAGTACGTAAAATTCGCTTAACTTATCCAACGATTCACCAACTACTAGCATTTTAGGCTGCAATATAAGCTTTTCTTTCGCAACAAGGGATCTGGCATCATCTTCCCACTGGATCAAATTGTTTATATTTATTGTACGGCCAATCATATCCTTTTGTGCATCAGATATAGATGGTTTCGCTCCCTTGTTGATGCGTGGAGGAGTTATAACCGCATGTAGTAACTAAAAGAAATAAAGATGTCGCGAATCTGTAAAAATATTTTTCATGCAATAAATTTAAGAAAAGAATATATCTCATAAACTTACCAAGATTTTCTGCCGAAAACAATGGAACCACTTCATTGGATAAATCCACCGTACAAACTGTTTCCTGAAAAATGTCTTCCGACATTGTTGTTTGTTTATTTGAAACACTTTAATATTTATTTTAATTATTTTAAAACTAAATGGCTCACTTTTCACTTCTTTCACACCGATAAACTACTCAATACTGATCGCAATGATAATAAAGTACTGTTTTAGTTCAGAGCGGCACAACTCTACCAATCATGTCATTTCCAAATGCACATTTTTTACAACAGTAATATTATTTGATTAAAAAAAAGAAATATTTTATGGCAACAAAATGGAAATAATTTACGTCAACAGCAATATTCAATGTGCCCTTATTTCAGAGGAAAACCTTTAACGACAAAAGTTATTCTATTTGCTACAAATAATTTTGCTGTTAAGAAACTTCAAATACTTTCATGTTGTTGCGGTAAAAAAAAATATTATCGGAAAATTTCTTGCGACAAAAGGTTTTCATTTTCTCCAACAAATTTTTATTCACCCCAATAGCAAAGTCATCAAATGCTAAAATTATTTGCCGTCACAATATTTTTTTTTTTTTTGTGTGTAATGACCAATTATGTATTTATGTATGTACGTATTTATGTATTACGTATTTATGTATGTATGTAATACAGAATTTAGACGATGTCAGATGCTACATGGTACTCAATGGTATTTTGATCGCAAAAAAAACAATTTTAAATCCACATATTTTTTTTCCAAAAAGTGATATGTTTTGGAAAAAATCTACTGAACTTACGTAAATATTGTTCAATAAAAACTTCTGAAAATTTTGCTTGCAAGTCATCATGCATAATGCAAAAGTTATTTTTCCCAAACTACATATTTACTTCTTATTTTGAAGAAATTTTTTTGTCTTCAATTTAAATCATTTTTTTCCTATACATCTCTAAGGGAACAATTCTTTTTATAAATTTCAAAAATCTTTTTAAAATATTTAAGAAAAATTAATTCTTCTATAATAATTTTTTTTTTCTAGTTCATAAACAATTGTTTTAAAAAATTTTATTTGCATATTTAACAACAAATAAAAAAGTTCACAAGTTACCGGAAATATTTGTATATTTATACGAATTTTCTTAACTTGAAAATGAGGACAAAAAGCTACGTAACCATATTTAATACCCTACAAAAAAATTCATTGTATGGGTATAGAAAAGTACCAGATGTCTTTTAAACTTTATTGTGATCATACCAGGTATACCGATATGAAGTGAGCTTCAAGATTCAAATGTCTCCATAGCGAAGATTTATTGTAAAGGACCCTTAATTTAATTTCAATTTCTTTTTTTTTTGTGTTGTCGTTGATATCTGTGAAACTTACTTTAGTATACATCAAATCCGTGTGACAAACAGCAGCATATTTTTTATCGTACTAAAGATGGGGAATTTTGTTCCAGAAAATTAATTTTTTGTTTTCATATGAACATGAATAAACTTGAAAAAATTAAATAGGAACATGTATACCGGTACATTTGATATACATATATATGTATTGTATATACAGATCCGAATTAAAAAAAACTAAACCGTCATAGATTTAAGGTCTTAGATAAAGATGGTAACACCCTTTTACACATTCGTTCTTCCCATACATCTTCATTAGTTTAGGTAGGTTAGCGGGTAGCTTGTCGTTTACAGACAAGATCACTTGTTTACCCAGTGTAAGGTAAGTCCCCATGTCAAGAACCGTTAGTGGTGGGTTTGCACCACCCCAAGCCTCGCTATTATGCCCAGATCTTCAAACGTTCTGTTAGCCAAAATCCGTTGACGTCTATCTTGAAGTGTAGGGCACTCACATAACTTCATAACTTCTTTTTTTTTATTAATTTCGATAGAATTTAAAAATTCCTTCAACCTCCAGGGTGGATTGTTTGACGTTGAAACCTGGAAAACATTGCTGACAAATAGAGTAAAAAAAACATTTCAAAAGTTATTTACTTATTCAAGATTCTTTCTTAGTTTTAAAACTCATAAAAACGGTTTTCTTGACCTATATTGAGAATATAATAGAATTCGTATTGAGAATTGCCAGGAATTACGGCAACAACAAAAATATGAAATACGAGTTGATTTATTATGCATTTCATATGAAATAAAGCTTTTAAAATACTGCACAACAGTTACTGGCTTTTAATGGCTTAACAGAAACAAAGATTCGAGGGTCTTAGCAGAAGTTATCAATAAAATTTTAAAAAATAAACAAAGGCTCTAAAAAGCAAACAGCTCAGAGATATCTTTAAAATATTAGGACCCTATTTCTACTCTGGTAGAGCGGTCAGCTTAGCACCAGCTAGTTTAGGATGGTTCAACAGGAATTTTAGAACCACGACAGTTATTAACGTCTATTGAAGCTGCATCTGTAAAATTAGTTGACATTTATTTAGTGCTACTGACTTACTCAATTGGTCATTACAATATTTTAGTCAGGATTACAACCCAGCTTCTCACACCATTTGTGTTGTTTGTGTTTAATTTTATCCATAAGTAGTGGGACCTACACGGCAATTTTATTTTATTCTCAGAAGCTTTGTTTTGTATGAGACTTCTAGGAAGCCAGACTGCATACATACATAATTGGTCATTACAACCCTTTAGTCAGGATTACGACCTAGCTTCTCACACCGCTGATGCTGTGTGTGTTAATTTTATACACGAGTGGCGGGACCTACAGTTTAAAGTCGATTCCAAACGACAGATGTTGTTTGAGAAACTTTTCATGGCAATTTTATTTGCTCTCAGAGTTTTTGCCAGAAATCTGCTGAGAGGAAGTCGCCGAAGAAATATTTTTTCAGATTTCGTTTTGCTGGAGATGTCTGACCTGGGGTTTGAACCGAGACCTCTTATCTGATAAGCCAACACACTACTTATTAGACTAAGGAGACTTCTAAAGTAAAACCTCTACTTAGATTTACAGTCACAATTTGATTTGAACTTCAACAAAGCCATGTCACGAAGTATAAAAAAAGATGTTTCTAAGTCTTATGCCTTATGCTGTTTAATTTTGTTTTGAACGTCAGAAATTCCCATTAATATGATCAGTTCAATCGCTCTTCTTAATCCAGTTCATTGGTCTATGTTTCCCATT
Organism: Sarcophaga caerulescens; assembly: GCA_927399465.1. Lineage (NCBI taxonomy): Eukaryota > Metazoa > Arthropoda > Insecta > Diptera > Sarcophagidae > Sarcophaga > Sarcophaga caerulescens. The sequence continues at coordinate 99,051,541 of OV656873.1, read as the reverse complement.
CAGCACATCATCTTACAACCAGTTCTTCTTCAACTTTCGATTTTGCATTTAACCTTTTTGGTAGTTGACTATTGGAACCCTTCATGACGTGACAAAATCAAACATTTTTTAGGCATTTTTTGCAAGACAATATTGAAATCGCATTATTCTGTAAAAAATCAACTACGTTAAGTAGTTCCCATATTTTGTTTTTCTATTATATCGGATCATTCATTAAGCGCTTCCTATTTTTTTGAAAGAAAACAGTGTGTGTCTGAAATATCATTGAAATTTTTTATTCGTTCGAAAGAATGCAAATTCGTTCATATGTCCGCTTCACGGCTTCTCTAGCTGAAGCATTTCAAAAATTTCCAATTTTCCATGAGTCTGGTGCATAAATTAGATTAATTTTAACCGATAGCAAGAGCTATGTTGGTGTTGAGGATCACTATCGTTTATGGCTTATTCGCGTACACTTGGAATTTAAGGAAACCGTACAAGAAAAGTCTAACTGGGTCAAATCAAATTTCGGTGGCCACTTCACATCATCTTCATGCCCTCAAATCGCTGGTGCAGAATATCCAATATTGCAATAGCCTTGTGATATGTAACTCCGTCTTATAGAAAAAACATGTCGATGGTGCCCAGGTCATGAAATTAAGGTCAATAGAAGGTAATAATCATTGACCTATGCAAACTGTTGACAATGATTTCATGGTTAATGTCGTTCTTTTTGGAAATATGGTCCGATGATACAGTCAGCCCTAAATCCACATCAAACAGTGAGTTTTTAGTATCATTCCAAATTCTAGAATTTCGTTTTCCGTACTCATTCATCCAGAAAGATGGTTTTAGATGACAATTAGCGACAATTACCAACTGCTCCGGATCCAATTCAGCGAACACGTCTGGTCAATCATGGTAATATGGCAAAACTGACTAAATAAATGGAAGTTACCGTAGTCTAGTCTGGTTTCCCAGTAGCCGTATTCTAGTTGGTAGTGTGTTGGCTTATTAGACGTGAGGCCTCGGTTCAAACCCTAGGCCAGACATCAAAACAAAATATGAAAGATATTTCTTCAGCGATTTCCTCTCGGCAGATTTCTGGCAAAAACTCTGAGAGTAAATAAAATTGCCATGAAAAGTTTCTCAAACAAAATCTGTCGTTCGGAGTCGACTTTAAGCTGTAGATCCCGCCACTCATGTATAAAAAATTAACACACACAACATAAGTGGTGTGAGAAGCGAGGTTGTAATCCTGACTGAAAAGGGTTTGCAATGACCAATTATGTATGTACGTATGTAAAAGAAAATTTTGTTCGTTAAATGTCAAGAACAGTAACTTCGTGCACTACCGTCTATCTCTATACGTGGCTTAAAATAAAGTATGATTTACTATTAAAATATAAATAAATTATGTGAGTCATAAAGTAATAGTAACCATTTTATTTATTGGTCTCTGTGCTCTGGTCTTTGCCGCTTTATTGCGCCATTTTGAGGTGAAAAATATAAAACCGTCTTTTATTCGGATTGTAATAAAAATCATTCAAGCAAAAAAAAAACATACAATTTCAGTAAAGTTCATATTTATTTATGATTATAATTGGCAAATGCATCAAAAGGCAGTAGAGGAAAAGAGTGAATTTGTTTTTACTTTTTTATTTTATTTTATATTATTTTATTTTTTTACTTATCTCCAGGATCACTAAGACGGCAACTAAACTTTATTGTTTTAAGAGAATAATACTATGCTCAGATATGCAGTTTTATTGAGTCAATGTTCGGTTAATTGAGTACAATATTTTAAGTGTTCAGGCATACTACTAAGCAATTCAGCTTACTCAATATTCATTTGACAGCTGGTAAACAACAACATTGTTTTTATTCTGTTTGCGAAAATTAGTGTCGATTGTTAGTTTATTAGTGTCTGTTTGTCGTTGTTGACATTTGAGTTGTCAAACATCAACAGAAAGTGTTCGGTTAATTGTAATATGCTCACTAGACACACTTATTACAGTTCTGCATTTTAAGTTTTACTTACTCAATATTATAACAATTTGCGTATTTATAGCGCAATTATTAATTGAAACTTTATATGAAATATTGAGCTCAATAATGGCGTTTATTGCAATTTACGCAATAAAGTTGCATATTAACTGGCTACCAACAGAATGTTGGCAAAATATTCCGATGCAAATGCGGCAATGTGACTAAGTGCTACAAGAGCATGAAAGTATAATAATAAGTATAATTACCTGATCCTGTTTTCAATACAAGCTTTACAATGAAAATTCCGGACATATTCTGTTATAATATCGGCTTACACTTTCAAGCATCCACTAACATTCACCAGATCGCACCACAAAGTTGGATGTGGAATCTCTTCAATCCGACTGAATCTTAGGGCCTGTTTCTGTAAGATAAATTGTTTCTGACGTTCGTCTGATTGTATGGCCTCACAGAAACACAACCTAATCGAATAGTACGACTACCTTACCACTATTCAGGCTAAAATAATAGCCATGAAGATTGTCGCTTTGCGATTTAGGTATTTATAAGTTTAAATTTTAAAATGCGGTAAAACAAAAACGATCATTCGATTGGACCAATTTTCGTGCACTTTTCCGAGTGTATCTCGGCAGTGGCATCACGAATGTCGGCCTTGAAATGTTCAATTGTCTCTGCTGTGTTAGCATAACATTTTTCTTTAACGGCGGCCCACTAAAATAGTCCAACGGTGTCAAATCGCAGCTTATTGGCGGCCAATTGATATCACAATTTCGGCTAATTAAACGGCCATCAAACGTTTGACGTAATAAATCGATTGTGGCAGGAGATGTGTGGCAAGTTGCACCAGCCTGTTGATACCAAACATCATTCACATCAATACAATGAGGAACGGGTATAAAAAAATTGGTTATCATGGTACGATAGGTGTCCCCATTGACCGTATTGTTTGCGCCGTCCTTTTTTTTTCAAATAAATATGGGACAATGATGCCTCCGCTCTATACGCTGCTTCAAACAGTTCGACGTAAACTAGTGCGTGAAATGTTTAATTATTGAGAGCGATGACGAGTTGGTAATAGTAATAGTTGATGGATTCTCACGCACACTCTCAGCCCCAGCTTCGATATTTTCGGGTGTACGCACTGTACGAGTACGCTCAAGTCTTGGACATTTTTACGAACTTTAGCAATAAACTTACGTATACCAGGCACTGTTGGTCTTTCTCTACGACCAAATTTTGTGCGACATTTTCGTGAAATTCCCGAGCAATTGTCTTTGTTTTGGAATAAATTTCAAATAAATCCAAACGTTGCTCAAGCGTAAATCGATTCATTTCGTTCAGTGGAGATAATATACTGAATATTATGACAGAATAGAATGACATAAGTATTGCCAGATTCGAAATAAGCGATGATTTAAATTTAAACCAATATATGGCCCACCCGATATGTATGTATGCATATAATATCACAATCAAACATTCCCTAGAGAAAACAAATCCGAGTTCAAAATAAATCTTGCTAGTGCAGCAATCTTAATATTAGACATCATGATTACGGGTATCACAATGTGAGAGGTCAAAATTCACCGAATTTAGGGCACTGACACATGAGACAATCTCCTCGTACTACACAGAGCCACAGCTCTCGCAGAAGACTCTTTCCGGAATGCCTAGTCTTTTTAGTCTTTTGACATGCTTATCCATTAGGATAGTGGTCCTGGAAAATTGATACTGTGTGATGAATTGCCATGCGCTTAAGGATAGAAATGCGTGGGTCCTCTTCTTATTCAACGGAATCTAACAATATTGCAGCAATATTGCAGTCTTTTGCTGCCAGCGAGACTAATACCACCTGTGTAACGAGTGGATAATATCCAACTTAATTGAAGCAATCTGAATTCATATGCCCTGTAATATGTCATACATAATTGGCCATTACAACCCTTCTGTCAGGATTACGGAATAGCTTCTCACACCACTCGTGTTGTGTGCTTTAATTTTATACATGAGTGGCGGGACCTACAGTTTAAAGTCGATTTCGAACGACAGATTTTTGAGAAACTTTTTCATGGCAGGTTTATTTACTCTCAGAGTTTTTGCCAGAAATCTGCTGAGAGAAAATCGCCGAAGAAATATTTTGTTTTGATGGGATACGAACCCGGGCTTTACGTCTAATAAGCCAACACACTACCTACTAGACTATGGCGACTGTAATATGTCACAGATTGCAATTGCCATACCGTTCCTGACCAGCTCATCAGCAATGCAATTTCCAACGATGTCTCTAAGTTTCACCTTTAAGTGATCCGAAATTTGTTTCTGAGCGTTTGATGAACTTTCTTTAATAAACCCTAAAAGTTATCCACGATTTATTGATTCTTCTGAATAAAATTTTGTTTTTAGAAATACGTTTTAATTCTTTTAAATTATTGTCACCAGTATTGCCAGATATGAGTAAAAATTTTAATGTAAAGCAAGGGTAAGCCATGTTCAATATTTGCAGATCGGTATACCATACAAGGAATTTTTACTATCGTTAAAGAATTCTTCTCCAAATAACTCTTTGTATGTCTGGCACAAAAACCTTTGTGTTTAAATTGGCTATCAGACAGGCCTGATTTTCTATATAAAAAAAATTCATTGAAATTTTAAAACATATTCTATGCGGAACACCCTTTTCAATGCTGACACATTGAAACACTTTCAACAAAAATGTCCTTTCGCTTGGTTTATCAATGTTAAAAGCGACAATAAAAACAAAATAAAAACAAAAAAGATACAAATTATTTTTAACGTTTGCTAACGAATTTTATGCTTAAAATGTGTAAAATTGCTATAAAATAAAAACAAACACGTACTTATACATACATACTCGTATGTACATGTGTATATATTTGTTGTATGCCTTTCCACTTTTCGAAAATATCGCCGACCGCTTTTAACGTAAATAAATACAGACATACTGCTCTATGGCAGTCATAGAAAAGGAAATAAATTTTTTAACATAAAATATAGAAAAATATATCGTATAAAAAAAAGTAGACCTTTAATGTATTAATGGATGAGGGTCAGTTTAACAATAAAAAAATGTATGCAAATACAAATGGAATTTTTAATTTAAAAAATTTAAGTATTTTGGGTGAAAATTTAAAAGCTTACTTGCTATTGGTCATTACAACCCTTCGAACTAGCTTCTAACATCACCCTTGTTGCGTGTGTTCATCTTATACATGAGTGGCGGGACCTACAGTTTAACGTCGTCCTCAAGCGAGTTTGAGAAACTCTCAGAGTTTTTGCCAGAAATCTGCTGAGAGGAAGAAATAATTTTTTGATATTTCGTTCGAGATGTTTGACTTGGGGTTTGAACCGTGGCCTCACGGCTAATAAGCCAGCATACCTACTATACGAAAATATACTTGTTTTAAAGTCAAAGGGTTAGGCTTCAATAATTACTTCAACATACTGCTTCTAATGTAAAGGTCTGGCTAGAATAGCACTCATATTTTTGAGAAATTTTTCATGGCCATTTTATTTAGCATCAGAATTTTTGCCAGAAATCTGCTGAGACGAAGTTGTCGAAGAAATATTTTTATCATTTTTCGATTTGTTGCATATGTCTGACTTGGGGTTTGAACCGTAGCCTAATGTCTAATAAACTAACATTACACTACGACGACTTCATAATTTTACAAAATTTGTTTGTTTGCACGACTTCCAAAAGTCGGCTAAATTTGTGTTTCTTGGAAATATTATTATTTCTCTTTGCGCCAAAATTGGCCAACGTCTGGTGGTCGCTCAAACGTGAAATTGACACATTTTGTGATAAAAAAATCAAGATCCATCAAAAATTTTGAAAATTTTTGAACTAAAAGTTCATTTGATGAGATGATATATATAAAAAAAATTACACGACTGTTATACTATTTATATAATAACTAAGGTAATTTTAGTCCGATTTGATCAAGCGAAATGCTAATCTCTTCACAAGATAATGCACTTTCAGAATATCATCACTTATTTCATATTTTTTAAGTAAAGTTTGCTACTATAGGTTAGGTTAGGTTAGAGGACGTGTACTTGTCAACTGTGACAAGTACAGTACCCGGAGGTCGAACTGACCCATTGTACAACGTCCTAGCTTCTCACACCACTCGTGTTGTGTGCGTTAATTTTATACATGAGTGGCGGGACCTACAGTTTAAAGTCGACTCCGAACGACAGTTTTTTTTTAGAAGCTTTTCATGGCAATTTTATTTACTCTCAGAGTTTTTGCCAGAAATCTGCTGAGAGGAAAGTCGCCGTAGAAATATTTTCATATTTTCGTTTTGATGTCTGACCTGGGATTCAAACTCGGGCCTTTCGTCTAATAAGCCAACACACTACCTACTAGACCACGGCGACTTCGGCGAAGTTTGCTACTATGCGAAGTTTGCTACTATGATCGGACAAACTTGAAAAAATATGAAAAAAATTCGTATTTTCCAAGTTTACCTAAAAAAACAGTTTTTGGTTTTTGTCAAATAGAACAAGTTTTGAGGGTTCAAGAAGATAAAGAAAATATTTCCGAGTTCTACTCAACAAAACTCACAGCTTACTCTATGTCATTAGCTGGGTGCATTTAATTTTTTTATTTTGCCGCATAGTGTAATTATTTAAGCTTTAAATTCGAATTATTTTTAAGGTATTTCCAAGACAATAATAAACTATAGAAAAACTATAAAACAAAAACAGTTTTTTTTAATTGATTTTAAGGCTTAAATAACACTATGCGACAAAATAAAAAAAAAAAAATACACCCGGCTAATGACATAGTGTAGGTTGTGAGTTTTGTTGAGTAGATCTCAAAAATATTTTTATATATTTCTCGAACCCTCCAAACTTTTTTTATTTGGCAAAAAATGTTTTTTTAGACTTTACGAGCAAATTTCTGGATTACATTTCTGACCCGATTCCCAAAGTTTAAATCTTGTTGGAAAGGGAAGAGATGGACCTTTAAAACGATATACATATATCTATGTATTATATGACTATGACATTAAGTATGAGTTTTTTTTTTTTTTTTGTCGAACGTCCCCGGCCTCACACTAACCCACCCTCACCCGACCGCGGAGGGCTCGTCCCCATTACGTAGGGACACGTACACACTACAGTCCGGACTATAGCGGGTTAGGGAAAAGTAAATGCAACGACAACATAAATCAGCTACAGAACTTAATAACAAGCTGAATAAAGCAACAATAAACCATAACTACCTAAGACAAGAAAGAGAATATATTTTTCTATAATAATTTACAAAATAATGGCAGCCTATAAGCAACGTTTAATATTATAAACAGTACAATTAAAATCAATAAAATCATAATACATAATACTATGGTAATTTTTGTCCGATTTGATCAAACGAAATGCCAATCTCTTCACAAGATAATGCACTTTTAGAATGTCATCACTTATTTTATATTTTTTAAGTAAAGTTTGCTACTATCAATGGACAAACTTGAAAAAATATGAAAAAAATACGAATTTTCCAAGTTTACCTCTTCAAATCTAATAGCATATTAAGTCGAATAATAGATATATGTGTACCATTTTAAAGGTCCATCTCTCCCCTTTCCAACAAGATTTAAATATTGAATCGGGTCAGAAATGTTTGAGTAATCCAGAAATTTGTGCGTAAAGTCCAAAAAAAGAGTTTTTGTCAAATAAAACAAGTTTGGAGGGTTCGAGAAATATAAAAAAGGAATTTTTGAGTTCTACTCAACTAACTGAACAACGTAGACTATGTAGTTACTCGGGTGTATTTTCACTGTCGCAACGTGTAATTATTTTAAAATTTATAAATTAAAATATCTTTAAAACTGTTATAAATAAAAAACATTATCCCGTAAATGCATTTCTTTTTTAGTAAATATAAAACAAAAAATTATAATAAAAACAATTTTCTTTTTTTTACTTTCAGGTATGTACGTATTCGGTTTAATGAAATTATTTTAAATACACTACTGATGCCAAGGGCTGACTCATATTTCTACGGTCGTAAAAAAACAGACACTCTTTTCTTGTGTTTATTCTCATATAAGTGGTAAGCTTATAAAATTCAAATTTTTTTTTTATGAATGCAACATGTATGTGTACCTAGATAAAAATTTATTGTATATGGATTCCTTTTTATTAAGCTGCACAATTAGATTAAAATTTAATTGTTTTTATTGACAAAAAAATGTATTGCATTATAAAAGGCTGCCATCAAAAGCTTAATCAATGTAATCGATGAGTGTAGACTTAAAACACTGTTATGGAAATTATAACGGTAGCTTTTTCCTGCAATTAATTTTTTGGGTGTGAATTTCTTCAGTATGCTCAGTAAGATTGCTGTTTCAAAGGGAGTACACTACCAAACGAACATCGCTTGCAAATCATTAAACTGGGATGGACTTTAAAAGACGTTCTCTTTGGCGCGATTCAAGAAAACAATATAAATCGTAACTAATGAAACAGTGTACACCCTTTCATGTCTTTTCTAAAGACAATGAAGTTGACTACATGAAAGGTGCAATATATCGATTTTTAAGAAATTATGAAAGAAAAAAATTGTTCCATGATTAATTGAATCCGAGTATAACCCGTATAACCTTCTATGGAAGCTCCTAGTGTTGCCCTGGAAGCCCATATACGTCTAGCACATTCTAACTGTCGATTGGAGAGCCCTGAAGTTGTCTCCATGAAAAGTGCAATTTATCGATTTCTACAAAATTTTCAAAGAAGTAAAGCGTTCAACGATTTGCTGAGTCCTGGTAAAACTCGTAAAGGAATGGAAGCTCCTAGTATCGCCCTAGTATCTCTAAATATCTATTGGAAAGTCCTGAGGTTGATTCCAAGAGAAGTGCAATTTTTAGATTTTTACAAAATTTTCATAGATAAAAGTATTCAGACTGCATCTGGGTATAACAAGTATAGGAATAGAAACTCCTGGTGTTGTCATGGAGGCCACTATATATACAGATATTACGTGATTAATACTGACTTTCTTTGCGCCAAAAATAAAAAAATTGGACTGGGCAACATTTAATAAGTGAATTAAAGAAGGCATTCATTTAACGCTCAAAATAGCTTTAACCCAATGTGGTATGTCCGACTGTTAGATCTGCTCTGTACACTTATTAAGGATTACTTTTATCATTTTCCGGAAATGTTCGCCACTCTGTTAATGTCGGTATAGGCACAGTTGCTGCAAGAACTCTATACTCTCTGCCGATTACGCAGAGTTTGCGCAAAAGTCATTTGGCAAACAGGTGGTAGGTATTTCACTTGCCATTCGATTGGCACATCTCTGTAGTGAGGTTTTCAACGGGGCAGAATCAGTATGGAATAATAATTCAGTTCTCCAAGCGGTCTATTAATTTACATTTCAACACAAAGCCGTGTGCCACCTTTGGTTTCATTCTGTAAGAGACTGGACATTAAAACTATTGCTTCTTCGAATGCTGCCCTGTGTGTTCATGAGAATCTTAAGACGGAGTTTCGCCATATTGACCATACGAGTATTAATGCTGTTTAGTGCATTGTCTACTGCATTGACAGATGCTAACTTTTTCCACCTTGAGGACCCCCCTCTGTATTAGAATTTTAATTAAATTTTTTATTTTAAAAATTTTAATTATAAACTACTTAATTCGAAATGTTTCTTTATGCTGTAATAATACGTTAGTTCTGCTTTTATTTTTCTATAAAAGTTTTTCGATTAAAATAAAGTAGAACAGCAGTTAAGTTTCTATTCTATTTGAAAAAAAAATAATTTCTTTTAATGGCATTAAAATACGAGTGCTTTTATATTGTTTTTTGCTTTACTACCACTACAGGTGCAAGTACTATAACAATAGCATCAAGTTAATTAAATGCTCCAGGTGGTAATAACGAGAAATGCAATGTTGAATTTTACATAACATGGAGGTATACTATCTAAATAGTTATAGGGTAGACAGAATTTGTAAAGAATTTCTATTTACGAGTTTAGAATCACATTCTAAGTAACTGAGTTGATCTAAGAGGTTGAGGTTTATACAGAGAAAACCAAGAAGTCTTGTAAATAAACTATGCGGCCTTCCAACGGGGACTTCCAAACTTTTACAATTTATAACGGCTATCTTTTTGAAGCTACATTTGTCAAATTAGTTGTCATTTATTCAGTCTGGTTTGCCAAATCACCTTGAAACACCATAAATCACATAGTATACTCGCTACATAGGCTCTGGAGCAGTTGCGAACTAGGCATAATTTTCATACAAAAAATCACCTTCAGCAAGAAGGCTTCATTCTGAATGAATGAGGGGAGAGGAGAGTCCTCGTGTTATGAGATGTTTATAAGCTTTACAACACCTAGCTTTGGTGAAAGGAGATTCTTTAAAATTTTTTCTCTATTAGTAGTTGCATAACGTTTCTCTTAGTAATTTCCCCACTGTCGTTGGTTTAGCCATTAGTGCTGCTGGCTATGCTTGCCTGGTATTTACTCTAGTTTCCCTGTATGCCATAACGGTATAGCCATAGCTGCCAGATTTGACGATTTATCGTCCAAAAATATCTTTTTGACGACATGACGATTTATGCCCTTATTTTGACGATTTTTAGCAATTAAAAAAGTACATCATTTTCTGTACTTTAGTACATTATCTAAAAGCCTCTTTAAGCTTTGTATTTGCTTTGCAATTGTTACTATTGGAAATTTATGTTAGTAATAACAAGGAGTAAAGTATTATATTTTTAAGTTATTTTCGATACCTGTGATGATTTTTCTGTATTTTATGCCTTTTTAATCCCTTAAAAGCCAAAAAATTACAACTCCTAAATAACATCGTAGTTGAGCATAAATTATCATTTGCCGTTGCATACAATTTTAAAAATTCGATTATAGCTTCAAATATTACCAACGGAAGACCAAAAACAAGTGGCATTATTTTTTTTTCATACGACCAACACTCAGGGGATAGCATTGTATTTGAAACTAGGAAAACATATTATAGGAAGGAGGAAAGAGGGAGCAGTGTTTATGGACACTAAGTTTGAATATTTTTATAACATTTTTGTATCATTTTATACCATAAGTAATAGGAAAGATCTCTGCAGGAAGGGAGTTCCATATACGAATAGTCCGTCTAACAAACGAACTTTGTCTGTAATGCAGTGTGCGATACACTGGCCAATCGATCACATACGGATGTGCTGGCCGAGATAGACGAGTGTTACGTCGCAATATCCATTGTAGTACCGATAGAACAGTGAAACACAAGCCACATTGCAACGATGCTCCAATGAATCAATGGAGTTGGACACACTATCGTGATTAACGAGCTACTACGGCCTCTCCTGTAAACGGTCGAGAAACATCAAAATAGATGTTAAGGGCCAACCCATACATGAGAGTTGTATTCCATTCTCGGTCGGTTATAAATGGTGTAAATGGTTAGTAGATCAGATGAAGTGAAGTATTTATTGCACCGTCTTAAGAAACCAGGCACTGAAAAATGTGTTAGTTCTAGCGAACATCACACTGAATTTTCATGCCCATTACGTCAAGATCTTCTGACTCCCTAATATTTACACCACACATAGCTATAGATGATACAGTATTATTGCTGCTTAACATTGACTTTATATGCTTATTTTTTAAAAACCTTTCAATTTATTTATTTATTTTTCTGACGAATTTTTTACGATTTCAATGAACGTCTTTGACGATTTTGACGATTTTTTCTCAAATATTTGACGATTTGATGGTCATAGCCCGCCAATGTAGTAGATCGACTTGTCGCAGCTTACATGGAGGTTTTGTTTAATCGCATATGGGTAAACTTGAAGATGTTTCAGATTAAATTGCTGTCAATTGCAAACAAAATTGTGGAATTTGGTACGGTACCCATCCGCATGAAATCCAAAGCCTCAAATGCGCCATGAAAAAAGTCGACAATATTTCTGTGAGAACGACTTTGACCACCTCTGTCGACGGAGAACTGTATGAGTAGATAATAACCAACTTCTTTGCTTAAATTGTTCTATGCTGGACTCCAACGATATGTAGTTTCAATCTAATACACAGCTTATACTACACAAGCGATTTGAGGGCATAGTCATGTCACGTAGAGACGATGTCAACTGGCCTCTGAAATCGTGCGATTTGTCAATGTTGCACTTTTTCTTGTGCAATTTTTTCTTAAGTTGCAATTGTTCGCAAAGAAGCTAACATAACCCATGCGATAGGTCAAATTCAGCCTGATTCATGCACCATATTTATGAATAATTTGATATTTGAGATGCAACTAGAGTTGCTTAATTATCCATAAAAATTCGAATACTCTCTAAAAATAGAAACACTCAGCCTATACGGCTATGGAGTGCACGCATAAGTATTTTAGATTCGCACGATGAAGCTACTAACGAAAGAGATTATCAATTGTACTTACTCTTAACCATATAAATACATATACATATGTAAGTGTAGGGTGTTGGAATGAATTTTTTATCGTAATCTGGTATGTAGATAATTTCATGACATTTAGTTTTATATAATATTGCTGGTAAATGTCCTCGGGGCTCATATTTTCCATTAAATATGGCCGAAAGGCGTCAGTGGTGGCTCGTATATTGTATTTCAATGCTTCAATAGTTCCTCTCTTATCGCCATAGACACTATAACATAGGACTACTACTGCAGACAAAATGTTGTTGGTGTTTACCTCCTTAAATTTTGGAAACAAAAGTTCTTAAGAGCACATGCCGTTCGTAAGACTAGTTTTAAATGACCCCGTCAATAAAATTGCGCAAATGATAGTCGTTTTGCTTTAATTCCTATAGGATCTGTATTTTATAGGCACGAAAGCCAAGGACCTTACGCAAGAACTTCGTGAACAGTTTAATTTCTCAAATTTGGAAGCAATATTCTGAGGTTAAACAGTTCATGATGATTTGCCAAACATATAGTCATGTTATAAACACAATAAACGCAACGCAGCAATCTCTTCAAAATAGAAGACATGGGTGTGTATGACAGTGTTTGTTTTAAAGGCAGCGCAACAACAAGCAAAGATTCTGCTGCTTTGCTTTGAGGCTGATTTCTATATTGATTCGCTGCAATAGAAGAATTAGTGCTCTTAGTGAGAGGATTTGTGCTGGCAATGCGAGAATTAATGCTGTGTGTTCTAAAAACGCGATGTATGAAATATAACGCGAAAGAACGTTGTAGGGGCATCATTGATAAAGAATTAAAAAACTGTTTATGGTTTATTTGTTTTAATTAGGCTTTGCTGTCGCTGTCTTTAATTTAATTAATACATATGCAGCTTAACTTAGGCTGCAATTGCGTTTATTGTGTTTATTGCATGACGCAACCATACGTTGACAAGCGTCCTATGTTGGTTTTTGCATTGCTCTGTTGATTTTGAATACATTGACTGATCGTTATGCTTTGATTCAAAGATAACTACAGATACATACATATCATTTTATAGACTTTCAGTTTCACCTTTAGAGGAGTAAAGAAGTTAAACAACATACTAAAACTAACCTTTTGAAAAACTAATTAATCTCTCTTCACTACACCTTATATTTAACAAGAAAGTGTTGCTTTTGGTTGTTAAACAATTTTCTCTATCACGTTTAATTATTTTTATCTGAACGATGCAATAAATTCTAAATGCCTTCTCTCTCTCTATGTAAAGTGGCCATTAATCATTGTTCAGCTTTAACTTTCACTCGCATAGTGACATTGTTTAATAAAATGTAAATTTCTAAACAATTAACAAAACAATTAAAGGCTACAAACTAAAGAGAAATTCTCATTTCTATTTATCCAATCATGCATACATTGATTAATTCCGACAGTCAACCAGCCAGTCAGTCATGCATTTATTGATTTTTTCTAAGTTGATTTACACTTAAATTGCCTGCGTTGGTATACATGCATATATGTGTGTGCGTATGTATGTATTTATGACAGTATTGGTGATTTGGATTTAAATTGGTTTATTTAAAAGTTAGTGTGTATGTAAATAAAACAGCAGACAAAAAAGAGGTGAAATGCAAATACAGTAACGGGTAGTTTCTTTTGAATGTCTCGACAATGAAAATTGAAGCGATAAACAAATGCTTGAAATTCACTTTTTAAAGGTTGTTGGCCACGATCTACTTGGGCTCTATAAGACCCCGTTGTAACTCCAATAGTACCTATTGCATCACAGAATTATAACTCCTGGCCATCATTATACGCACTTGCTTAACTGGTCATTACAACGCTTTAGCTCTCAGCGTTCATTTTATAAATGAATGGCGGAACCTACTGCTTACTGTGGGCTACTAACAATCGATTTTTGAGAAACTTTTAATGGCAATTTTGTTTTACTCTCAGAGTTTTTGCCAGAAGTAAGTCTGCGAAAAAAAGAAATTTTCATAGAGTGGTCTCCGAAAGAAAGAAATTTTCAGATTTCGTTTCGTTCGAAATGTCTGAGCCAGGACATGAACCATGGACTCTAGTCTAATAAGACAACGAACTAACTAATAGCAAAGAATATGGATATAAAGAATGCGCATCATGTAGAAGTAAAATTTCTTATGGCGGGTTGTAACATTACGACCCGCTCTCACCAAAATTTGTTTAACATTACTACCCGCACAATTGTGCAGAGAGAACTCACACGCATTCTTGTGTTATTTGATTTAGTTGCCGATCAGACTGCGACAAGAACAAATGTGTAGCGGATGCGTTATCATTTTATTTCAGAATAACACTCAAAAAATATTTTATGTTAAAAATGTTCTATGTCATTAGCTGGCCGTATTTAATTTTTTTATTTTTTTCTTCTAATAAAAAATGGGTTTTTTTTATTTTTGTTTATCTAAAAAAACTAGGTATAATTTTTAAGCGAAAGATGGATAGCTTTATGTTCTTTTAATAAAAAAAATGAATTTTTTATTTTATCTTTATTTATCTAAAATTATTAAGATAGATAGCTTTACATATGTATGTTGATGAAATGAAAATCAAAGTATCGTATATTATTGACAGTTTTCTATGGCTGTAAATAAATAAATTCTCTCAACTTATTTTCTCTCTCTTGCTCACTAATCACAACCAGTGTTGCCATTTAACTATTTTTAACCAAAATTTCCGGATTTGGTTATTTATTTTTCTTATAAAAAGTGCTTTTGTTTGTAGAAATGAATTAATTTGTAAGACTAAAATTTTAGTTTGTTATTTTTTGTTTCTTTTCTTACTACGTTGTATTAATTATAATTTATATTTGAAAAAATAAAATAAAAAAACTGTGAATTTAATTTTGGTTATATTTTTTCTTATTTGGTAATTTTTTTCACAAATGTTATTTGCAATATTTTTTTAAGTGGCAACACTGACCAGAATAAGTAATTTCAGAAAATTTAATAAAAAAAACAACAAAAACGCACGATGAGAGTAACGCATTGTTACGCTCTTCGTTTCTCTTTCCTTCCCTTCTATCTTTCCCCCCGCGTCCTGAAGTATTTTTGAAAAATATTCCAAAATATGTTGAAATGCACATTCTTTATACTTTATTTTCTTTGCTAATAGACTACGATGACATAGGCATGCCGATAGCTATTTTATGTTGATTAAGCATGTTCTGTCAATAAATTCTGGGTGCCTAAGTGACCAACAATAACAGGGAACATGTTCGATGATCTACTTTTTTTCTCATTGTTACAGCTTCTGCAGTAGTTTTCGTGATGTATTTCCAACCTCCTCCCACAGGTTAGTGTCCCGGTACAACTGCTCTAAGGTTTCTACGATGCTATCAGGGCATTTTTAAAACAAATTTTGTTCTACATGTATCCATATCGGGCCTGTGCTCTTTGATCCCTCTGCAAGTGGGCTCATTAGTCCATCTTTCTTTCTCGGGCCAGTTCTGTATAATCTGGCTGCAAGTGGTCTCATTATTCCATCTTTATTTTGAAAATAAATAAAATTCGTGTGGCATCATTTGTGTGCAGAGTCGATCTCCTGTATGAATTTAATTTTCCATTGTAAAGGCCTTTGCAAGCCCCCGAGGATAGAAACCCACACGAAGGTAACTGTCTAATGTCTTGCTATCTCTTCCAAATATACACGGCATTCTCAGGCAATCTTCTACGTGAAGTACATACTCTCTAGGGCTTTAAAAGTCGCTTTAATATAAATGAATTTGTTACCGAAAACACTCAGCGTCCATGTTTATAGCTGTTATTTCAAATTGAATACAGTCGTAGTCTAGTAGGTAGTGTGTTGGCTTATTAGACGTAAGGACACGGTTCAAACCTGAGTTCAGTATTCTTCAACAAAACGAAATAATGAAAAAGTATTTCTTCAGAGACTTCCAGCAGATCTCTGGCAAAAGCTCTGAGAGAATTAGATTCAACTGTTCTGAAAGTATTACACATTCGACATTGTAGAGTGCTGGGTTGGGACAATCTAAGATTCCCGCGTAATCTGAAAGAACTACGCATTCGACTTTATGACATTCTCTGGGAGTTTTAAACCATTATCATAAAGTAATATATAAGGTATGTTCGTGGTGTAACTATGATCAAAAACGCGAATCAAACTAGGCCAATAAGTATATCCTGAACTGCTATGTTCAAGATAGACCATAGCTTCTAATATTACTTCAGAAAAATATCGCTAGTTCCTGGACCCATGTGGTTCGTACCCACCACTAACGGATCATGACATGAAGGGGACTTACCTCACACTGGGTAACACAATGGGCCATATGGGAACCGAGTGAACTTGCCTGTGAATGGCAAGCTGCCTGCTAACCTAAATAAACCTAATGCTCTTGTGGGTCATTCGTTAGCTTAAATTTTATTTAACTTAACTATTTGGAATTTCGTGGTTGGAAATTGTTCTGTGACCGCGCTTCCTTCTGTACACCGGTGACTCCTCATATTGGTATAGTGACTAGCCTAATGGAGGCCAAACCCTATGATCTTGGACAATGGGCCTTCACGCTAATGGTATTGGTTAGCCTGGCTCTTGATGAAATGGCAAACCGTACTGAGGACTTTTGGCAATGTGACAAGTCACACAAAAAATTTTCTGAGCCGAAAGCACAAAAAAAATCACCCGTTAAACATATGTAGGTAACACAAAGTCATGCATTCGTTTTTCGTCAATCTTTGACATGAAAAAATTGAAACGAAATGAACAATCAGTTCAATTTTTGGGAAGTAATAAAAAGGCAAACATGCTTTCGATTTTACGTATATGAAGTGTTTTCTTTCGTTTTTTTTGTTGCCTTCAGTCTGCTTTTAACATTGTGTGACACCTGGGTTAAAAGATCTGCTTGTTTATGAAATAAAGAATCACACTCACGAAAACGAAATGCCTGAAATTCAATTAAATTTGAAAACCTCAAAAGCAAGTGGCGTCAAAAAAAAAATGAAAAGAATATCGAAAAATACATAAAAACAGTCAATCTATGATTGAATTGAAAATAAGAACAGCTTAACTTCTGATATAAAGCCATGTTCTTAATAACCGAGGGTTTTTCTCTTCTAAAATAAAGAGTGGTCCTAACAAAATGATCGAAGTTAACTTGTAAAAAAACAAAAAGTATTCGGAGAATTATTTTAAAATTATGTTTGAAACAAAATAGCGGATAAATGCTCGCCACGGCTTCGGTAGAGTACATTCGTCTGATGGTCCATATTTTCATTGACTCGTGAGACATAATTGCGATTCAATGCCGTTAATATGGTGGATATCATCCTTCAGGTCTTGAATTTTTCTTGGCTTATTGGTGTACATTTTTACTTTTAAATATACTGAAGGAAAGCAGTCCAATGGTGTCAATGATGTTCCGGGAGGCCATTTAATATCACCACGACATAGGATAGGTTTTATGTTAGAGGACGGGTACTTGTCAAATGAAACAAGTACAATACTCGGAGGTCAAGTTGACCCATTGTACAAAGCGTTCTTAAGATGAGAGGATTAATAGAGGGGATAGGAAAAAAGGAAAGGAAGTAGGAAAGGAAGACGACATAGGATAACACGGCCATTAAATTTTTCGTGCAAAAGAGTTGTTGCTTCTTTGGCTGTGTGGCAAATGAAACCATCTTGTTGAAACCACATATTGTCCACATCCATATCCTCAATTTATCCGTAATCATATCGCCATTGCGAACACCATTCACAGTAACAGTTTGGCCGACCTCATTTTCGATGAAGTACGGCCCTATGATGCCACGGAAAATTCAAATGAATTCCTACATCAGAGAGACAAACAAAAAAAATTCACAAAAATTCCATTCATTGGCAAAAATGAGGATGGGATAATGAAACCATTTGTAGAGACAGCAGACAAATCTTTCCGGACATAGATAGTAGATAGGGACATTAGTCCAGGGTTTTACGTGAGTTTCGCCACGATGGCTTACCCCACGATGCTCTAAGCACGGGTGGAAACAATGCGTCTATCAGCGACCAACCCCCACCCCACCCGGCGTTTGAAGACCTGAGAAGAAAGCGATTTGAAAAAAATTCACTAATTCATAAGACTCCCGGAATGATCGAGAGATGACAACCAGGAGCTATAATTAAATGACAGAATAGGTGATGTCGGTGTTACAATGGGCCCATATTGGAGCCAAGTAAGCTGTGCTCATAGAGGCTGTTGCCAGTTTAATTTAAGCTTCATTGCTTTCTAATCTATGTTGTAAGAGCGACACTTTTGAACATGATTTTTAATCTTTTCATAAAAGCTTTGTGCGCTTTAAAGCTCGTAGTGCTAAACAAATAAAAGCTGGCCGTCTTTAGGCTTTGCACTTTTCTTGTCAAATCCTCAAAGTACGAAGAACAAAGTCGGATAATGTTTCTACCTTGAAGTTGCCGTAGCCTGGTAGGTAGTGTGTTTCCTTGTTAGAAGTGAGGTCACGGTTCAAAACCCAGGTCAGACATCTCCAGCAAAACGAAATGTGAAAATGTATTTCTTTGGCAGCTTCCTCTCAGCAGATTTCTGGCAAAAAAAATTTGTCATGAAAAGTTTCCTTAAAAAACTGTAGTTCGGAATTGACTTTAAACTGTAGGTTCCGTCACTCATGGTAAGATTAACTCACACAACATGGGTGGTGTGAGAAGCTAGTTTGTAATCCTCATTGAAAGATTGTAATGACCAAATAAGTAAGTAGATAAGTAATGTTTTCTGCAGATGCTATCTTACGTAGATAGTTCATGTTTTCAAATCCCTAGTAATAGTATGAGTATAGTTCGATCGAGTAACAGATTATTACATTCTTACATAATTGGCCATTACAATCCTTTAGTCAGGATTACTACGTAATTTCTCACACCATTTACGTTGTGTGTGTTAATTTTATATATGAGTGTGGGTCCCATTTAAAGTCGGCTCCGAACGGAAAATTTTTGAAAAAATCTTGAAATCTGCTGAGAGGAAATCGCCAAAGATATATTTTTTCATATTTCGTTTTGTTAGAGATGTCTGACATGGGTTTGAACCGTATCCCCACGTCTCATACTACACTAATACTAACACACTACTTACTAGACTACGGCAGACTATTAGGAATTAAAAAATTGACAAACGAAAGAACGTCTGAAACCCATTACAATGGGAACAAATCCTTCGTTACATAACAACTGGCAACAGAACAAATTTACAACAATTATAATTCACTAATGATAAACTATGGTTGAGGAGCAAAAAACAAACTTTTATTTACAATGAAATTATAAAAAATGCCTCATGACAATGGTGATATTGTGTTATCACTGTCATTACGATCTTAATTAAGCCAATGCAAAACTACTACTATTGTTACTATAATTGCCTGCTTTGTACATATTTTTAGTAGTTTTTGTAAAATTATGACAACACAAAACGCAAACGCACATACACAAGCACATACATAACATATACAAATGAATTTTGAAAGGAAATGTAAAGAAAAGTATAAGAAAAGAAAGCGAAAAACGACTGTAATTCTTGTCAACCAAGTGCAAAAAGTCATAAATTCTTATTTAGCAGACACAAAATTTTAATGAGCACATAAAGAATATTATTTACATTTGTTGTTGTTGTTTTTGTTTTTGTTGTCATCGTATCGCTACAGTTGTTTATGCCAGTTGTATGTTATTGAAATCACTTGTAATTTAAATAATTAATGCAAGCAAGACAAAAATGAAATCATTGTTATTGTTATTGTAACTGCAGTAGATGTCGAGATGACATTGGGTCAATGTAAAGGACTATTTAATTCAATTAAAATTAATTGAAATAATGACCAAAAAACAATAAAATCTTATTTATTTACCCTTCAATAATTTGTAATCAAAGACAAATTTAAATTTAAAATATCGGGTGAGCCATCTATCGGCTTAAATTTGAAACATCGTTTAATTTGAATCTGGCAATACTTATGTCATGAAGTCACCGTAGTCTAATAGGTAGTGTGTTGGCTTATTAGACGTAAGGCCACGGTTCAAACCCTAGGCCAGACATCAAAACGAAAATATGAAAATATTTCTTCGGCGACTTCCTCTCAGCAGATTTCTGGCAAAAACTCTGAGAGTAAATAAAATTGCCATGAAGAGCTTTTCAAAAACCTATCGTTCGGCGTCGACTTTAAACTGTAGATCCCGCCACTCATATATAAAATAAACACAAACAACATAAGTGGTGTGAGAAGCTAGTTCGTAATCCTAACTGAAGGACTGTAATGTCCAATTATGTCATGTATGTAATACTTATGTCATTCTATTCTATCACAAAATTTATCTCCACTGAACATAATGAATTGACTTATGCCTCAGCAACATTGGGATTTAATAGAAATTTATTTACAAAACAAAAGCAATTGGTAGGAAATTGTTCGAAAATATCGTAGAAAATCTTTTATACGGGTGAAGCTCATTTTCATCATGGTGGGTACTTTAATAAGCAAAATTGCCGTGTTTCGGGCTTAGAAAACTCACACGTGTTTTTATAGAAGCAATACACCCATTATGAATGACTGTTTGTGGAGCGGTGGCATTATTGGCCCATATTTATTTGAAAATAAGGACGGCGCAACCATTACGGTCAATGGGGACAGCTATAGCACCATGATAACCAATTTTTTTGTACCCGCTGTTCATGGTATTGATGTGAACGATGTTTGATTTCAACAGGATGGTGTAACTTGTCACACACCTCCTGCCACAATCGATTTATTGCGTCAAACGTTTGATGGCCGTTTAATTAGCCGAAATGGTGATGTCAATCAGCCGCCAAGAGGTTGCGATTTGACACCGTTGGATTCTTTTCTAGGGGGCGCCGTTAAAGAAAAGTGTTATGCCGACAAACCAGAGACAATTGAGCATATGAAGGCCAACATTCGTGATGCCATTGCCGAGCTGCGACCCTATAGACTTGAAAAATTGCACGAAAATTGGTCCAATCGAATGAGGTACTGTGAGGCCAGCCGCTGTAGCCATATGAATGAAATAATATTCCATTCTTAACCGGAACAATTGTACTTCATAATAAAAAAGTAAATATGGCAAAATTTCAAAGCGTTTTTGTTTTATTGTAGATTTAAATTCAAACTTTTAAATGGCCCACCCTTTTTCTCTTTTCTTTTCTTTCGCTTCATCAAAAACAAAGTGTTCTTTAAAGAATTCTTTAAAATGATTTCCTTTCTCTTCAAATCATTTCTCTTTAAATTTAAAGTAAAATATTTCATTTAGAATTCCTATGTAATTTTATTATTAAATTCCTAAAAATTTCGAAAATTATTCGGAATTTTTAAAATTTTCTAAATATTTTGCTCTTTTAAATGCTTAAAGTTGTTGCATATCTTTTGATGTTGTTGTTGTTGTTATTATTGTTTTATTGTATTTTACAATTTAACTGTATATTGATACAGATATTTTGGAAAATTACATTTACAATTACATTTGAATATAATAATGTATGTATATATGTATGTGTATGTGTAAATGTATTTGTATTTTCATTTATTCGTTTGTGTTTATTACTGGCGATAACATTAATATTTATGTATTTTGTTTACATATCTCTTTGTGTGTGTCGTGTTTATATTTACAAATAATAATAATACTATTACACCAACACCAATTTACTTGTTATAATTATAGCAACAAATTGTTTTGCATTTTTACTGGAATTAAGTACAACAAATTAAAGGCTTAAACAAACACATGTATGTATACTTTCCACTCGTGAGAGTTTAACTACACAGCTGTATAGCAAAAGTTGTGACAAAGTGAAAATATGGTAATATTGCCAACAGTTATGAGCAAAATTATAGAACCAAAAGAACTATATTGATTTTACATTAAATATGTGTTTAAAAGTTTATAAAATCACTACACATTTTTGATAGTTACTGGGCCAATGCATAGAAAATTTCTATTTTTTAAATTTTGGTTTCTTTCTTAAGGATATCCTCATCAGTTATTAGCACAAATGCAGGTGATTCTAAGAAATAAATTTTATACAAGTGTCACACCTTCAGTCAGGACTACAACCTAACTTCTCACGCCACTTATATTGGGTGTGTTAATTTTATAAATGAGTGGCGAGACCTACAGTTTAAAGTCAACTCCCAACAACGGATTTTTGAAAAATCATAGGAATTTTATCTACTCTCAGAGTTTTTGAAAGAATCTGCTGAGAGGCTGCGGAAGAGCCGCTGTGTTGTTGGGGATGTCTGACCTAGAGGGATTGAACCGTAGCCTCATGTCTAATAAGTCAACACTCTACCTACTAGACTACGGCGACTACTACAATTGACTTATTGACGTAGAAATCCGAAAATTTACATGTCGAAGGTTATGAACTCTATTTCGGACCTGGCAAGTTCATAACTAATTCAATTCCTAACGATAATATATGGGATTCAGGTCTCCACGTAAGCGTTATTTTTAAATAAACCAAAATTTTCCTAATAAATCCCATACAAACGAAAACAAAAGTCGTATTGATGTTCGTCTTAATCACAGCCTGGCTGTCCGAATAAATGAACAAGATTTCGGGAAAGTCAGGTAACCTATACGAAAGTTAATTCAGAATCCTTAATATCCCTCAATGTTTTTATCACAGCCTACTCTGACCAGCATTATCAAAAGTTCCTATTTGGAATTCGGAATTTAGATGTTTTATTAAGAAAGTTATATAAAACTACAACGACTTGAATTAATCTACGTTCAGAAGTTGGTATTTGGAAAATTAAATGGCATAATGAATCTATAATCCACTCGAATTTATCTATGTCTACTTAGAACTGCAGCATGTTCTTTGATTAGATTGGGCTATGATTTGAATGCATTTCGCCTTACTGCCACCAGTTTAGCTAGCCCTCTGCTTCAAAAGATATTCTGAGGGAAGCCTTTTGAATATGGCCTTGGTTCTTAGAAGAGAAGTCAATCAGTCTGCAACGACATTGGCGTTTGCTTTCTGTCCGCCAAATGTTAGTTCCACCTCAGTCCGATAGAGCCATTTTCTGGTAGTGGATCTAAATTCTTAAATATTACCCACGCCTACTTTAGAGATGTAAAACAATCTTCTACATACATACATACATAATTGGTCAATCATTCAGTCAGGATTACAACCTAGCTTCTCACACCACTTATGTTGTATGCGTTAATTTTATACATGAGTTGCGGGAACTACAGTTTAAAGTCGACT
Source organism: Sarcophaga caerulescens (assembly GCA_927399465.1). Lineage (NCBI taxonomy): Eukaryota > Metazoa > Arthropoda > Insecta > Diptera > Sarcophagidae > Sarcophaga > Sarcophaga caerulescens. The sequence goes on along the minus strand of OV656873.1, from coordinate 99,027,842 downwards.
CCGAACGACAGTTTTTTGAGAAGCATTTCATAGCAATTTTATTTACTCTCAGAGTTTTTGCCAGAAATCTGCTGAGAGGAAGTCGCCGAAGAAATATTTTCATATTTTCGTTTTGATGTCTGACCTGGGATTCGACTAGACTACGGCGACTTCAAACAATCTTCTGGCGATCATAAAAGAGGCAAAGCCCAAGAAATGTTGTTCGAACAGAACACACATTTTGATAAAAACAATTTTATTATTTGCATGTGTTATTGAATGTTAAATCTGTCCAATGGAGATTTGAATAAAAAGACAAAATAAAGTCGCTGTACTGTGTTGGCTTATTAAGACGGGAGTTCATGGTTCAAACCGGGCATTCTAGGAATCTAATGGCCGCTTTACTGGCGGTAAATATGTGTATAGAAGTTGCCGTTGTCTAGAAACTAGTGTTTTGGCTTATTAGATGAGAGCCTGAAGCTCAGATACCTCGACGGAACGAAGTCGGAAAAATTATTTCTTTCGACGATTTCCTCTTATTAGACGCCTGGTAAAAATTCTGAGAGTAAATAAAACTGCCATGAAAAGTTTCACAAAAATCTATCGTTCAGAGACGACTTTAAACAGTAATTCTCGTCACTCATGCAGAAAATTGACGTACACAAAATGGGTAGTGTGAGAAGGTAGGTCGTAATTCTGACGAAAGGGTTATAATGACCAATTAAGCGAATTAAGTTAAGACTGAATAAATGACAACTAAGTTGACAGATATAGCGTCAACAAGATGGTTGCAATTAACTGTCAGTGAAAACAATGTATATGTGGATAATTCAACATATTTTTATGGTTTTAGACTCTTTAATTAATTCGACTAAAGGAGTAAAATTACACGATGCGACAGTCAAAATACACCCAGCTAATGACATAGTTTTGTTGAGTAGAACACAAAAATATTTCCTTTATATTTCTCAAACCCTCCAAACGTTTTTTATTTGACAAAAACGGAATTTTTGATCTTTTCACAGAAAATTATTAATTACCAAAATATTTTTTAACCAATTTTCAAAATCCAAATTTTTTTGAAAAGGTGACAGATGAGCCTTTAAAATGGTATGCATAAAGATATGGTTCAAACTTACATGCTATGAGTTTTGATCGTGTAAACTTGGAAAATATGATTTTTTCTAATTTTTCAAGTTTGACACTTCGTATGAAATTTACCGTAGTTATTATTTAAATAGTATAACAGTATGAACTTTCAGTTCAAAAATTTTCAAAAGTTTTGATTGTTTATCGCAAAATAAGTCAATTTCACTTTTGTACGACTACCAGAAGTCGGCTAATATTTGTGTTTTTTACAAATATTATTATTTCTCTTTGCGCAAACATTGTCCAACTTCTGGAGCTCTCTAAAACGTGAAATTGTTACATTGTCCGATAAACAATCAAGATCCATCAAAAATTCTGAAAATTTTTGAACTAAAAGTTCATTTGAAAAAATATATATATGTATGAATAATATAACTCGGCTGTTAGATCCTTTAAATAATAACTACGCTAATTTTTGTCCGATTTAATTAAACGAAGTGTCAATATCTTCACAAGATAATGCATTTTCAGAATGTCTTCACTTATTTTATATTTTTTAATTAAAGTTTGGTACTATGAACGGACAAACTTGAAAAAATATGAAAAAAATTCGCATTAGCCAAGTTTACCTCAACAAATCCCGTAGCATATCAAGTCAAATAATATATATATGTATATTGTTTTAAAGGCCCAACCCTCTCCTTTCTAATTAGGTTTAAATTATAAACATCGGTTCAGAAATGTTTGTGTAATCAATAAATTTGTACATAAAGTCCAAAAAAACAGTTTTTTCAAATAAAACAAATTTGGAGGGTCCAAGAAATATAAAAAAAATATTTTTTCGAGTTCTACTCAACAAAACTCAATAACATAGTGATCATGTTTTACCGCACCGTGTAATTATTCTTGTAAAATTTTTTATAACTTTTGCTATTATTTTACGTTTTAGTGTTAATGCGTATAATATTATATTTTAGATTACACCATAAAATTGTTGTATAAAATATTTACTCTTTTTTGGTTTTCAAATAATTTTTGAACAACAATGTAAATACAATAGATATGTGTGTACATTGTATACCATAGCTAAACAAATTTGTAAACTTGAAACAAATCCAATAAAATTAAACAACCCAGTAAGTATTTAAGAGATGGTTTTAATTAAGTATTGAATCTAAATTCTGTTTTAACAAATCGATGCTGAATGAAAATCAAACATCACTTGGATTATTTCAAAGAAGATTAAACGCAGAGTTGTACTACTGGCTCGTATATTCAATATATACTTCAAGTCGCTTAGAATATAATATTTGTTACAATTTTATATTAAATTTTAACCAAACTTTAAAATATTTTCATAAACTGCTGGGTAAAGTTTGATCAACTGTTTGTGATTCTGCTCTCTCTCTCACTCTCTGTCTATGGTTGGCCAAAATTCAATTTAAATTCTCTAAATGCGTTTGCAATATTGTGTGTCGGATACAAAAATTTGTTTACAATGTTCCGTAAATAAAATTTAAAAAAAGTCATAAAACCTGACTAATTTTTCTTTGTTAAACTATTGGTTTATGATGTTGTTGTTGTTGTAATTGTAATTAAAAACATAACCATTGATTTGATTCAAGTAATTGTAATTATCATGAAATTTTAGATTTTCCAACCCTTGTTTACCGCCAACAATTGCTAAGATGTTGTGGCATGTTTTATGCTGTAAAGGCTTACGTACGATTATAAAATTCCATGTGTATTTTAAATATGAATCCTTAAAACACAATAAACGCAATGCAGCAAACGCAGCAATTTCTCAAAAACAGAATATATGGGTGTTTATGAAAGTGACTATTTAAAAGGCAGCGCGACAACAAGCAAAAATTCTGCTGCTTTCTGTTAGGCAGTTTTTTTTTTATTCGCAGCAATGCCTCCAATACATTAACATGCATGAAATAGAGGTTTTAAAAACGCAATGTATGAAATATAACGCGTAAAAACGTTTTGATGCCACCATTGATAAGGTATTAATGCATTGTTAAGTTTTAATTTATTTTGCTTATGCTTTGCTGCCGCTGTCTTTATTATAATTAATACGCATGCAGCTTGTTGCATTGCGTTTATTGTGTTTATAGCACGAGTGTAAATATTTTACGACATGTTTTTGTGAGTTTATACGATTATGGATGGTATGGATGGTTTAAAAAAAATAAAAAAAAAATTAAAAGAGACGTACGACAATTAGGTTTAGGTTTAAATTAGAGGACGTGTACTTGTTAATTGAGACAAGTACAGTACCCGGAGGTCAAATTGACTCATTGTACGGAACGTCCTTAAAATGGAAGGATAATAGAGGAGATAGGAAAAAGGAGAGGAAGTGAGATAGGGAGAATGGGTAGGGGAGGAATTACACAGATCAAACAAAACAAAAGGCAGAGCGCTACTTCACTGATGAAGCCCTAGCACTTCTAAATGAGCTCAAGCTACTAATGAATCTGTGGAGAGCCTTGATGTCGGCTCTCGACACAGAATTCAAACCCTCAAAGAAGCCCCTGCCAACCTACTAAGAGCTGGGCAGTTACAGAGGAGGTGCTCGACAGTCTCCATATTTTCTCGCAATGGCATAGGGTCTTATTACTTATTGAATTTACACGATACTATCGCTTTCATGCCGTACGACTTGTGTGACCGTCTAAAACTTCCCTAAGTAATACATATTTATTCTATATATGTATTAACCTTTTTTAAGCGCTTAGTAGCAAGAATTAATGGAGTAACCTACTATCTTAAAAGAGGGCTATATATGATCTACAGATGTGTCAAAAACGAATCTTGAGACAGAAGCGTGAGGTTTTGCTACTACAATAAAATATTCCGAAGCCATACGGAATCTCGTGGATATTTTCCAAATGGAAATCTATGCCACGGAAAAGTGGACTCAATTCAACTAAGTTAGGCGGAACAAAAGACAGGATGTAGAAATAATATCTGGCAGTAAAACCGCCCTTCGAGTACTTAGCTCTAAGGAGGGTAATTCGAAGATTGTGTGAAATAGTTTGCGTAAGGTGAATCGGCTAGGAAGGGAAATAAAATTTCCCCTCTGCAGGATCCCAGGTCATGTGGAAATTTTCGACAATAAGCAAACAGGCAAACTTGCGTGGAGGGGAGCTTCTATGCAATTGATGGTTCCAGAACTATACTATGAAGTGGGTGCGAATGTTTGTAAAGAAATGCTCAGGGAAATGGGCAATGAAGAGAGGCAAAAACTTTTCTCAAATCAAAGGTGTTTGAGGCAGTCTAAAAATTTGTTGAGAAATTACAATAAAAGAATATATGAGGCATAGATCACACTATCAAGTATTATGCTGAGGTATATACTCAATATATAGTATATTCAGGATAGGAGTTTTTTTCGAACCCTAGATGTAAATTACATACATACATAAAAAGTCATTACAACCCGTCAGACAAGATTACGACCTAGCTTCTTACACCACTTATATTGTACATGCACTATTTTTATCCATAAGTACAGTTTAAAGTCGACTCTGAACGACAGATTCTTGAGAAATTTTTCATGACAATTTTATTTGCTCTCAGAGTTTTTGACCGAAATCTGCTGAGAGGATGTCGCTGAAGAAATATTTTCTTAATATTTAATTTTGTTGGGATGTCAACCCGAGGAATTGAAACGTTTAGTCACGTCAAATTAGCGAACACACTAACTATCAGTCTGCGGCGGATAGTAGCGACAGGAGAATAAATATTTTTTCCAATTTCCGTTTGTTCGAGACGTTTATTCTGTGGTTCGAACCACAGCCTCACGTCTAGTACTTCACTGACTGTACATAGTGGTAATATTTTAATGTATCAAATACATTTCATAAAACTTTACATTCACGTTCTTTTTTTAACATTTTTTGTTTATAAAAAATAAATTTTTTATAGATTTTCTAAAAAGTTTGACGAATTTAAATTTCTCTTAAATTGTTGGAAAGTTAACCAAAAATATTTTGCTCAAGTATACCTGAGAGTCTCATTTTACTAATCAAAATCAAATCACAAAAACACTCAGTTGTTGATGTAGTTTTTTGTGTGGCCATAGCGCTTAAAATGCTTTTCACTTCTTCACTCCATAATTTGTTGTTTCCTCATTAGCATTTTCAACTGCTTAAAGCAAAATAAAACACGAAACGTAAAATTAACACACAAATTAAAAGTTATAAAAGAACCTTTTGTTTGTTATCTTTACGTTTATAATCTTCTTTCCTTCGTTCTTTTTTTTTTTTGGTGTTATTGTTATTTTTATTTTTTTTTTTTTTTTGTTCTTTACCACAAAGTTTTAGAAAAAGTGAGGTTATTAAAAAATAATAATAAATTATTTTTATTTTTTGTTTCATTGTGACCTCATTTTCTCCTATTCTCAGTTTTATGATAATGTTATTTCGAGGGCTGATTAAGTTCGCCCTCAAAAGCAGATTAAATAATTGAATAATTTTTTTTTGTATTAAAGAAAATATTGTAAATTTTTAATTCAATTTATATCTTTTGGGTGACAGTTAAAATTTACGAAAAAAAAATCCTTTTCTGCGTCACAAAGCGATATTTTATCAGTGAACAATAATTCCTGTCACTTCGAAAAAATTCTATTGCGGATGACATCGCCTGATTTTTGTCGTAATGCACGGTACAGAGTTGTGTTCGGTATTACGTTTGGCCAAAGAATTCTTGCTATTCGTGCTTCTCTGGCATTTATAGAGTAAAACCTTCAAAGGTGTTGCCTTACTCCACATTTCAGAAGTCGTCGTAGTCTAATACGATGGCTTATTAGACAAGAGTCCTTGGTTTAAACCTCAGCTCAGACATCTTGAACAAAACAAAATATGAAGAAAATATTTCTTTCTGCGACTTCCTCTCTCAATAGTCTTCTGGCAAGAACACTAAGGGTAAGTAAAATTGCTATGAAAAATTTCTCAAAAATAAGTCGTTGGGAGTCACCAATAAACTGTAGGTATCGTCTCTCATCAACAAATCTCATCTCAAATCATCTAAGAGGGTAGGTTGGAATACTGAATAAAGGATAGAAATCTCAAATTAAGTAATTAATTGTGTGTGGTTGGAGAAGTCGCCGTGGTCTAGTAGGTGGTGTGTTGGTTTATTAGACGTGAGGCCTTGGTTAAAACCCCAGGTCAGACATCAAAACGAAAATATGAAAAAAGTATTTCTTCAGCGACTTCCTCTCAGCAGATTTCTGGCAAAAACTTTGAGAGTAAATAAAATTGTCATGAAAAGGTTCTCAAAAATCTGTCGTTCGGAGTCTTTAAATTGTAGGTCCCACCACTCATGTATAAAAATTAACGCACACAACATAAGTGGTGTGAGAAACTAGGGTTGTAATGACCAATTATGTATTATGTATGGTTGGAGATAACTGCTGATCTGTGATGAGTTGAGCTAATATTAATCATCGTTAGAATGCTAACGAGATAGCAAAACTGGTTTACATCGTGGATTTTAAATGCATTTGAATACAAAATGTTCTGTTTGATGTGGCATTTGTGCTCATTATCTTCGTAATGGCAATACATAGCTGCCTTTGCAACCTTTTTCCATTTCCAACTACATCGGATTGACTATGAAAGCTTACGAAAGTCATTGCCATTATCAAAAACGATTAGCTTAGTTTCAACGCTATACTACTGCTGTTGACCATTGCATATCTCATTACAATGTTCAGTGCTATACAGAAAAGTAACGATGATGCGATGCATTCTTGTAGAACGCTGGTTTTGATAGAATCCTTGTTGCATATTGAACTTTGTTGAAGAAGATTATATTTTTCCCGTTTCTGGATGAAGTCGCCGTTGTCTAGTAGGTAGTATGTTGGCTTATTAGACTGAAAGCCAGAGTTCGAATCCCAGGTCAGACATCAAAACGAAAATATGAAAATATTTCTTCGGCGACTTCCTCTCAGCAGATTTGTGGCAAAAACTCTGAGAGTAAATAAAAGTTGCCATGAAAAGCTTCTAAAAAAAACTGTCGTTCGGTGTCGACTTTAAACTGTAGGTCCCGCCACTCATGAATAAAATTAACGCACACAACATAAGTGGTGTGAGAAGCTAGGTCGTAATCTTGACTGAAGGGTTGTAATGACCAATTATGTATGTTATGTATGGATGAATAGATTCGTGAACAAACAAAATTGTCGAATTTTGGACTGCATTCAAGATCCATTACACCCGAATAAACTATTCCTTGGTATGAATTTTATGTTGACGGCGTCACCGTTTCATATTCTTTTAAGAACGATGTTGACAAGCTATCACTCTCGACTACGAGCTTTTTAGGTTGATGATTACCAACTTCTTTTGGCCCGAATTCGTTAATTTGGACATGGCGGCGCTGCCTGCTGCATATTTCATGTCACATTGGTTATTCTGGAGGAATGATTTGAGGGCATGATCATCTCACATAGAGCTGAAGTGAACTGTGTATCGAGATTGTGCGATTTACCCTCGATAGACTTTTTCTTGCGGGGTTTTCTTAAGTCCTATGGGTATGTGAATAAGCCGAAAACCACGGCGAACCTCAAAAGCCTAAATTCAGCAAGATTTGTACTCCAAAGTCATGGAAATTCAACAGAGCAGCCGTGGCGGTGATGACAATGTTATATTCCACACAGAATGGTCAACAGGTCTTCGAAACCAATAAAATATTTCCATGATATCTTCCACACTTACTTACTTAGTTTCCATTCTACTACGAGGTGATGACGACACTAATTCCGCCTTTAGAAATGAGGCTGTATTGAACCTAGTCGATGATGACGACACGAAGAAGATATATCCGCTCTAATATGGTCAGGGGAAATTATACTCAAGGATTGGAACTCCAGTGTCCATGATATGAGCTAACTACAGGGATATAAGACTTCTCCCTATCGCATTATAAGGTTCATGTGAGAGAATTGTGTCAAAGCATTAATTGAAAGCTAGCAGTGCAGCCTCAGACCATTGATCGAAAGTCTACCAAGACGTATTGGACAGTAAATGAAAGCAAAAGAAAGCATTTGTTTGCGTTAAGTAGGGACATGCGACGTATCGGATCCCACATTGCGAACCACAGACTTTTAAGAAACTTAACATGACAGTTAATTTACCCTCAGGGTTTTTGACAGAATACCGGTGAGACGAACTCGCCGAAAGCAGTATTTTTCTACATTCTGTTATGTTCGAGATGTCTGAGCCAGGGTTTGAACATACTACCTACAGTAAGGATATGCGGGGGATACATTCCAATAAGTTCCAGCGCTAAACGAAACAGCGTTCGTAGTGTGATTGCGACTTCTGAAAATACAGTTGGAAACTTTATTCTGGACAGTCTAACAAGAGAGGGTGCTATATAGTGCACAGCTTTTGATTGGTGCATGGCCATTTCATTTGCACACATATACAACAAATATCAATACAGTGTGAAATTTAGGGGAATCCCAATACTACCGCGTAATACTTAAACAGCGTTAAGCGGGGTCTTACTGTGCTAGACTATAGCGGGTTTAAAATCACGCACATCTTATTTTATTTAAATTTAAATAGCGGTAGTGTTTAATGAGGGACCACTCTCTCATTGGATCATTTGCAGCGAAGAAGATTCACCGTAATTGACAAGGCTAAGGTTTGAATACCTATTTTGGGAATTTCAATATTTGTATGAAGCGTTTAAAAGTTCTTAGCCATGAGAGATGGTAATTAAACGATAACATCGATAAGCAATTTAAAGTATTTTTCAAAAATCAATTAATTTTTAGAGACCTTGGATAACTTGAAAGAATAAATATCTAAATATCAATACGAACACTTAAACAAATTTGTCTGTTTGTCTGTTTGTCGGGTGGGCATTGAACAATAATTACTTGTTACCGACAGTCAGCAGTTGCATGTGTAACTTTGTTTGAAGATTTAACCTAAAAATGTCTTTTGTTTTAATATCTCGATGTTGAAATCGTTGAAACCACATGAAAATGAACAAACAAAAAAAAAACGAAGAAAAAAATAATGAATAAAAGAAAAACAAAAACAAAAACTACAACATAAAAGTAACTAAGAATTGAAAGTCATTAAACTCTTAGCGGTCATTGTGCTACATTTAGATATTTAGATACTTATTTAACATCTCTAAAAAAAATAGATATATGTACATACTTACATATGTATACGTATAGATATCTGTGTGTGTGCGTATATATGTGTCAGTATCTATAAGCTGTTACTTTGTTGTTAAGCATCATAGTCTCTTAAAATATTCACACATGCCTTTAGATATGTACATACGTACGTATTTGTAGGTTTTGTTTCGTTTGAATTTTTAAGTATTTTTCGTTATGCGTGTGTGTACATATTTTATAGATACTGTAAGTAACCATGTTTGAATAACAGTTTCATGTGAACGTGTATGGTAAAGTGAAGTTGGTTTAACGAAGCTTGAAAACATTTTCAAAAAAAAATTAAGTTTGAAACATAACTTCAAACTTTGCTTAACAGCAGCTAATCCCACATGACTTGCTAAACGATGACGTTTGAAACGCGAAATATAAGTGGAAGAAGAAGAAAAACTAATAATCATAAATTTACAACAAAATGTAAAAAATCATGAAATAAATTTATAAATAATTCACACTGAAATTTCCAACATGAAAATTGTTTAATCACGTTTTCATGCAAAACAAAAATTTCAAAAATTCACTGATCAGTCAGACAGTCAATGACTTTTAAGGGAAATTGAAGTCAATTCAGCCACATCTCTTGTAAATATTTTTTCTGTATTTCTATATATGATGGTATGGTAAATAAGTTTATGATATTTCAAGTGTTTGTTTTATTTTTTGTACTTCATTTCTGATTGTCAAAAAAAAAAAAAAAAATTCACTCAATTTACATGAAACCACATTGGGGCCGGCTTGAATTTATGACAGAATAAATAACACTCCTGTACTATTTGTCGTTGTGCATCGAGTTCAAGGTTATAATTTATATTAAAAAAAAACATCATTAATTTGTTGTTGTTTTTACAATAAATAAAATCCAAACACATGTACATATATTCTGACCTTAAAATATTTCAATAACACTGGCATTTGCCTCAAAAAACTTCAAATAAAAATCTTAAGTAATTTGTTAAAATATTTTTGTGTTTGGAATATTAAGTATCTTTATTCAATACTCACGATAATAAAGATAAAAATTTTGTTTAAATATTTTCATTTCATAAATTACGTTTTTTTTTTCAACAATTCAGTTGTCGTTAACATGAAAGCATTTTTATTTTATATACAAACATAACACATGCATGCCATAATACCGAAGAATACATACTCTGACGGGTGACTTTTTACTTGGGCTTGGAGTTTGAAAAATTGAAACAGAAACGAAAAAAATTTGCAAAAGTGAATGAAATCTTTATTTTGCGCAATGAATGAATGCTTACTGTTTAATTGTTATGCTATAAACACAATAAATGCAACGCAGCAAACGCAACAATCTCTTAAAAATAGAATACACGAGTGGGTATGGAAGTCCTTATTTTAAAAGCAGCGCGACAACAAGCAACGATGCTGCTGCTTCCTATTTCTATTCGCAGCAATAAGAGAATTAATGCTCATGGGATAAATATTGACAATACAATCACTTAAATGGAGGTTTTAAAACGAGAAAAACGATTTAGTGACACCATTGATAAAGAATTAATGACGTATTTATTTTTTATTGGTATTGCCTAAGCTTTGCTATCGCTTACCTTAGGCTGCAATTGCAAAATTATTATGCTTGCTGCTTTGCGATTATTGTGTTTATAGTATTGGGTTGTTCGGAAAGTAATTTCGTTTTTTCCCGACAGAGGATTTAATTGTATTTTTTTGCACCCAACTACACACTGAAGCCGTAGAATTTGTTTATGCTCTGAGAGCTCATATACATAGTAAGGCTTGTGTGTGAAAAATTCCAATTAATTTATAAATTTAATACATTCAATATAATTTAATAAAGTATTTGCTTATTATACGAAAACCGTTTTTCATTTTCACAAAAAAAAAAACGAAATTACTTTCCTAAGAACCCAATATTACTTGTGGCTACGTCGTAATTGGTACATCTGTAAACTTTAATTTGAGCCGGGTACCTCTTCGCCTTAGTTCTGCGACCATAAGACCTATTGTGTTCCCTTCATTCTTTATAGGTTATCTCTAAAATTACTCTTCAAACGCTTTATTCTGTACAGGGTATCTCTAAAATTGCTCTCCAAATTTTTTGTCAAATAAAACAAGGAGGGTTCAAGAAATATAAAAATATATTTTTGAGTTCTACTCAACAGAACTCACAACCTGCACTATGTCATTAGTTGGGTGTATTTTGACTGTCGCATCGTGTATTTGAAATAAATATTAAATTTAATAAAATTTTATTGCTTTCATCTAAACGTAGCATTTTTTTTTTAAATTAAATTAAACCAAACACAACAATTAAAATATTTATTTAAAAACAACAATAATAACAATAAAAGAGAATCGACAATGCAATGAAAAGGCCACTTTGTTTGTAAAAATTAAATAAATATTGTGTTAATGTTTTTATAGTTTAAATCGAATTTAAAAAAAAAGCGCTGAGAAATTTACAACAATTCCATTAAGCGTTTTTATATGTAAATAGCCATGGCAAAATTGAAAACGAAACAGAAAAAATATTTCATTTCTATTTAAATAAAAAATTTGCATAAATGTGTTAAAATATATACAAAAAGAAATTGAATAAACATTAAAAGAGATCATTGACTCTACGCTATTTCCATTGAAAACATGAAAACAAAACCCAGTTTTTGCTAAAAAGTTTGTTTAAGTGAACAGGTTTTTGAAAGACTCACCTTTTAATTGTATATTGTATACCTTCCCTTGTAGTTTTGAAAGACTCAAATAATGAGCCATTACTCAAGTGAACAGGTTAGTTTACAGAGACAAATCAATACCTCTTCATATGTTTAAAATTAACGGCTAGTTTTGGGACCAAACAAAAAAACCCTCACATTTGCAATACATTCGTTGATGCCCAGCACATACATATTTGAAAATTTCACGCCAACAAAACTGTTCGTCCTTTGAAGCAAACTAATTAGTTCCCAATTTTCTATTTCTCATAGGAATCGACGTACTGCTCAGTCAATGTGTGTGCCTTACCGAAAAGAAATATTAGTCGGGAGAAACCAAGTCTGGGAATACGCCAAACGCGAAAGCAAAAAACATTCTATTCAAATTTAATGCAACTTCCCCGAAGGAATCGAATTGTTGATCAGAAATAGTAATCGAGATAGGCCAAAGTCTACTGAATACGGTGGGTATGATATGCTTTGTGTGCAAGTGCATTGTCATATTGCAAAATTACCTTGCCATGTCTCGTGGTCATTCTGGTTGTTTTTCGATCAATGCATTGTTCAAATCAAACACTATGCTGTCGGTAGCGATTTGTATTAACAGTTTACCCAGTTTTTAGAAAATCGTAGTAAATTACATCTTCCTCGTCCCACCTGACATGCTCTATTGTGTTTTTGTCGAATCGATCTGATTTTGCAGCCAAAATTGATGGTTGTTTTGGATTAACCCATGATTTTTCCGTTTAAGATATTGAATATAAATCAATTTTTCATTGCCAGTAACAATTCGATGTAACACTGATTTTCTATCGTGCCTTTGAAGTAAAATTTCTTAAGTGGTTTTTCAGTTTTCCATTCGCTTGTCATTCAACTCATGTGGCACCTATTTTCCCAACTTTCCCAAAGCTTTTAAACAGTCAGAAATTGTTTGCAGTGCAATATTTTTGCCATAAGTGTTATCTGCAACCAATATATATTATATATATATATTGTTGAGAGACTTTTCATGGAAATTCCTCAGAGTCGACGAAGAAATATTTTTTACTATTTCGTTTATGTTGGAGTTTTCTGAACTGGGGTTTTAACTGTGGCCTCACGTGTAATAAGCCAACACACTACCTATTAGACTATGGTGACTTCTTCATGTTCATATTGTTTGTAATTTAGGAGTCTTCAAACTATTTTTAGTAGCCTTCTATGGTCTTCATTTCTCACAACAAAATCGTTGTCTCTGAACCGTCTCAAAACCGTCTTCTGCATCGAAACTATCTTTTGATTCTGGCCTCACCTAGACTACGGCGACTACATCATCTTCATCCAATATTGTTTGCAATTTGTTTTTTTTTTTTTTGGTGGTCTTCTTCTCTAAATAATCGAAACCATCTTCTGCATGTTGCTTCTGATAGCCTATGATGACCACATGCCTCTTTAAGCATTTGATGCAACTCTCTAGCACTTTTCTTGTAATGAAAACAAAAATTTAATGCTTTCCCCAAATCATCATTTTCTGGAAATTCGTCATTTTTTAGACGATGAAGATATATGACGTTTTTTGTCACACTGCTTTAATGTATACTGAATATGTTTGACAGATGTCATCACCAACACAAAAAAATATTAAGACTCGTTCACAATAAATGTTTTCTATAGAAACATTTGTATCTGGACGGTCACTTCATACCGGTATTCCTGGTATACATTTGGTTAAAATTTTATTTTCCCATAATTTTCCACCACATAAAATGACCATAATTAACGATTGCATAATATAAAATTGAAATTAATATCCACACAAACACACACACAAATAATATCTCAAAATAATTATGATTTAATATGCAAAAAAATAAGTGGGAAAAATATTATCTAATTATGCATTATCATAACCATCAGCTCTGCTTATTAGAAATATGCAGTCACGTTCGAATAGCTTGTGCTGCATTGAAGTAACCAATTCTAATGATTTTTTTTTTAATTTTGCTTAACCACTTCACTAATTAATTACTGGCCCTAACACCAACAAAATAGTTTTCAGTAGAATCCACATTTATATGGTTTTGATGGTCATGACAAACATACAACAGCGTACACCACCACACACAGCCGCAAATTTCCACGACCGTAATATACAAGGGAATTAAGCATCGTACAACGTAATCTCATAAAAATCATTACATTTTAGTTGGGTTTTTAATTTAATTTTTATTTTTTGGTTTTTTTAGTGGCCATTTTAGGTGTCCATTTGGGGGAACTTTTAAGCAAACATCAGCAAAAAAAAAAACAAAAGAGAAAATAAAATTTTAAGCGCCAATAGGTTGGTCTATGCAAGCCTGCAAACGACTGTAATAACTTATATTAGGGGAAAGTGTTCAATTTATAAACAAAATAAAATGTTGGTATGTAAGACTTCTTAGGCACACTACCATGAACAGGAAAATGTTCATCATTGTTTTCAAATTTTAAGAATCAAACTTTCTTCAAATAAACCATCTAATAAGACCACAAATCATATCAACATCGACCATTATAGGAAGATCAAATAGCGCCACCTCTTGAGAATGAGTAGGACTCAGTAAGCAATGGATCCTCTACACTTCAAAAGATTATGGTTTATTAACCTCAACTTTTTTAACCCTTTAAGCCTTTATATCGCGTATACTCGTCAAAGCTAAATGAAAAATTTTCGGATAATGTCGAGTATACTCGTATTGAAGAAAAAAATAATCGCTTTCGTATTATTTTTAAGAAATCTACTGGAGATTTTCTTCAGAGGAATCAATGAATGAATGAATGTATTAATGAATGAATGAGTGAATGAATAAATGAAGGAATGAATTAATGAATTAATTAATGAATGAATAAATTCATAAATGAATGAATTAATGAATGGATGAATGAATTGATGCATGAAATAATAAATAGATGAATGAATTGATGAATGAATGAGTGAAGTAATTAATTAATGAATGATTGAATTAATAAATGAAAAACAAATTATTAAATGAAAAACGAATTATTAAATGGAAAACGAATTAATAAATGAATTAATGAGTGGTTTGATAAAGGAATGAATGAATTAATGAATGGATAAATGAATTAATGAATGGGTGAATGAATAAATGAATTGATGAGTGAATAAATGAATGAAAGAATCAATGAAGGAATGAATTAATGAATGAATAAACAAATGAGGAATTAATGAATTAATGAATTAGTGAATGAATGAATTAATGAATTAATAATTCAATGAATTAATGTATGACTTAATGAAAGAATGAATTCATGAATGAATGAATGAATGAATTATTGAATGAGTCAATGAATGAATGTATGAATTATTGAATGAGTCAGTGAAAGAATGAATTAATTAATGAAGGAATTAACGAATGAAAAAATGAATGAATGAATTAATGAATGAGTTATTGAATGAATTAACGAATGAATGAATGAATTTATGAATAAATTAATAAATAAATGAATATAGAAATGAATAATTAATAAATTAATGAATTAATAAATGAATGATTTAATGAATGAAAGAACGAATGAATGAATGAAATAATGAATTAATGAATTAAAGAAATTATGAAGTAATGAATGAATGAAGCGATGAATGAATGAATTAATAAATGAAAAAACGAATTAATGAATGAATTAATAAATAAATGCATAAATAAATGAATGAATTAATAAATGACTTAATAAATAAATGAATGAATGAATTAATAAAATAAATTATGTTTTTAACAACAAAACTAAGTATTTTCTACGAAGCCAATATGCAACATTTCGTTTTCAGTCCTAGTTGGCAACTTTTATGGGCAGAAATATTTTATTCAGTTCATGTCGAGCATACTCGTGTTTACTGTAAAATAATTAAGCATACAGGAAAAAGTTTTTAAATAAAATTAAAGATTGCAACCTACTATTACTCAGCAATTTTTCTTAAGCAAAGAATGTGTTTGATTCACAATCGTATTTCTGCGATTTTTGATGACTCAAGCAGACATCATAATGCTTGTACAAACAGCTTTTGAAGTACTTTACTTTTGTCTAAAATAAAGGTAATAAATTTCACAAAATTTATAAATAATTTTGATCCGACTGTTTAAACAAAGTTGGCATAAGTTCATTCAGTATTTCGTATACCGCTCCATAACGACAATAAACTGCTACAGAGAAACATTAAAATCAAAGGAAAATTTATTATTATGAATGCCATAAACTATAAAACACTGCACACCGTAATTTATAAATTTTCTCCTGTAAAGGAGAAAATATTGAATGAAAAATTTGAAAAATTTTTTGCATAAAATGAACAAAATTCACCACGGGTTATAATACCAGCTCAATAAAATAATTAAAAAAAATTTTATGAAAAATGAGCAAATAAATGTTGATTGTTTTTTATGTAGAGTCAATAAATTGTTATAAACAATTTTATTAAATTTAGCATAAATTATATATTCATTGATTCACACCCCTCTGGCATATTTTAGTATTTACTTAATGTAATGAAATATAGATATGGTATGTGAAAAACCAAATATTAGGGGAGGAAAGCTAGAAAACTACAAGCCTTGTGCAACGTAGAACATTGGCAGCGGAAGAGTGCAATTACTTGAATCATCTTTATTTTCCGTGTTTGCAGGATCTATTGGTTCAGCTAGGTTAACTTGGCAGCCGCCTTAAGTATATCCCATTTGAAACCTTCTTAGCTGTTATATCTTAGCTTTTCTGACAAATTAATGACGCTTTAGATACCAACCAATCTTCTCTAGCAGGATAAGTTCTATCGATGAATTCGCTACTGGTGTCTATTAATATCGAAGAAGATATTCAATATTCAATATTCTTAACAATCATCACTACAGCTCCTGTAGATATCTTTCTAGGGCAGTTTAAGCATTTGGAAGTATAACCCAGAGTTAAGTGTTCCGTTCTGCATTATAAAATGGATGAGGGATAGATTTAAAGTAAATTACGTTCATCGTATATCCATAACTGGCCAGATATGTATATCTGAGGTTTGTATAAGTGGGTTTAATTTCCCAACGCTAGGAGACAAGTGGGTTCACCAATACCTCAAATAGACAAATTGATCTTATAGCTTTCTCCCCATTCTTCTCATGTAAAATCCTGTTACGAATCCAGCCAGCGTTTGAATTTTATTCGATGTGACCGATAGTGGTGAAACATTTTTAACATATTGTTACATTTTTACCTTTTTAAAAACGTCTAAAATATGAGTTCGTAGATTGCAAACAAAATAAAAATAAATTTGT
This sequence comes from Sarcophaga caerulescens, assembly GCA_927399465.1. Lineage (NCBI taxonomy): Eukaryota > Metazoa > Arthropoda > Insecta > Diptera > Sarcophagidae > Sarcophaga > Sarcophaga caerulescens. The sequence continues at coordinate 99,010,587 of OV656873.1, read as the reverse complement.
ATTTAGTTTCAATTAATTTCTTTGTTGTTCGCACTATTTTTGTGTGCCACTGTTTATAACTTGACGTATACAACAATAATTGCTTGTTCGCCATTCTTCTTTGCTTCTTCATTTGTTCTTCACTTGTTCGGAAATCTTCAAACCACGACTATTCTCTTCACACGCAACGCGTCTTCACACAAGACTGTCTGAATCCTTACCACTCGTTGCCTGCTTTGTCTTCCCCTTTTATATGCCCAAGTAAACAGTCTGGTGAATGTTCTTGAAGTTTAATGTTCGTGGCTTCGCCTTCTCGAGAGCTCTCGTGGTTTCATTGTTGTTTGTGTATTTTATTTACATTCTTTGTTGTTGCGTTCTCTCTTACTTGTCTATCCCCTTTTCTTTCATACTCATGGTTTTTTGCTTTCGTAGCTTTCATTTTAGTGCTAAACGATGTTACACCGTTTCCATTTTCGTAACAATATATTTTTCGTTTGAAAATAAACTGTATTCTAGAGCGTAATCATATAATCTATTGTTTCACATATCTGTTGTAGTCAGTATTTTGCTTATACTCGTATATGTATGTCTATGGGCACTAAAATCTTACACCTTCTATGAATACCTCCAAGAATAAATATGGCACTCTGCATTACTCAATAAATTTTTAAGGTTGAGAGATCATCCTTATTAGCACATGACGGCAGCTCACATAAATACCATTTAACGCCTCGTTTTCGGCAACCTTATTAGCACATGACGGCAGCTCACATGAATGCCATTCAAGGCCTCGTTTTCGACGCTGCATGGGAGTTTACAAGCTTTGATCATGACAGTTTTGGGTGTAGGTGATCTGCATATATCTACTGACTACACGATATCTGAAACCGCTTTCTATTCTGATTTTACGATAAAAATTCCAATGGATATTGGCTTGCACCCAGCAAAGATCGTGATACAAGTATTCAGTGACAAATTCAGATCACCCAATGTTTACAGTACCGTTGAACCTCTAGTTCATCATATCTAGTATGAGTATGAGGTATGAGTATGATTATGCCATATGAGTACTCGTATGATGATAAGGATGATGATGATGTGTGAGTACGATGTTGGCTATGATTATGATGTATTAGTGTGATGATGATGTATAAGTGTGATGATAATGTATGAGTATGGTGATGATGTATGAGTGTGACGATGATGTTTGATTATAATGATAGCTGATGTATATGAGTATGATGATGTATGAGTATGGTGATGATGAATGATGTAAGACTCTACATTACCCGATTAATGTAATGTTCTTTTGGCTATAAAGTATGCCGCTGTGTAAATCTGATAATATTTACTCCCAGTACCGCAGCCATTACATCGCTAAAGAGTTTGTACACCACATCTAAGACTGTCAAAGACTGTTGAGTGTCTTTTTAAGAAGATCACTAACCAATCGGTGCTTAACCTTTTATAGATTTTTGGACTCAGGGACCTATAAGACAAGTGTGATGCACTTTCAAAGGCTGGTACAATAGAAAATTCAAATTATTTTATACACGAACTTGGCATTCTTCTCCATAAAAATGTCCCTCATTGAGAGAAGGCAACCAATAGTTTTAATTTAGTGACGTAACTCCAGTGTTACAATGCATGCTAGAACATCATTCATTTTCCGTATAATTTGCTAAAACTTCTGATGTAAAGAAAGTACCAACTGCACCGTGTACCTCTGAATACATTATTTGATTTGATGACGAAATTTTGTAATTATGTTTAATGCTAATAATGATTGACGGTAAATGCTTTATTTTAGTTGCCAACAAATACTAATTCAATTACATGCATTCGTTAAAAGTAATTGTGTATGCAGTAACGTGAACACTTTTTCAAATTGTTCATTTTCCAACTTCTCTACCAATAATTTGCTAAATTTTAATATTGTTTGTGGCATTGTTAGTTTGAAAAATTTTGTCAAATTTGCATATTCGTTGTTAATTGCTTATTAGCAAAAAAAAAATCCATTTACGTCATCAGTTATAAATTGGATTCTAAATTATTTACAAACTATTATTATTAGTTCCAGTGGGTAATTGGTGTGGAAATGGTTCTGCAAAATTAAGCAATTCTATGTAAAATTATAAAAACACCAGAGATTTTAGAAAATTAATACTCACTGGATTATGAGAGTCATAAATTAGTTGTTTCACTCATTGAATTTTAAATAAATACTCTGGGGTAAAATCATATTAAACTTTTGGCTGTAGTTTTGCATTTTTTTTTTATATTAACAATTTCTGTTGCACATTCAATTCTGCACTTTAAGGCCGCGGTAGTATGTTGATCTATTAGACGAGAGCCCGTGCTTCAACCCCTCAGACATATCGAATAAAATGAAATATAAAAAATATGACTTTCGGCAACTTACTCTCAGAAGTCTTCTGGCAAGAACTCTGAAAGTAAAAATTGGCAAGAAAGATTTCTCAAATCTGTCGTTCGATGTCGTCATTAATGGCTTATAAAATAGCTTCTACCACTACCCCTGTTGTGGGTGTTAATTTTATTCAGAAGCGACAGAAGGTATAGTTTAAAGTCAACTCCGAACGACAGATTTGATAAGTTTTTAATGGCAATTTTATTTACTCACAAGCTTTTTGGCAGATGACTGCGAAGAGGAAGACACCAAAAAGAAGCATTGCTACGTTTTTACCTTTTAATAGCATTTTAAATATGAGCTCATAGATTGCAAATAAAATAAAAGTAAATTTGTGTTTAGTTTTAATTAAATTCCTTATTATTCGCACAATTCTGTGTGCCACTGTTCACAACTTGATGTAAACAACAACAATTGCTAATCTTTGTTATTCTTCTGTTTATACCCTTTGCATAAACAATAACAATTACTGACAATTATTCGACAGATCTTTGTAACGGAGATCTTCAAATCACGATTACTCTGTTCAAACGCACCGTGTCTTCACACAAGACTGACTGAACTTCATTAACTAACTCGCCTGCTTCACCTTGCCTTTTATATGGTAACGTAAACACTCTGATGAATGTTCTTGAAGGCGAATCTTCATGACTTCGCCTTCACGAAAGCTCTATAAGTGTCAACATCGTTGTTTACGTTTATTATTGTAGTGTTGTTGTTGTATTTTTGTTTACTTGTTTACCATTTTTTATGCTGGCGTTGTTGTATTTTTGTTTACTTGTTTAGCATTTTTTTATGCTGGTGTTTGTTGTTATATTAAGTAATACGATAATTTGTAAACAGGTTTGTTTACTGGCTTATATTGCTTCCAATTTATTAAAAATTTTAATAAACTGAAATAAAATCTGACGATCTTGTCAATTGATGCTTCAGAATTTCGAGAAAATAATTCTATTAGAAGTCGATGTAGTCTTGTAGGCAGTTTGTTAACTTATTAGATCGTGGCCGATAGTTTAAACTCCAACCTGTAGTTCTTCCGGTCCATTTCCTCTCAGCAATCTACCGGCAAAAACTTTTGTCTATCGTTCAGAGTCGCTGTAAAGCTGTACGCCACGACAGTCATTGATATCAGAAGCAAGATCGTACCGTAATGACCAATTAAGTGAATAAGTTGTATTATTTTCATTGTAGTTACATACAGTGGACAGCAAAAGTCTTAGTACTCCAATATATTTTGACAAAAAAGTCCCCACAGGCTTAATACTCTTGCATAAAGTCCCGATATGTTTTCGAGAGAGTATTTAGGAACTAAACCTCAAACAAAAGTCAAACGAAAAACTTGCTCATGGTGCCACCAGAAAACACTAAACAAAACTTGCACATTAAATTCCAAATGGGTTAAATGGGATAAGGGATATTCTACTAAATGCAAGGGATAACATTTTCATATATTAGGCCATTGAATTTTACATTTACTCAGGCTTCTCCTTGGGGGTACCTATCTATGGAGTCATCTGAAACTTTTACTTATTTTTCACTTGTTTTATGAAAAACATTAAAAAATTGTTTGTTTTATAATAAAACAGAAATAAATTAATGAAATAAATCTAAAAACCTTAAATTTTTATATAAACCTTTGGCTAAAATCCATGAAAATATATTGCCGTAGTAAGACTTTTGCTGTCCACTGTATGTAATGGCCACTTGCTTACGTCGCTAAACCAGAATCAATTCTAAACCTTGTAATCAATATTCGAAGAGTTCTTGTTTGAAATACGGAAAATTAGTGTTCCAGGTTGAGTTTTGTATGACGAAAACATTTTAAAATATGAAAAATTCGTTTCTCTGCTCTATTATGATTTAAACTAACACTCATCTAATAACACCTTTAAAATTGTGTTAAGTTTCCTGTCTTAATTTCTAAAAAAAATTATTTTTATTGTAACACATTTCTTTTTAATTTCTTTCAGGTAAATTTCTTTTAACTGTAATTCTATTTTGATTGAATAATTGTGTGACAAATTTGGTAAGTTATAGACTTTTAAAAGACATATGCCATCGAGTTCCCAGATAACATATGAAGTCAAGTTGAAAGAATTATTGTTAATGTAATTATATTTTCAATTCATTAAAAAAATCATACACGTACGTATCTGACATACAAGGAATTACAAAAATATTGACCTTAAAAGGAAATAATTTTTTTAATGAAAATATTTTTTTATTTCAAAAATTTTTTTTATCGAAATCAATTTTTATAAATGAAATCAAATATTTATAAATTTTTTAATTTATGTATGAAAATAATTTTTTTTTGTATTCCTATAAACCACAAATTTTTATTTTTACTTTAAACCAAGCAGACTGAAAACGGCAACAAATATTATTTTTGTAAAGAAAGTTTTTTTTTTACCAGTAAAAAAAGAAACTTTTCCGTATTTTAGTTTTTTAATTTAAAACTTCCCTTTTATTTAAAGCCATACACAAACACCCAGTTGTAGAAATAATTACACAGAAGAGACACATGATTTTCTATGGGCTCCATATTATATGGACGCTTATAACTCGTTTGACAGCTAAATTTAAGTCTTTAAGTTTTTAAGTCTTCGAATGGGTAGAAGTCTCATAAAATATATTTCGAATAATCTCAGATAAGATCAAATATAGTTCCTTCTACCTCAAATCAACTCCTGTAAATTTAAATTTCGAATAATCTCAAGCAGAAATAGCCAATTTGGGTCATACCATGTTTACTCACAAGCCAGAAAGACTAGCTAACCACCTCTGTTTCTGTTTATTATGATATTCAATTAGAGATCTCTTTACTTTCCAAATTCAAACAGTATTTTAACACAGAATGTGTTTTCCAAGCAAAGGTCATGGGAATTTTGATGGATGATGAATGCTGGCTCAGTGGTGTGATTTCCCTGAAAATCTCTTAATTTACTCAAAGAACTAGGCTCCAATCAAACCCTTAACGACCATAGTTTCAACGTCCGCTCTTGTCCATGAATGCCGAGGATTTCTCAGAGAAATTTCGTTTCATGCAAATGTAACTCTTCTATGAGTTCCGGGACACAGGGATATCGTTCGAAACTGCATGGCTGATGAGCCAACCGTTGCCGGTACAGAGGCGGCAATCTCCGACATATTACAGGTCATACGTATTGCAGTCGCCGTAGTCCAGTAGCTAGTGTGTTGGCTTATTAGAAGTGAGGCCTCGATTCAAACCCCAGGTCAGGCATCTCCAACTAAATGAAATACGACAAAATATTTCTTCGGCGACTTCCTCTCAGCTGATATCTGGCAAAAACTCTGAGATTAAATAAAATTGCCATGAAAAGTTTCTCAAAAATCTGTCGTTCGGAGTCGACTTTAAACTGCAGGTCCCACCACTCATGTATAAAAAAATTACCGCACACAACATACGTGGTGTGAGAAACTAGGTTGTAATCCTGACTAAAGTGTTGTAATGACCAATTATGTATGTATGTAGGTATTCCCATTGTCTCGATTAATTTGGATATATTCCACTTCATTTACGGAGAGGCTTACTCTCATTGGCAACAGGAAGGTACGTGCAATATTTCTAGACTCTGCTGGACATGTATCGACAAGAAGAGGATTGACTAACTTCTGTCCTTAAATCGCAATGTCAAGCATCGCGCAATAGCGATTCTTACGGGCCACTGTCTTTTGGGAAGGCATACCAAAAGACTCGGCATTGCAATTAACAACTTCTGCAAGGGCTGCGGATCTGAGGAGGAGGACAGGACTGTCTTTTACCTGATGTGTCAGTGCCCTGCTCTTGTTCATAAAACGACGGCTGTTACTGGCCTCTCATCTTCCGACATCATTAACCGAGCTCTCTAATATAATGACTGCTGCATTAGCAAGATTAATTTTGAATACGGGATGGTTTTCTTTAAGAAATCGTTGACCCGGGGGTGGTATCCCAATGGGCCTAAGTGTTGGACTAAGTGGGACGTCTGCCACCTAGCCAAACCTAAAATTAACACTGAGTTTTTCATTCTATTTTAGTTTTTATTCTCTAAAATTATATCTTTTTAAATAAATCTATTTTTACAACATGAATCGATATTTTAATGAACTAAACTGTGGCGAGATTGTTTCTGTCTATCTGTGAATCGAGTTACAAGTGTCTACATTTATAAGTATTTGATTGAATGTGTGTGTATGTGTGCATTTAAGCAATTTTCCAATTATGTTGCAATGCTGTTTTTCTTAACTTGTTACTGTTGCTGTTGTCATTGTAGTTTTAGCAGCTTTAATGAAATTTTCCCACAAAACAAATAAACTGCAGAAAATGAACTCATTCGCACTCGTTATATACATACGTACATACTTCTCAGGAAACAAACACACTGAAAAAGAAAGAAAAAATAAAATAAAATTGAATAACTTTTTTCTCTACTGCAAATGGAGAAGGAAATTGTAAAAACTAAACAAAATATTCATCATTTATTTAAGCGTAAGACATAACAAAGTAGTAAAATGTACCCTTCTTTTGAAATACAAAACTTTCTGCTACTTTTCGTTTGTATGTCAATTTAGACAAAAAGTACTTCAAAAAAGTACTTTATTTTTTAATTTAAACAAAAATGAAAAAACAACATAATTTACTTATTTAATTGGTCACTAGCACTCTGAATTACAACCTAGCTTCTCAAACCATCCAAACTGTGTGTGTGTTAATTTCTATCCATGAATGGCAGGATCTACAGTGTAATGTCGACTGACTTGAGAAACTTTTCATGGCAATTTTATTTATTCTTGGAGTTTTTGCCAAAAGAGAGCTGAGAGGAAGTAGACGAAAAAAATTTTTCGTATTTCGTATTGTTTAAGATATCTAAGCCACGGCCCTCTTCCAATAAACACACTACCTATTAGACTACGTCTACGTTTTATACGGTGTTCAGATATGCACCTTTATTGGGTAAATCGCAATAAACGCCATTATTGAGCTCAATATTTCATATAAAGTTTCAATTAATTACTGCGCAATAAATACGCAAATTGTTATAATATTGAGTAAAACTTAAAATGCAGCACTGTCATAAGTGTGTTTAGTGAGCATATTACAATTTACCGAATACTTTCTGTTGATATTTGACAACTCAAATGTCAACAAAGACAAACAAACACTAATAAATTAACCAACGACACTAATTTTCGCGACCAAAATAAAAACAATGTTGTTGTTGTTTACCAGCTGTTAAACAGAGATATCGTTGGAAATAGTATTGCTGATTAGCTGGCCAGGGCTGTTACGGCACTAGCAATCTCCGACATTTTACAGGGCATAGGTATTCACATTGCTTCCGTTAATTTGGATATTATCCACTCGTTTTACGGGGAGACTTAATCTCGTTGCCAGCAGGAAGGTACCTGCAATAATGCTAGACTCTGCTGGACACGTATGGACAAGAACAGAAACTGACTTAATGCTGTTCTTAAATCGTATGGCTATCCATTGCACAATAGTGATCCTTATAGACTACTCTCCGTGTGGTAGTCATGCCAAAAGACTCGGTACTCCAACTAAAAAATTCGTCGGGAGCTGCGGGTCTAAGGAGGAGGAAGAAACTGTCTTTCACCTGATGTGTTAGTGTCCTGCGTTTGTCATGAAAAGCGGAGATTTCTGGCCTTTCAGTTTCTGCCATAATTGATTAAACTTTCTATTGTAAAGATTGCTGCCATAGCAAGATTTATTTTGGACTCGGGATGGGTTTTCTCTTGAGAATGATTGACCCCCGGATAGAATTCATTCTAATATCACAATGGGCCTAAATACTGGCCTAAGTGCAACCTCTTCCTTCGATAGGGTCAATCACCTAACCTGTTTTATGAGATTGAGGGAAAGGAAAGGAATAAGAACAAGATAGGAGAGATGCTTTGTAACAATCCAATGTTCCTTACGGAACTGAACAATACGAAGCGGATTTATTCAGGGCAAAATAAAGAAATTTTTTGGGAACTTTTTTAAAACATTTTAAAGAATAAATACGTGTGTTGCAAATCCTAATCGAAGTCGCCGTAGTCTAGTAGGCTTAATAGATGTGAGTCTACGATTCAAACCCAAGGTCAGACATCTCGAATAAAACGAAATAGGAAAAAATATTTCTTCGGCGACTTACTGCCAACAGATTTTGGGCAAAAACCGTGAGTATAAATAAAATTGCCATGCAAAGTTTCTTTAAAAATCTGTAGTTCGTAGTCGACTTTTACATAAGTGGTATGAGAAGCCAGGCCGTAATCCTAACTGCAGGGTTGTAATGATCAATTACATTCTGTATATTGCAAATCCTGCTATGAAATGTATGAATGACAACCTGTACTGTAGTGTAGTAGTGCCTATAAGCAAGTAATAAAATCAACTTAAACAATTTGTTATTGTTGTTGTTGTGTCATTGCAACAATTTTTCATAGTACACAAGCAATTTTTGACGTTTTATTATGTGTACATAGTTATTCCCTTACGATGCTTTATAACTACCACAGCAGCTGTGTGTTGTCCGTAATCATATCTCATAGTATCGATGAAATATCAAGAGTCCAAGATATTTATTTTTCTTGTTGTTGTTGTTGTTGTTGCTATAAAAGAAGCAATGATTTTTAGTATGACCATATAAGCAATCATTTGTGATGGCTGCACTGTACTGTAATGTTGGGTGTGGGAAAAACAAAAGAAAAGAGTGAATGAAGTTGCCTGTTTTTTTTTTTTTCTTTTCTTTTGTTGTGATTAAGACTTTAACATTGTGTCTCAACGCAAATGTCTCACTTGAGGTTTTGGTCATTCACACTTTCTTTTCATTTCTTTCTTTTTAATTCACAAAGCACTTGATGATGGTATTTTGCTGCACACCATTGCAGCTGATGCCTTTTGAGTTTTGGGGGTAAAACGTGGTAAAGTTTTTATTACTCATAAGCAAACAGTAGCGTAAGCTTTGTCTTTGGCTTTGTTTTTCTTTTAAAATATTTTTCTTTTGTTTTCTTCTGTTTTTCTTTCATTTAATTAATGAAACTCTTGAGAAAATATTTTTGTATGTCTGTCTGACTGTGTTTATAACTGTAAATTTTTTAACTCGTATTTTTCTTTGGTACTGTGAACACTGAAGTTGGTTTATAAAACTTTTTCTGAACTTTTTGGAAACTTTTAAGGTTCATTTCCTAACTGTATTTAGGAAAAGTGCAGTGCACTATAAGGCAAGTTCATCTGCCACCTTTAATAATTCCTTTATTGGTTTTTTGTGTGTGTATGTGTTACCACATTTTATGTGTTATCAGCTTTTAAATGAAACTTATCTTGGTTTTTGCTTTAAACTCTTGCAACATTTTCTTTTTCTTTTCCAGTTTTTTTAAATTTGTTTTTATTTTCACACATGCCCCAGACATAAAGACGAAAATTCACAGTTTCTTGTGTTAAAGATTTAAACGAACCGAAAAAACAAATTCATTTGTTTTTCCTTGTGTCTAGCAATTGTGCATTTTGTGCCTTTTGTGTCTGCCACAATATTTATTTTTTTCTTTTTTCTTTCTTGGCAGTAAGCTGTGTTGCAACAAAATAACAACAACATTTAGGATTTCTAGCATTTAGTTGGTGATTTGTTTGTGGCATTTCTGTTTCTGTGTGCAATGCCAACATTTGGTGGCTTTTCTTTTTATTGTATTTATTTGTCGGTATATGGGGTTTTACGAAATTTCCTTTTTTTTTTTTTGCTCTCTGCTGTTTACACGATTTTATTCGTAGTTGCTGCAACAACCACAAACTGCAACAGCGTCAACGAGGAGCAAAAACAAACAAAAAATCTGTAGAATTGTGGTTACAACCATAAAAGTAGCAAAAATTACAATGAAAACCAATCTAATCATCTTCAAAAAATGGCAACAACTTCATTATGACCATCGAAGTTATCAAGCCAGCAACTTAACAGTGATTGTATTGGTTGCAATTGTTTTACATGCTCTTTTAGGTTTGAATTTACTTTAAAAAAAAAAAAAATTAAAAACACCTTTCAATTGAAGCAGCTGATCGTAAATTTTTGAAAATTAAAATTATTTTGTAGTCGCCATAGTCTAGTATGTAGGACGTGAGACCACGGTTCAAAATCTGATAAAATATTTCTTCTGCGACTGCCTCTTACAAGATTTTTGCCAAAAACTCGAAGAGTAAATAAAATTGCCATGAAAAGTTTCTCAAAAACAAATCTGTCGTTCGGAATCGGCTTTAAACTGTAAGTCGCGCAACACATGTATAAAAATTAACACACACAACATAAATGGTGTGAGAAACTATGTCGTAATCCTAACTGGAAGGTTGCAATGACCACTAATGTATGTGTGTTCAGCAAGAATACACTTTTCCATTTAAAATATTTTAAGAACACGTATTTTTTTTAATTTTTAATTGCATTGTAAGGAATACATGCTCCGATTAAGTCTGGAATAAAATATCCGTCAAATGTCCGCCAAGGATCTGCTGACAGGCCATTACTCTTTTCATGAATTATTCAAAAACTTTTACACAGAGTTGTGGCTTTCGGTTGTGAGCTCATGAATTTTTTTGATTTCATTTGTATGTTTTTCCAGTACTCCAGTACTCCTCTTGATTGTGATCTTACACAAATCATTTTTGCCTTGTTTTTGTTTCTTTAATGTATTTGATTCAACTAAGCAGGTGATGGGTACTCTTTAGCAAGTCCAAGGCTAGGGCTATTGTTGCCTAAAAACAACGCTCTGCGAATATTTGGTATAATGGTGGAGAATTTTGTTGATTGTTGATTCTTATCTCTTTCCCACTTGGTGGCGGCACCGCCTGACCTTCCTGTGCATAAATTTTTATGAAAAAATCTCACTAAATCGCGCTAAATTACATAATATTAGTGGCCAGCTGACAACAGAATTTATTGCAGTAACTTGCTTTAGAAATCATTGTTGCCATGATATTGTTGTAGCACGCGCAGTGTAGCAGTTATGCCATCCAGTTGAGAGAAAACTCATATTATGATGCTCCTGAAATGAATGCCGTTCACTGGCACTGCAATTTCGTAAACATCTTTAAAAAAGTAAGGAATCAACGCGCCACCTGACCATACCATTTCTAAGCCTCAAATTCGATAATTTTGGGTAGTCACCAAGCCATTCAGATGGAAATGCATTTCATTTCCCGCAGAAATATAAATTTTTAAAACGAATTGAACGCTTTACCGGTACTTTCCATGGTCTGCTCCTTTGAGCTACAGAATGAACTTTATATGCTTGAAGGTGGAGATTTATCTTGGTACAACTCACACTCAGAGGATGGCCCCTACTCATGTAGTGCCTTGTGTTGGAACTAGGAAAATATGTTATGGGAAGGAGGGCAGAGGGAGTAGTGTTTGTGGACACTATATTTGAATCTTTTTATATGTCATAAGAGACAGGAAACACCTCTGCACCTCTAAACAAGTTATGTCTGTAATGTAGTGTGCAATCCAATGGTCAATCGACTACCAACGGATGAGCTCGATGAGAAAGACGAGTGTTACAGAGGACTACATGACTCCGGGAAGAAGTCCCCTTATTTTGTTCAACCAAAATCCGTTGTAGTAGCGATAGAACAGTGAAATACAAGCCTACCGTCGTAAATGATAACCTTTGCCCTCTCCTGTACACGGTCCTGCACCGGTGCATATTTCATTCTTGATCGGATATAAGTGGTGTAAATAATAACAAGATAAGATGAAGTGAAGTATTTCCTGCACTGTCTTGAGAAACCAAGGCACTTGAATGCACTAAGCTCATGAATTTACATGCCCAGAACATCAAGAGATTATGACTCCTTAATATTTACACCACCCATCGATACAGACGAATAATGCTACACTTATGTGTCAATAAATAACACTGGGTCTTTCACGCATTGAAATCAACTCTATTGGTCCTACCCCATTCGGAGATTGACCGTAATTTGAATGTGAGCGAATCATTCATATTACGCCTTTGTTAAAATTTAGCGAATAATGTTGCATGAAATTTTAAGTCATTGAGAAACAAACCGAGATAATCTTATCGGCAACACTCTCGTTCCATTAACGCACAAGTCTTATTATTCATAACCAACCCAGTCTCTTCCTATGATTGAGACATTAGGTGCACTTTCTTAATTGAAGTTTTCAAACGGCCTCAGACTACTTTTCAAAATGTTTGTAATAAGTTTTTACAATTATAAGGCGTTATTATTTCGTAACTTCGCCATATCTAATAACTAGAATATACATAAAATGTGACAGCTGTCAAAAATGACACTTGCAGTAAGACACATCATTGAAAGTTCAATTAGCGTATCTTATGAGAAAGAGTATCACTCAAAATGAAATGTCTTCCAAAAAAAGGTGTTCTTTTTATGCAATAATAGATGGCAACTCTATCACTCTGGAACCCTCACGCACCTCACCATATGGGAGTTGAGTCGTTTTCCAAATTATTACCAAAGCCAATAGAAATTGATATTAATTTGGACCCTACTGATCAAATCATTCGATTTTGAGATTCCAAAGTTATAACATAAATTGCATCTTTTGCCATATGCTCCACTGTGCATTATCATCATAATCATTATTCATCATTATTATCTTTAAATCATGATGCTCTTAAAGATTTTTGAGTAAAATTTTCGATTTGATGATGCCCAAAAACCAAAAAGTCGAAATAAAAATGAAAACAAAACAAAACAAAAAAAAAAAAACTGAAAGAAAATCAAAAACAAAATAACCACATGAAAAGGTTTCATGTTTTCATGCTATTATTGTACTCTAGACAAACATAGAAAAATAGCAACAACAACAATAGCAACAACACACAAAAATAGTAACAACATGATGCCTTTAATGATGACTCCTCTTGTTGTGCTAAGACGTACAGTACAAATAGATATGACATGGACAGAAGAAGATAAAGGCATTGAGAGAGAAAACAAAACAAATTTTGTTAAACTCACACACTCTTACAAAAAAATACCCGTTAAACATGCACACATACTTACATGAATTTGATGTATAAAAACGTTCAGTAAACTTTGTTGAAATGTTTACTGAGAGTATTGTTTTTGGTGGGTTTGTTAACTTCACAGTTGTAATCATATACTACAGACTGCACCTACAGTAAGCGATGGCGGCATGTTCTATTTGAGACAATGTTTGTAACTATTTTTTGAGGCCACTGTTCAAACCATACATCTCGAACAAAATAAAATATTAAAGAATATTCCTTTGGCGACTTCTTCTAAGCAGATTTCTCCAAAAATTTGACGTTCAGAGACGACTTTAAATTGTAGGTCCCGCCACCTATGTATAAAATTAACACACACAACATGAGTGGTGTGAGAAGCAGGTCGTAATATTGACTGAAGGGTTGTAATGACCAATTATGTATGTATACGGTATTCAAACCACAAAAAGCACACAAATGGCCAAACAAACGAAATTTAGAATTTTCCAAGTCTACTCTGCTGTCCGGAAATGTTATCTTGCTAGTAAAAACTGCAAGATATGAACCAATTCATCATGGATTTCGAGAGCTTAACAAAGAAAGCAACCGTATGTAAACAAATTGAAAAAATTTTAGTAGAGCTTCCATACCAGAAAAGGAAACCTCAAGACTCAATAAGCCTGGAGCATTCAGAGAGATACTTTGTTAAAGCTTTATGCTCCCAAGAGGTGCAATAGAGTTAGGTGAGGTTAGGTTAGGTTAGCGGATAGCTTGCCGCTCACAGACGACTTCACTCGCTGGCCCATATGACCCATTGTGTCACCCAGTGAGTGGTAAGCCTCTTTATAATGATTCTTGTAATGATACGTTGAACCACCCCGAGCTCCTGATGTAACTGGCCAGTTTCCATAGTGACACGCTCGCCACTATCTCCAGATTTGTAAACGTTCTGTCACACAAAGGCCGTTGACGTCTGTTCTGAAGTGCAGGGCACTCGCAGAAAATCTCTTGTACCGATTCATTTCCATCATGAGAGCTTCGGCAGTAATCCTAGTGGAGCAGACCGAGCTTGTCAGCGAAACTGCCAATTTCGCAGTGGTTTGTTAGAATTTCTGCTCGTATGTGAACTGCTCTCTTGTCGAACTCAAGTAGTTCCCTGGTCCTCCGCTGTCCACTGCTGGACACAGCAGTTTTGACATTCGGCAAACAGGTATGTTGTACCACCTATGGTTTGTTGAATTCTATGCTGCATTTTCCAATTTGAAATAGTATTCTTGTAGAGACACATAATCCACTCAAGCATCTCCTCCTCAATTATTTCTGATCTCTATCGTGCCAGTTTGTCCGCTTTTTGATGGCCTTCTATTTCTCATTGGCTCGGAACACAGCAGAGGCAGGTGTTCTGTGGACTTACATCTCCTGATGCCTTTTAATTTGATGAGGTGGAATCCTAGCGCTTTGATTACAGCTTGACTGTCCGCACATATGATCAAGTTCGAAGGAGGTACTTCCTCGGTTTCAATCATACGTGTAGCTTGTTTAAGAGCAAAAATCTCCGCCTGCAATACACTGGTCTGGTTAGGTAATCTGTATGACCTGTTCAATGCCAATTTATCGAAGAAGACCCCAGTTCCACATTCCATTTTTGAGCCAGAGGATAATTAAAGAAAAATCTCTTGAAAGAAACTAACTTTACACGGAAAGTAAAGTTTACTACAAAAGAGTCTGATATTGTCGGGCTTGATTTACTGCAATTCTATTTCTCTCTGCCTCTCTCTTTCTCACTTATTTGTTAAATGTTGCTATTGTTCTTCACTATTTTTTCTCTCCGTTATTATTAACTATGTAAGGTTATTATTGTGTATGTGTGGGTTTTAAGATCAAAAGTAAATTACTGTGGCTTTGTGCAGCTTGTTAGTAATTTTAAAAATTTTTTCATTACTTTGTCTTCAATTTTCCCTCTTGGTTACTGACGGTATTTTTGTTGTTGTTGTTTTTCGTAATAATCATCATGATTTCTCTCCTCTAATTCATTGTACAGACGTTTTTTTTCTGTTTCATTAAATTTTCTACGGATTTTTCGTACATTCAATCGATGTATTGTTTACATCTCTATTTATGTTGTTGTTGCTTTTGTTTTTGTAGTTGTTATGCCTTTTTCATTTGGTAACAGACGAGAAAAACGAAAAAAAAAATAAAAAATTTAACAACAACAGCCACAACATCTATACAACAGCAATAACAGTAATGAACGAAATAATTTTAAGTTTTACACTGAAATTAAAATGTCGGGTTTTATTTGGTATTTTCAGTTGAAATTACTTAATGAAAGCAAAAATAAGAGAAAAAAACGTTTTTTGTTACCTTTTTTCTTCTTCTTCGTTTTCGTTTTCGTTTTCTGCTCTCATAAAGCAAGAAAAGCGCAAAACATAGAAATTGTACAACAATTTTCACTTAATGAATGTTGTTTTATTTTACAACATCAGCAACATCAATAACTACAATTACTTTTTGTTTTTTTTTTACTCCCTTTTAATTAAAAATTAAAAACATTATTTTCGTTTGTTATTGTTGTTGTTATTACTTTCCTAAATCATTACTTGAATGATTTTTGGCAATAAAGAAAAATGTTTTAAACGCCATGAAAAAAAAAAGAAAATGAAAAGTTTGAAAACCAAATAACGTTTGCGTTTTAAGCAGCGTCATACTTGTGGTGATTGAACTCATTGAAAAGTATACGAACTCTAGGTGGCAAGTTTGATTGTATGTAGTTTTTGGGTTCTAGGATAACTTTATTAAATTACAATTTCATTGAAATGGAAACGTTTTTCTTCAATTTTCTTATTTTTCATTTTATTTCACATGAAAATAATTACAGAGTTTAAAAGCTATTTTTGCTGATGTTTTTGATTTAAAAAAAAATTATGCACGCTTAAGATTTCAATCGTATGAGTAGGTTCTTATAGCATACAAGGACGTCCAGGAAATTTTTTCATATTTTTATTCTCCTTTGTATCCATTGACTAGATACATACAAGCTCGGTCTGCTCCACTAGAATCACTGCCGAAGCTGTCATGATGTGGAGCAAACGGAATCGGTACAACAGCTTTTCTGCGAGTGCCCTGCACTTCAGAACAGACGTCATCGGCCTTTGGGTGACAGAACGTTAGAAAATCTGGGCATAGTGGCGATAGTCAAATTCAAATATAAACAAAATAAGCAAATACAACAAAAAAAAGCCCGTCGTTGCCACTGAGTTTAAAAAAAAAACTTGTTTAATTGAACAGTGTTATCGACATTGCTCCGTCACTGGCATATTTTTGAAAAAGTTAACTTTATATTATCTGTAGGTTGTAATAACGAAAAGAAGTTAAAGGTGACTTTAAAGTTCACTTTAGCTAAAGTTACCTTTAACTAAACCCGACTTTAACGGCAAGTTGTAATAATGGCCCTAATTTGAAGAAATTTTATTGTAATTGATTTGTAATTTGCTTTAGAAAGTCTACCTACAAACTGATTTGATTCAGAAATGAATATATTTTTAAAAGATAACTTCCTTTAACTGAGTATTTTCTATCAAATTTGTTTTATTTTAATTTAAGAAATTATTAAATTGCAACAATTCCTTGCTCCCAAAAAACATTAAAGCAATATTTTTAAAAGCATTTCTCTTATTACATCCAGTCAAAAAAGAACCCAAAGAACTTTTATTTTCTTTGTGTCTTTGTGGATCCCAAGCGAAAATTTTTAAAATTTTCGTTGCCAATATATTGTTTACATTCTCATAATTTTGTCATTGTTTCAAAAAAAAAAAATAATTGGACGTTAATAAGCTGCTCCGTTTTTTCTAATCCTTTTGTTAAAAGTTTTCCATTACAATTTGTCACTTGTCAGTTAAGAAGAATGAAAATTAAGCAAAAACTTTATAAATACGACCATGATAAAGGATAAAAGCCTTCTAATAATTAGAAAAATGAACAACAAAAACTAGACTGAATAATTGCTGGTAATAATAAAATTGAAAATTGCAAATAACGGTGACAATCTGTATTTTCCAGTTAAATTAGATTTTTTTAAGTATGAAAATATGTACTTAGAATTGAGAGGGAAAAATAAAAAAGGATTGAATTTCATCATGGATTAAAATATGTTAAGAGAAGCTAAAGTTTTTCGTGTTGAGTTTCTGTTTATTTGTTCCGAAACCTAATGATAACACAAGAATATTAACAAAGTTTGTCATACAAAACAAACAAAAAATAATAAAAAAAAAAACACATCTATTCCCTAACATTCTCTAGCAAAGATTTATAACCTCTTTATGCCGCTGTTAAGCAGAATTTCTGGCTAAAGAAAACCAATTTAAAAATGAACATTTAAAGCCTTTCAGGTAGGTGTTTTTTCTCTTGGGCCGGAGGTGGGAATCTTCGAAATACACTTTTGTTCCAACAAAAGAATGCACGATTCACCATCACTGGTGCCTACGAACTAAACCCACCCCCTTTATTCTTCAACCACTTTCCCCCGGCGAGACTGCCGTAAGGTATTACTTCGCGGAGGGTTGGTTAGCTTTAAAGCTTTATCACACTAAATCAAATTCCGTCTTCGTTCCTCCAGCCTTCGGCGTTCTAGCATAACTTCAGCCATTATCTGGCTGTATTGGCTCAATAGAATCCTAGAATTCAACACCTCTTCCGTAAGCCGATTTAGTTCAAAACTCGTTCACCGGGCCATCTAAATCTGGGGCAGCATACTAAAATATGCTCCACATCTTCCTCCTCATCTACACAGTTTAGCCATATAGGAGAGATATCATGTCCAAATCTGTGCAGGTATTTCCTAGAGCATCAATGACCAGTTAGAAACTGGGTCACGTTGTAATTTAGCTCGCAATGTTTGTTTCCATCCAAGGGTTTACATCAAGGACAAGGCGAAATGTCCATCTTCCCTTTAAACTGTTCTCTCATTGTAACTGCCATTTGTGAATGGAAGTCCTTCGTTCCTCCACTTTTATAGCTCCTATTTGTCCTGGATACTCTAGACAGCGAAAGTATATCCGCCTTATCTCATCCGCCAATATGTCTATCGGTATTGTCTTTGTCAATACCAGTACCGCTTCATCAGACACTGTCTGATTATTTATCTAATCGCGCTTAGACGATACACCGAGGACAGTATCCTCCTTGTCGTCCCCACGAAGATTGCTTCCGACCATATTGGGCAAGCATATAATTTTATCGACGTTACAACCCTCGATATTATTCTCCTCTTAAATGGACCTGGGCCTCCTCGCCAGAGCTCCCGGTGTTACAGATGCCTTATCGCCGATGAATTTTCCGTGCTCCTTGAAGTTCCCCTTCAGGTAGGTAGATTGGTTGATGTGGTAGATTTGATACCAAAACTCACTTAAGCATGCTTAGCTGCCCGATGTAGTGCCACAGGTGAGCGCACTTGAATTCCATCAAACTCATCGAAGAAGTTGGCCAGCGGCTGCACACTAAAGCACGACTAGCACACGCTGGAAACCGGCCTGAAAGCTTAATAAACGACTTTATGTTATTGATATCGCCGTAGTCTTGTAGGTTCCAAACCCAGATCAGACATCTCAAACGAAAAAACTAAAAAAATATTTCTTCGGTAACTTT
Source organism: Sarcophaga caerulescens (assembly GCA_927399465.1). NCBI lineage: Eukaryota > Metazoa > Arthropoda > Insecta > Diptera > Sarcophagidae > Sarcophaga > Sarcophaga caerulescens. Next base: position 98,991,548 of record OV656873.1, on the reverse strand, counting down.
CCCTCAGCGTAAATGATATTGCCATGAAAAGTTTCTTAAAAATTTATCGTTCGCAGTCGACTTTATACTGTAGGTCCCGCCAATCGTATAAAATTAACACATACAACATAAAGGGTGTCAGAAGCTGGGACGTAATCCTGACTGAAGGGTTGTAATGAGCAATTATGTATGTATGTATGTATGTCTTTGATATAAATGGATGATAACTCTGTTAAGCAGACAAGGAATGGAGAGCCAAATAACCTAAATCTGCATCTCTCAAGAGGTAGGCACTGACAGAGAAAGTTTCCTCCACTTCAGCAGACCTACAACCTCAGCAAAAGTCGTTTGATAGGCGCTGTTGCCTTGCAGAGTGTTTTCCAATAATGCAAAGACCTGTAGCATGGCCACTATGATCAAGATGATATTGCGATCAAGTTTGAGTAGTTAGTTGCTACGCCTTCTATCCAACATGGGCCAAGTGAGTCTGGCAGTGGAGCAAAATTCCGCATTGATCCAGAATAGGTTGACCTCCCGGAAAAATGTATGACCAATTTAGCAGAAGTAAGTGGTATACCCAATTCGATTGTCGAGGGTTCCAGAAGGAGTGTACCTACTTTGGCGATCTCATAGGTCCTACAGGTGCCTGGAATGTCTTTGTGTCCAGGGACCCAGACAAATGAGACACTGAAGAGCCCAGAAAAACATCGAGACAACCGCCAGACTTTTTAACAGAGACAAGGCATTGCATTTAGTCGCGGCGAGTTTGACTGCTTGTTGAGCAATAAGCACGTTGGAATTTAAAAATTAGGAGCGTTCAAAAGGCTTCTAAATATTATATCCTGAAAATCCCCAAGCCAATGAGAACCTCTTGGAAAGTACACTCAAATGTACTCCCCTACACCATAGTAAAAACATTTCCTCCAAAAAACGCTATTACCGCCAGGATGCACTAGGTCAGGGGTCGAAGATAACATTATCAATGTGTTATACTGGTCCGTTATACTGATCTCCACATATCTTTAAGTGTCCCATTGATGTCTTTATTTCTTTTGCCATCACTGTACATTTCCTTGTGCTCGAAATGATTAAACGCTGATAATTATTTATTAGGCCGTACAAAATGGACACATTAGGCTTTCACTTGTTTACTAAAGAAAATACCAACACATTTGCCCACCCCTGCAGCACAAGCAATTGTAATAATACCAGACCCAAAAAATAAAACTCTCCCGACACCTACGTTTAACAGAATGGAGAAGAACCAATGCCCCGTACAAAATCTCTTGTTAAGTATTTGAAATGATAAATTCATTCTTGTATGCTTAAATGCACTTAAAAGTACTTAAATACCGAAATTCATGAATGAGACGAAAAATTGCATAGAATTTCGTAGAAGAAGAAGAAAATAGTTTGTAAATACAGGGTGTATAAACCCTACACTTAGTAGTATAAATACTACCACCACTAAGATTACAATGAATTGCAATTTTTAAACACACACATAAAAAACTTAATTGTAGTGCAAGCCAACACTCGTACAATATCGTGACACAAATACAGAGATACATACAGTGGACAGCAAAAGTCTTAGTACTCCAATATATTTTGACAATTTCATGAATTGTAACCAACAGTTTGTATAAAAAGTTAAGGTTTTTATATTTATTTTATTAATTTATTTCTGTTTTATTATAAAACAAACAATTTTTTAATGTTTTTCATAAAACAAGAGTAAAATAAGGAAAAGTTTCAGATGACTTCATAGGTACCCCCAAGGAGAACCCTGAGTAAATTTAAAATTCGAAGTCCTAATATATGAAAATGTTATCCCTTTTATTTAGTAGAATATCCCTTAAGGTCAAGCACTCCACTTCACCCATTTGGAATTGAATGTACAAGTTTTGTTTAGCGTCTTCTGGTGGCACCATGAGCAAGTTTTTCGGTTGACTTTTGTTTGAGGTTTAGCGATTACGTAACCGTTCTTTCAAATGATCTTTTAAATACTCTCTTGAAGTCATATCGGGACCTTGTGCAAGAGTATTAAGCCGGTGGTGACTTTTTTTGTCAAAATATGTACATTGGAGTACTAAGACTTTTGCTGTCCACTGTATATACATTCATACCACATTTTACAAATAACACTTTAGGAAGTTCCACCCTCCTTTTTTTTTTGTTAAAACACAAATAAAGTGAATCATGCTCATGCTCATGCAAGTAAATAGGGACTCCACATGCACACACACACACACACATACGGTAGTTATGCAAAGGCTTTGTAACCTTTAAACATAGAAAAACAAATATGGAAGGAACATACACGCATACTAAAGTAAATGTTGTACCACCACAGTTTATGTATGTATGGTTTACAGTTTCGGTTTGTTTTTGCCACACGTTTCTTTTCTTTAATTTTTTATTGTCAAGCCATATACAGTCACACAAGTGTGAATAATAAAGGAGTATGGCAGATAGAAAAACGATTAAAATTTCTACCAAATTTCAAACAAAACTATTTAAGTAAATAACAATCGGTGTTATTATATGAATTTTGTCTAAAAACTTGAGGTGTTAACTTAAATACGTGACTGAAGTAAAGAATAAAACAGAAGAAGAGAAACCGTTCAATTTATATAGGATATCCTTATAATGGCTCTTTTAAACCGATTGCCCTGACAAACGTCTAAATGTTGCTCGCTAACCCAATTCACTGTTCAGCACCTGTTATGTGCCCGTGTGTCTACTTCTACCTCTTGGTCGCTTAATTGTTTATTCCTAACCCTTTAGTCAGGATTACAAACTATTTTCTCAAACCACCCATGTTGTGTATGTTAATGTTATCCATAGGTGGTGGTTCCTACAGTTTTACGTCGACTCCAAACGACAGATTTTTGAAAAACTTTTCAAGACAATTTTATTTACTTTCAAAATTTTTTTCTCTTTTTGCTTTTGGTTAATGCTTTGCAACAACTCAAGAAATTTACAGAGCCCCAAATCTTTCTGTGAAATGAAAAGAGTTGTTTAAAAAGTGTGCTTAGCAAAAGGGGTATATAAGGATAGTTAAAAATACTTCTCAAACCGTTTGGGTTCAAGGCAATCAAAATCGGACTTACGTGCGGGAGATATGAGATATACAATAGATTGGACACTGTGGACACAAAGAATATTTGTAAATGCTTGGATTTTGTAATGATGAAAATGAATCCTATGAGGTAGAAGAAGTCGCCGTATTCTAGTAGATAGTTTGTAATTGGTAGTGTGTAGTAAGTAGCATGTAGTAGGTATTGTTTTTTGTTTTGTGCCGCAGGTGGAATTTTCGAAACACACATTTGTTCCAACAAAAATGTTCCCGATACACTGGTATCCACGTACTAAACCCACCACCCATACCCCTTTAACGATTTTCCCCCCTGAGACTGCCGTAAGGGATAACTTCGCGGAGGGCTAGTTAGCTTTAAATCTTTCTCACATTAAATCAAATTTCGCCTTGGTACCTACAACTTTCGGAGTTCCAGCATAACCTCAGCCATTCTCTGGCTGTATTGGATCCATAGAGTTGCAAAATTCAACACCTCTTCCATAAGACGGTTTGGCCCAAAACTTGTCTCTCTGGACCATCTAAATCTGGGGCAGCATGTTAGAATATGCTCCGCATCTTCCTCCTTATCTACACAGTTTAGCGATACAGGGGAGGTATAATGTCCAAATCTGTGCAGGTATTTCCTGGAACATCCATGAGCAGTTAAGAACTGACACACGTATAAGTTCAGCTCGCAATGTTTCTCTTCCATCCAAGAGATTATATTAGGGACAAGCTGAAATATCCATGTTTCTTTTAAACTGTTCTCTCATCGTTACTGCATGGAAATCATTCGTTCCTCCGCTTTTATAGCTGCTGTTTGCACTGGATAAACGAGACGACGAAAAAATATCGGCTTCATCTCATCCGCCAATATGTGTATCGGTATTGTTTTTGCCAATGCCAGTACCGCTTCATCAAACACTGTCCTGAAACCATTTATCTGCTTAGTCGTGCTTATGCGGTACACCGAGAACAGTTTCCTTTATATCGTCCACACGGAGAGTGCTCCCTACCATATTGTGCAAGCCTACAACATTATCGACGTTATAACCCTCGATATTATTCTCCTCTTAAATGGATTTAGTCCTCCAATATTTAGCATCATTCTCGTCAGTGCTGCCTGGGTTACAAATGCCTTTTTGCTGATGAATTTTACGTGCTCCTTAAAGTTCAGCCTGTCGTCGAAAATCGCTCCAAAGTATTTTATGACCCTATTCGATTTGATCTTAGTGCCTCCAATGGTCACTTCCACCTTCTGCACTATTTTCCGGCTACTTATTAAAACGGGCTCTGTCTTGTGAGAAGCAAGTGTCAATCCTGCCTCATCAAACCATGCTCCAACTATTTGAACCGCTATGTTTGTATTCTACTTTATTTCCTTTACCGTTTTAGCAACCAAGGCTATGGCAATGTCGTCTGCAAAAGCCACAATTGTAGTTCAACTTGGTTATTGTACAGTATTCTTTCGGCGACTTCCTCTCAGAAGTCTTTTGGCAAATGAGAAACCCAAAATTGCCAAAAATGGATGCGGCATTAAGCACAACATATGGGTACCGCCACTTATGGATAAAATTAACACACACAACACGAGAGGTTTTAACATTTCATTTATTTCTCTTTCTTATCGGGTATGTTATAAACAAAAATAATTCCAAAAGTAGGTAAAATGTTGCATTGTCTTACATTCTTGCAAAAAATTTCTTTTCCTTGGCCAAATCTGATAAATTCCTACCAATAAATTGGAACAAATGTTTGTTATTTAAGAATAATTGCAGTTTAAACAACAAAAGGAAATTTTGTAAAGAAATCAAATGAAATAAAACAATTACGTTGTTAGACTGTGTGGTAATGAAGCAAAAATTAGGAAAAAAAAGTTTTAATACAATTTTGTTTTTTTGTGACTTAAAAAGGAAATCAAAGTAAACGAAATTTGTTGTTGACAAATATTTTGTATTCTTTGTTGGTTTATAAAACACAATTCCTTCTGATATTATGTTCTCCTCCTAGCGTTCAAATATTGCTGTTTACACGGACAACATGAAAAACATAATGAAGGTAAAATAAAATAAGGGTATCCCCTTTAAATATTTGTAATAAATTTGCAAAGATGTTATACGAAGCGAATTATTAAATCCGTAGATTTATCAGAAAAAGACAGATTCTTCGATTAAAAAATTATTTTATTGTTCAACACACTCTCTTAAGTACTCAATACTTTGTTAAAGTTTTCTATAATATTTTTAATACTTCCAGAGAAGAATTAAGGTTTGTGGAGGTCATCAAAATAGAAAGTGGCTTACGATATGATTTTACTTTTGTAGTCAAATCTTTTTGCAACAACTAATTTTTTCGCCTTTGAAAACAAAAAATTATCGTTTGGGTCTTAATCCAGAAAATAGAACAGATAAGCAAGCTGTACATACATACATACGTCATTGGTCATTACAACCCTTCAGTCAGGATTACGACCTAGCTTCTCACACCACTTATGTTGTGTGCGTTCGACTCCGAACGACACATTTTTGAGAAGCTCTTCATGGCAATTTTATTTACTCTCAGAGTTTTTGACAGAAATCTGCTGAGAGGTAGCCGCCGAAGAAATATTTTTTTCATAATTTCGTTTTGATGTCTGACCTGGGGTTTGAACCGTGGCCTTACGTCTAATAAGCCGATACACTACTTACTAGACTACAGCGACTACTAAGCAAACTATACGTAACCTAATTAGTGGCGTTGTGCCCTTTTTGCACGAAATTCATTGTTGTACTCTATGCGTGTTGGGTAGACGCCGCAGTCTAGTAGGTAGTCTGTTGGCTTATTAGAAGTTCAAACCCTGGGTTAGACATTTCCAATAAAAAGGAATACGAAAAAATATTTCTTCTACGGCTTTCTCTCAACAGATTTCGGGGAAAAACACTGCGGGTAAAAAAAAATTGACATGAAAATGTTTCTCAAAAAAATCTGTCATTCGGAGTCAAGTTAAACCTGTAGGTCCCACCATTAGGGACAAAATTAACACACAAGACATAAGTGATGTGAGAAGCTACCTCCTGACTGAAGGGTTGTAATTACCAATTATATAAGCTTTTACCTAAGTTTGGTGGGTACAGGGATTTTTCTTGAAAATCTTTTGATTTACTCGGATAGCCAGTCTGCGTTTAAGTCCCTAACGAACGTAGTTTCAACGTTCATCCTTGTCCATAGGTTAGGTTAGGTTAGAGGACGTGTACTTGTCCGTTAAGACAAGTACAATACCCGGAGGTCGAAATTGACCCATTGTACAACGTCCTTGGAGAGGGAAGGAAATAGAGGGAATAGGATGAAAGGAGGGCATAAGGGTAAGGGGAGGATGGGAATCACACAGAAAGAAACAGACACAAACAAGGGTTGAGCGCGCGACTACACTTATGAAGCCCTAGCACCTCTCAACCAGCTCAAACTGCTAATGAATCTGTGGAGAGCCTTGATGTCGGCTCTCGACACAGAACTCAAGCTCTCAAAGAAGGCTCTGCCAAGGGTCCTCAACCTCAACCTACCAAGGGCTGGGCAGTTACAGAGGAGGTGTTCGATAGTCTCTAACTCCTCCTCATCGCAACATACCCTGCAATAGTCCGGCTGGGATCTGTTCCAGATCACCGTCAGCGACCTAATCTCGCAGTGCCCTGTGATAAAACCGACAACCAACCTTACGCTGGCCTTAACCAAGCCCAGCAGCCAATCTGTTCTCTTACTGTCCACAGCAGGCCATAGACGTCTAGAGACAATCCTTGTCCATGAATGCCAAGGATTTTTCAAAGAAATTTCGAATTATTTAAAATTAACTCTTATATGAGTTCCAAAACATAGAGTTATTATTGGAAATTGCATCGCTGATGAGCTGCAAAGAGACGGTACAGAGCTCGCAATCTCCAACATGTAACAAAGCCTAGGTATCACAATTACATATCTACATAATTGGTCACTATAACCCTTCAGTTAGGATTACGACCTAGTGTCTCACACCACTTAAATTATGTGTGTTAATTTCATACATGAGTAGAGGGACTACTTTTTAATGTCGACTACTAATGAAAAATTTTTGGGAACTTTTCATGGCAATTTGATTTACACTCAGAGTTTTTGCCAGAAATCTGCTGAGAGGAAGTTACCGAAGAAATATTTGGGGATGTCTCACCTGGGGTTTGAATCGAGGCCTCGTGTCTAATAAGCCAACCCACTAGATACATGACTACGGCGGCTTCGTATGGTCACATACAATGTAATATGCAGATCAGCCATGAATTATTTCACTCAAGTATAGGCCGCCTCTTTGAAAGGAGGATGACGATGACACAAGTCATACACCATGAAGAGCGAAAAATATCGTATAAAATCAATATGTAATGATAGCGTCTGACTTTGAGAGAAAATATGGATGGAAGTTTGGCAGTCGTAAGGCTTACTTTTTTTTGAAATATTCAAAAATCCTAACATTTCATTAGATGAGGGATGCATTTATTTTGATATTAAATTAATCGTATAAGAGCAAAAAAATATATTGTAAGTTTTCTACTCTTACTTTTAAAATACGAACTTACTTACTTAATTGGCCATTAACAACCCAATTAACAAATTTCGGCCTGCCGCAACACATCCTTCTAGGCGTCTCTACTTCTTGCGCGCCTACGCCAGTTGCTCACACCAATCGATGACAGGGCTTCCTCGATTTCGTCCCTCCAACGCATACAAGGTCATCCTCTTCGCCGACTTTTGCAGATCTCCGCATCCTCCTCCCTTCGAACGACATGGCCGAGCCAGCGCAGCCGCTGGATATTAATACGCTGCACAACGTCTATGTCGTCGAGGAGCTCATACAGCTCACTGTTGGATCGGATGAGGAAATCATCGCCAATTCACACTGATTCTCGAATACTCTCAAGGCCGCTGCATCAGTGCTTAATAGGGTCCATGCATCTGCGCCATAAAGAAGCACGGGGAGGATGAGTGTCTTGTAGAGTATTAGTTTTGTCGTACGAGAGAGGTCTCTGCTACTCAATTGCCTATTGAGACCATAGTAGCACCTGTTGGCAAGGGTGATCCTATGCTTGATCTCCAGACTGACATCATTTTTGATGGTAACGGCGGAGATAAGATAAATAAATTCCTTGACTATATCAAAAGTATATACGCCGCACGTCTCTACTGGTCGACAACATATACTTTGTTTTGCCCTCATTTACTGCCAGACCCATCTTAGTAGACTTTCGTTCAATAGCACTAAAGGCAGCAGTAACATCTCGCTTGGTACGCCCTATAATGTCAATGTCGTCAGCGTACGGAAGCAACTGGAAGCTTTTTTGAAAAATAGTGCCATTACGATGCACTCCCGCCTTTCGCAGAACACTCTTCATGACGAAGTTGAAGAGGTCGCATGATAAGGGATCGCCTTGTCTGAAACATCGCACGGTATCACGGCTCCTTGACGGAGCAGGAATTGCTCAACGTCATTCTGCATAGTCTTATCAGATTCACAGGTATACCGAGCGTCAAAAATACGATTCTTTATGGTGCTAACAAAGGCTGCCTTATAGTCGACAAAAAGATGGTGTGGATCGACTTGTTTTTCGTGGGTCTTTTCCAGGATTTGGCGTAGTGTGAAGATCTGGTCGATGGTGGACTTACCAAGTCTTAAGCCGCACTGATAAGGTCCAATCAGTGTTTTGACGAGTGGCTTCAGTCGTTCACACAATACGCCTGTAAGGACCTTATATGCGATAGGGAGAAGGCTTATACCCCTGTATGTGGCGTATATCGAAGGGTCTCCCTTTTTCATTTCATTTCATTCATTTCATATTTTTTTAAAATATGAATGGAATTCCGTAATACGTATATGGGGAACATCTATTAGAACCAATGAGGTAAACAGCCAACTATGGAAGCGTTTTACTTTAAACAACCAAAACGTCTTTACAAAACCGATTTTAGGTTTTTCTGTTTCATTTCATTTTTATAATGAATCAATTTAAATTATACGCCTTAAACAATTCTTTAATTCTTTCTATTAAGACCATGAGAAAATGATTTCTAAGGATTTGTTTGCCTTTCCCTGTTTATTGGCATTCAAATCCACGTCACTAATGTTGACTCATTTTTTGCATTGAAATTGAAAATATTTGATTCATCTCATCCTTCCTAAGCAATGACGTCAATTTGAAAAAATTTGATTCATCCCAACATTCCTCTTAAGCAATGAAGTCGATGTCTGTTAAGCATTTTTAAAAGACAAACAAATTTTGTTGTCTATCAAAATTTGTTACATATTTGACTAAAGTCAGCCTTCTATCAATTTTCATTTTTTATTTGTTCATTTCAAATGTTAAATTAAAAATTCTGTCTGTTCCTTACTGTCTAATGCATTTGTCCAACATATCTTGACGTAAAAACTTTAAAAATAAATGAAAAGTTCTGTCAAATAAACGATTTTAATAAGCCAGACATGTCTTTGCAAGCATGATTTCAAAGAAATTTAAATTAAGGAAAATTAACAGGATTTTCTATTTAAAGATTTAAAAAACATTACTTAGGATATGTTACTTGTAGAGGAAACAGATCTCTAAAATATATTTTTTCAATAGAAATCTTTGATACTTCGTGTTGTACACATGCTGTGATTGGGACATAATGACTTTGACAATTTTGGATACATGAAAGTTTGTTTAGTGAACGAGAATTGTTGCTGAATAATATTCTTTTTGAATAAGAATTCTTAATAAACGTTTGTTAAACTTTAAATGTTAATTTATTAATGCGTACATTATGGCTGCCTTCAAAATGTTAGTTGCTTTGTGTTTGAACAAAGTATCGTGTTTCATAATGCCGCTGTACAAAATATATACAATTTATTCTATTTCAAAACGTCGTCAATATGTATTTCAGTCAAAATGCATCAGGCATCAGATTTATAGTTGATGCATTGTTTGGTTACTTTGCATATCTACATAGTTTATATACAGTAGTAGAACTGCATACAAACTTTGTATTGATACATTTTGGAAGGCAGCCTATATCATTGAAGTCGTCGTAGTCTGGTAGACATGAGGTCAAGGTTCAAAACCTAAGTCAGATATCTAGAAAAAATATTTCTGCGGGGACTTTTTCTCAGCAGATTTCTGGCAAAACCTCTAAGAGTAAATAAAATTGCTATGGATTTCTCAAAAAAATCTGTCGTTCGGAAACGACTTTAAACTGTAGGTCCCGCCACTCATGTCTAAAATTAGTACATACAACATAAGTGGTGTGACAAAATAGGTCGTCATCCTGATTGAACTGTTGTAATGACCAATTATGTACGTATGTATGCATGTACATTATATCAACTTTACAAGATGTACTATCAGTACAAGGGAAGTGAACTTTTTTGTTGAAAATAAAACGCTTCCTGGCTACACATATTTTACATCTCTCATACAATATGAGGATTCAACGCCAATTTGCGACTTTCTCGTAGGAATCGAAGTGCTGCTCAGTCAATGCGTGTGCCATGGATGAAAACAAATAATAGTTGGAAGGAGCCATGTCTGGTAAATAAGGCTGGTGGGGTAGCAGCTAAAAAACTTAAGTCTTTGATTGTATCCTAAATCAATTTTACTTCGTGTGCAGTTGCATTCTCATGTTGCAAAAGTACCTTGCCTTGTGGACCATTCTTATCGTTTTTTGATCAATAATTGATTCGAATTCCTCATTTGTCGTCGGTAGAGAGCTGTATTGAAGGTTTCACCATGTTTTAAAAGCTCGTGGTATACCACATATTTCTGGTCCCGCAGGACTGTTTGCCTGCCGAATGGACTTGGTTTTGCAGTCGAAATTGATGGTTGTACCGGTTGAACACATGAATTTTTCATCGCCAATAACAGTCAGATACAATACTGATTTTCTATCGTGTCTTTGAAGCAAAATTTCACAAGTGATTTTTCATCAATCTGTCTTTCAATTCATGTGGCACCCATTTTTCAGACTTTTAGTTCTTTTCCATAGCTTTTAAACGATTAGAAATTGCTTGTTAAGCTACATTTAACATTTCTGCCATTTGTTTTTGACACAAAGCGTCATCTGTGTGCAACATTGTTTGGAATTCTTCGTCTTCAAACTTTTTTTGATGGTCTCCCACGTTCTTCATTTCTCACATCAAAATTGTTATCTCTGCATCGTCGAAACCATCTTCTGCCTATTGCTTCTGATAGAGCGTGATCATGATTTGCCTCGAATTATCAGCATTTCATGAATTTTATTCAAAAGTTTGTATTAAAAATAAAGGTTTTTATATTTATTTTATTAACTTATTTCTGTTTTATTATAAAACAAACAATTTTTAAACGTTTTTCATTAAACAAGAGAAAAATAAGGACAAGTTTCAGATGACTCCATGGGTACCCCCGAGAAGAATCCTGAGTAAATTTAAAATTCAAAGGCCTAATATATGAAAATATGATCTCTTCTATTTAGTAGAATATCCCTTAAGTTTAAGCACTCCATTTAACCCATTTGGAATTGAATGTACAAGTATTGTTTAATGTTTTCTGGTGGCACCATGAGCAAGTTTTTCGGTTGACTTTTGTTTGCGGTTTAGCGATTACGTAACCGTTTTTTCAAATGATCTCCTAAATACTCTCTTGAAGTCACATCGCGACTTTACGTAAGAGTATTAACCCTGTGCGGACTTTTTTGTCAAAATATATTGGAGTACTAAGACTTTTGCTGTCCACTGTATGTCATCGCCAGCAAGAAAAAAAAAGTTAAGTCTCGTTTGTATCTTAATGCTCACTTCATACCGATACTTACTTAATAGTATCCCTAGTCAGGATTTTGATCTAGCTTCTTACACCGTTACACATTCTAAAATTTGTTGAAGTATAAGTTTTTAGTAAGGGAATACGATTGTTAGTTGATCCAATACATTTCGAAATAAAAAAATCTCAATTTGGTCATTTCTTATGGCAATCCCTTCCTCTCTTCTAATCTAGTCTACTATCACTGGACATTTAGAAAAATTTACAATCTTTTGTTTTTTATTGTCTCTGTAAAGGAAAAAGATTTTTGTTTTTCTTTTAATTTTGACAATTTGTTATTGTTGTTGTTGAAAATTTATGACCAAATGTTGTGTCACATGCACAATGAAGTGTAGAAATCAAAAGAAGGAATAAATTCAAGCAAAATGATGTGAATGAGAATAATGGAAGTGAAAATGAAATTGTATGAACAAAGAGTGCTCTTACGAAATCTAATAAATAAAAGAACTTGATTGATTATGTTTAAAGAAGGAAAATTTAAAAGAAAAATAATTAATCTTTTGAAACAATAAAATTCTTTCTGAAATCTAAACGTATGCTTTCATAGTTGCGGTCGTTGCATAGAAACTTTGCATATAGTTATCAAAAACCTTAAGTACATACATATTTATATATCAGACATATCAATAAATCATGGCAAGTAGAAAATAATTTAATTTCTTCTTTTTCTTTACAGGTATGTCACCAATCAAAATAATTATTGTAATCCAAAAATCCAAATAAAATCTAAGTGGGTAAGACTTTAACAGGTAGAATTATTTTATATATATATATATATCGGGTCTTTCAATAAGCTCTGCTTATCTTTAAATATAAATAAAACGAAGACTGTATGAAATATTATCCCCTCCTTGCTGCCATGCCATTATGTATGGAATATAGATAGCATCGTTTAAATATCCGCCACGATAAATATCTCAAAAAATCTGTTATTCGGAGTCAACTCATGTATAAAATTAAGGCACACAACATAAGTGGTGCGAGAATCTAGGTCGTAATCCTAACTGAAGGATTGTAATATTAAATTATGTTTGCATGCATACAGCTGTCGCAAACATCTCAGTGAGCCGGACGTGTGGAGCTTCGAAAGTCACTCTTGTTGCAACAAAAAGTGTGCACGATTCTGTCGCATTATTACTTCGCGGAGGTCTGGTTAGCCTTAAAGGATTCTCGCATTTAATTAAGTTTCGCCTTCATACCTCCAACCTTCGCAGTTCCAGCCATTCCCTGGCTGTATTGGCTCCACAGAATTCCAGAATTCAACATATTCCCTATAAGCCGCTTTGGCTCAAAACTTATTTCCCCAGGCCATGTAAATCTGGGGCAGCATATTAGTATATGCTCCTCATCTTCCTCCTCATCTACACAGTTTGTGCATATCGGGGAGGTATTATGTCCAAATCTGTGCAGGTATTTCCTGAAGCATCCATGATCAGTTACGAACTGGATCACGAAAAAGTTCAGCTCGCAATGTTCGTTCGTCATCCATAGGGTTATATTAGGGATAAGGCGAAATGTCGATCTTTCCTTTAAACTGTTCTCACATCGCGACTGCCATTTGTGCATGGAGGTCCTTCGTTATTCCGCTTTTATAACTCTTGTTTGTCCTGGGTACTCGAGACGGCGAAAGTATATCCGCTTCATCTCGTCCGCTAATATGTCCAACGGTAATATTTTCATCAATACTAGAACCGCTTCATCAAACACTGTCCTGAAACCACTTATCTATCTAATACGCTTAGGCGATACACTGAGGACAGTTTCCTCCTCGTCGTCCACATGAAGAGTGCTTCTGACCATATTGGGCAAGCATATAATATTATTGGCGTAGCCGCTTGGTGTGACGTTCATATCATGTGGGCACTCATGCAATGCGCAGCGATTGTGGATCTGCAGAGATAACGAACCTACAGGGTACATGCACAGCAATATGCCAGATTTAAGCGAAACATCAACGATTGTCATTGGTAAACTAAACCGTTTTATCAGAAGCGTCCAATAGTTCAGAGATTAGAGGAAATGTTAAACTATGGTATCACAATGTTTAAATGTATCTAAAAAATCTAAATGTATCTAAACACCACCTACTTACCTGTCATGTCCATTTGAGATGAAAATTAAATGAAATCAAAGTAAGAAACCTATTAAATGGATATCTTACTCTGAAATATAAATTGCCCCACTTTTAAGATTCAGTCCCCTATTGTGGAGTAAAGGAACAGCGAAAATATTCATTTATTTCACTATTCTGTTGTATATATTGTTGGCATTACAAATTAACCTTTTTTTGAGTATTAATTGTTAATATATTTAGAAATTTTCCCATTCATCATAGACGTCATTGAGAAATCTAAAAATATTTTTTAATTAATATTCATCACAGAAAAATTGACGTGCTATTGATGTTTGAAAAATCCTTTTCAAAAGCCTTGTTAGAGGGAAATAACTTGAAACTGATTTTACAACACGTGTTGAAAACTTTTTATTTTTATTTGTTTTGTGAAATCCTTTTCCAAGCCATAATGGTTATTTTATTAATAAAAAAAAGGATACAAACGGCTTTCATTAAAAAATACAAATTTATTAAAATGAAATGTTTAAGATATTCAATAATTAAAATTATTACCATGGATGTACAGTAAATCACAATGAGAATGGTTCAGTTGGGATTGAGAATTTAAATGTCCAACGAAAGCGGTATTAAATATAAAAATTTAGGACTCAGCTTAATTTATTTAAATGATAATTAAAGAAAAAAAAAATTAAACTCAGTTGTCAATGAAAATGCTTCATTTTAACTTTTATACGTTAAATGACTCACAGAGAAAAATGGAAATATTTTTAAAATTTATTTGCTTAGCATTCTTGGTGAATGATATTTTTAAGATGCTTTGGTACAGATTCAGGAAGCTTTTTCGCACATTGGGGGCTTAATTTATTCCGTTTCTCCAAAAGCGACATTTTCAGTTCAGCTTCGGTTAGATTAGGTTAGATTAGCGGGTATCTTGCCGTTCTCAGGCAAGTTCACTCAGTGTTCCATATGGCCCTTTGTGTTACTTAGTGTAAGGTAAACCCTCTTGTCATGGTCCGTTAGTAGGTTTGAACCACCCCGTGTCTCAGATGAAACCTTCCACTTCCCTTAGTGGAGCGTTTGCTGCCATGCCCATATCTGCAGACGTTCTGTCACCAAAAAACCGATGACTTTTGTCTTGAAATGCCGGGCACTCACATAAAGGTGTTGTACCGCTTCCGTTTCTTCAATATTTTGTGCTGCATCTCTTGTTAAACTCAAGTAGTTCATTGGTTCTCCTGCAGCGGTTTTACTACTGGATACAACAGTTTTAAAAGGTATGCTCGATCACCTAGGGTTTGTTCAATTTCATGCTGCTTTTTTTTAAAGGAGTATTCTTGTAGTGGAATTCGCGGCAGTCTAGAAGGTAGTGAGTTGTCTTATTAGGCATGAGTTCAGGGTTCAAACCCCAGCTCAGATATCTCTAACAAAACAAAATATATTTCTTCGGCGATTTCCTCTCCACATATTTCTGACAGAAGCTCTGAGAGTAAAAAAAATCTCCACTAAAATTTCCTCAAAAATCTATTGTTATGAGCCGACTCTAAAAACACACGACATAAATGGTGTTAGAATAGGTCGTAATCCTGACTGAGTATTTATATACTCTTGTAGGGGTGCACATGTCCCCAGTATTGACCCCTTCCGTGCCTGTTCGTCCGCCTCTTCCTTTCCTTCTATGCCATATTGCGTCGACGTTTACGGTGTAGAGAGTCCATGCAACTTCTGACGCTCTTTGAGGAGGTGGAATCTCAGCGCTTTGATTGCTGATTAACTGATCACACATAAGATCAAGTTCAAAGAAGGTAGTGGACCAATTTCACTGTGTTCCACTGTATATCATTCGAATAAGAAATATATCTCCCTTCTATAATAACTATTTTGAGAACAAACTTGTATTTATGAATTTAAATACCATCATTAAACACACTGCCAGTAGTTTCTTTATTTATATTTTAATAAAATTCTGTTTCTATATTTCCGTTTCATTTTACATTTGAAGCTTCAAGTGAAAAAAAAAATACTTGCTCCATCACTTTGTACCCACAATAACTCATTTCGTTCCGTTTTATGCAAGTTGGGGTAAAAAGACTGAAAGTTTTTTTGTTTAAATATTTATGATTGTTAATTAAAATATATTTAATATTGATGTTGAGTAATGACTACCATTAAAAAATATGCGTTTTCTTTTTTAAAAGAAAAGCAAAGCAAAAGCAAAAAATAAATTGTAACACTTAGCAGATGCTAAACGCATGACGGTATAAAGTGTTGGCAATAAAATAAGGAATTTAAAAGGCGTATTACGTGAACGTATAATGTTTTTAAAAGTTATTTATCGTTTCATGAATGTTTTCCATACATTAAGAAAAATTATGTTGCATTATTGATGGCTATCATGTTGAGCGCTATTTTTTTAATGGGAAAGTTTTCATTCGAAGTATTAGCCATTGCTGGCTACAAAGTTTTTCCATTTTTCAGGCAATTTGTGGTTTCCGCGTCATTAAAACTATTCATCTTTTGCAAAATGAAACCAATTAGTCACCCAAATTTCGACTTTCTCATAGGAATCGAAGTGATGCTCAGCCAAAGCGTTGCAAATAAATAGTAGTTTAAAACAGCCAAGTCTCTTGAATATAGCGGGTGGTGTAACAACTCCTAGCCTAACGTTTTGGTTGTACACAGATGCATCTGCATATCATGTTACAAAATTACCTCGGCGAGTATTGTCTATTACTGTTCGTTTTTCGATCAATGCATGGCTCAAATTGAGCATATGTTTTTGGTAGCGATCTGTATTAACTGATTTACAAGGTTTTAGATTTTTTCGAGGTACATCACACCTTTCTAGCCCCTTTCTTCCTGTCGCTTCGATAGGGTTCTACAGCTGAAATTAATGGCTGTGCGGGATTAAACCATGATTTTTTCCATTCTGAAAAATTTTCTTTCAGTAATAGTTCTATGCAAAACTGATTTTCTAATATGTATTTAGAGACGCTTAAGTGCAGTAAGCAGTATGTTGTCTTATTAGACATGAGACCTCGGTTCAAATCCCAGTTCAGGTAGATAGGTAGGTAGAAGTGGCTGTCCACCCGATGAGCGGACACACTTAGGCCTCATACAGGGCCCATTGTGATACCACAGTTTCCTCTTTCCCCTATTCTAGGAACCACTCGGAGCTTCCGATGAAGCGACTTAGACCGCCAATATCTACGCATGACAGTTCATCTACGTCCTCCATGTAGTAGGCACCCTGGTGTTTCTTTCTCCTTCGACCAAGTGCCGGACATGTGCAAAGTAGGTGAAGAATAGTTTCATCCTCCTCTTCATCTCCACAGCTTCTGCAGAAATCATTCGCAAGGTGTCCAAGACCAATACGCCTCGCATGTGTTCCTATAATACATTGCTCCGTAATAACCCCGATAACAGCTTTGAGCCTGCTTCTTTGGAGCTTAAGCAGAGTCGTCGTGCGCCTTCTATCCAGCTTTGGCCAGATTTTTTGCGCCGCTCTGCCTTTATCCGAAGCTGCCCATCTACTGTTGGCAAGGTCCACGATTGCATTGTTAATCATAAGCCCACTGGTACTTAAAGGGATCCCCAATGTAGAGAATTCATCAGAGAGCTCGACGGTCGTGCCCCTTCTGGCCAATTCATCCGCTCTACAGTTGCCGGGAATGTCCTTATGTCCCGGTTCGCCATCTCATTGAGACATCTGCGACAGTCGTACACTGTCTAATCCCAGTTCAGACATCTTCAACAAAACGAAGTATGAAAAAAAAAAAAAAAAATTTTCTACGGCGACTTCCTCTCAGTAGATTTCTGGCAAAAAAATAAAAATGCCATGAAAAGTTTCGCAAAAACTCTGTCGTTCGGAATCGACTTTTTAAACTGTAGGTCCCTCCACTCATGAATAAAATTTACACGCGCAAAATATAAGCGGTGTAAAAAGTTAGGTAGTAATCCTGACTGTAGGGTTTTAATGACAAATTATGTACGTACTTATGTACTTATTTTAAGCAAAATTTCACAAGTGGTTTTCAGTTTTTCTAATGATTCAATGTGTCATCTTCATCCAACATTATTTGCAATTCAAAGTCTTCAAACTTATTTGCTTGTCATCTAGGTTCTTCATTTCTCATATCAAAATCGTTATCTCTGAATTATCGAAACCATCTTCAGGATATAGTTTATGATAGAGTATGATGATGGCAAGCATTCTATCCCACTCTCTCTTACTTTTCTTCAAATGAAAACCAAAACTGAATGCCTTACGCAAATCATCTTTTTCTGGCATAAAATTCGTCTTTTTTAACATGATGAAAAAATATTTGTCTGTTCGTCACACTGATTTGATATGCCCTGCATATGTTTGACAAATGTCAACGCCAACATCAAAAGAAATTATGTTTCGTTCACAATAAATATTCCCTATGGAGACATTTATATCCTGGCGCTCACTTCAAACCAGTACTTACTTAATTGGTCATTACAGCCCTTTAGTCAGAATTATGACATAGCTTCTTCCGCCAATACATCTGGTAAAAATTTTGGTGAAGTGTATGTTTCTTAGTAAGGAAATAAGATTGTTAGTTGATCCAATACATTGAGAAATAAAAATTGATCACTGATTTGATGTATCTGAGTATGCTTGAAAGAGAATTGTTACGTTTTTGACTTTCCAAAACCTTTGTAATATAATATAAAAATAAATTTATATTCAGTTTTAATTAATTTCTTTATTGTTCGCACAATTCTTTGTAACACTATTCACAACTTGATGTAAACAACAACAATTTCTTTGTTTGTTATTCCTCTTTCCACTGTTTTGAGTAAACAATAACAACTACTCAATCAATTTGTTCGATAGATCTTTATAACGGAGATCTTCAAACCATGATTATTTTCTTTAAACACCGCGTCTTCACACAAGGCTGACTGAATTTTTACTCATTAAGGATCGTTCACAATAAATGGTCCCTATGCGGACATTTGTACTTTGAAGCTCTTTTCATACCGGTACACCTGGCACATATTTTCCTATTCTTAACAAATGTTCGATTATTTGGAAACTTAAACTGTAATTGTTGCGTTTGTTGTTCCTACAATGAATTTCCAAGAATTTCTTTGTACAACTTTATATGACAACTGCCAACAAAAATACAGTTTGAACTTGAAAGACCTTAATTACCAAAAAAAAAAACAAAAAATATTTCCTATTCTTAACAAGTGCTCAATTACTTGGAAGCTGAAATTGTAATTGTCGCGTTTGTTTCGCTTGCAGTCACCACATAATTTAAGGACTTTGACTTGTCAACATTACTTGCCAACCAAACAGATTTTGCATTGTCTTTCTTTTATTCACAATAAACTAAAAAGAACTGTACATTAATTATCCTTGAGAAATTGTTTTTTTTTTTTCTTTGCATTTTAGAAAAAGTTTAATTCCAAAAATTTTTCACCAAATGTAGCAGAGAACTTAGTAAAGTTGATATACAAAAACAATGCAAACGACAAGCAAAAAGTGGCCCATTAAAATGGCAATTTCAGCCTTTTGTTAGACCGAAACTGCTTGTTTAAAACAAAGCCAAGATTTTCTTTCACTGTTTTTTTTCCCCATTTAAAATTTATTTTCATCATCATCTATCTTTTGTTTGTTCGTCTTTTTTTTTTTTGCCTTTCTGGTATATTGCTTTGCAAGATGATGTCTAATTTCCGTTTTTAGAAAAACATAATGAGCTGGCAGCAGAATTCTCTATGGCTGGCAGAAATAATTGTTCAACAGATTTCTCTTCAACGATGATTATATTTTGGAAGTTTTTGTTTACAGCACTTTTTGGCAAAGACCAATAAACCGAATAACAATGCATAGACCGAGAGCAACAAAAACTACTGGGAATAGCTGAGTTATTTGGTAGTGATCATAAATTACAAGCTGTTGTGGCTTAACTGGGGTATTTTATTTTGAAATGATTGTAATTGCCTCTTTTTTATTTTCTTAATGTTATCCTCATCATTTCAGGATATCATTTGGGAAACGTTACAATTAACGCTTCAATGCTCTAAGAACTCTAGTCACCATTACAACCTAGCTTTTCACACTATCCCCTATTTAAGTACTGTTTACTACATTTATGCCGGAATACAGCTGCCATAGTTCACAAGTATACTCTCGTTTGTCGAGTACACTCTCCGTTTACATTTTTCAAAGTATATTACGTTGGAATACCGCTAACACTGATTCGTTCGTTTTCGTAAATATCCATGTTTCGGTGACATATGTATACTTGTAGACGTACAAGCGTGAAAAGTTTTGTGTTTTAATTTTAGCCATGAGTGGCGGTATCTACAGTCCACAATTGACTTCCAACAACAGATTTAAGGAGTTTTCCAAGGTAATCAATTTACTCTCAAAATTGCGAGAAGACTGCATATTTTGTTATGGTCGAGCAGGGGTTTGAACCCCGGGCTCTCATTGATTAATTTAATGCACTGCCTACAATGCAACTGTGACCTTTTCAAGATAGTAGACTCTCCATTGCCTTATCATCTGACTGTTGAAATTTTAAACGGTTTACAATCGGTCTATGTTTGCTTCAAACACTGCTTCAAACATCTTCCATTGGCATCTTTAGAGACTCAGCTATCTCAATTAACTTTACTTTGCGGTCATCCAAAAAATGTTTGTGGACCCTTTTGATATTTTCGTCGGTATCAGCATATTACCGGCGTCCACGAAAGTAGTTGCTTCCCATACCACTATATTTGTCGATTTTAAACATGAGTGGCCCGATCTAAGTCTCTCTGAGCGACAAATTTTTGAGAAAGTTTTTAGTGCCAATTTTTATTTACTCTCAGAGTTTTTGCCTGAATAGTGTTGAGAGTAAGTCGCCGAAGAAATATTTTTTTATTTCGTTTTTTGCTTTTTGTCTGCGTTGGGGTTTGGAACACGGCCTTGTGTTTAATAAGCCAACACACTACCTGGTATACTAAAGTAACTTATAATTCGTATCTTGTCAATAGCCAAAATTGTTCATTCCTTGACCTAACATACTACCACTAGAAAACAGTATTTTGGTGCTGTAGAGAGAGGCTTAGTTTGGTTGCTATTCCTTCTTTATGCGCACCCTATCTCCTATCTCCAATTGAACACCTTGATTCGGTTCATGCTCGTTCATATACTCCTAAAGAAAGAGAAGTAATTTACAATTCCAGATCAAGCCTAAAAAATTAAATTCAAAATTTTAGTTTTCTCTCGTATACGAAAATCACCTCATATGGTTTGTAATTTGTGATGGTTTTCCAACTGTTTAAATTCAGTGGCTTTTATACGTTTTGTCATCGTATTGTTATGCAACGTTTGTTGTTGTATTAACGTTATGCTGTGCTAGTTGTAGATTTTGTAGTAGTGGTAAACACTGATGTAATTGTTGTTTCTGTTGTAGTAGTGGTAACAATTTATATTTATTTTTTTTTCTTGGCACAAATTCATTGTTTAAATGGTTGGCTATAATCACGCTAATAACTAGCGATTTTGGTAATTTTATTCTTTTGCATGTATGAGTGAGTAGCCAAGAGAGTGAGAGAAACTTTTGTTTTTTAGTTTTTGTAGTCGTATGTTTTCCGCAAATACTGGCTAGTACGTATAACAGCAAGAACAACAATAATTTGTAATTAGCCACGTTTTCAAGTTGGCTTAAAATTGTTTGTCTGAAAATGCAAAAAAGAGCCGAAATGTTTATCGTTTAGTTTTTTAATCAAAGCAACATATGCGTTTTAGAATATGCTACACTTTTTGCCATTCGAAACATGTTATTGCTAACAGAGTTGCCATTATTCATATAAATAAAATAAAATTCATTATTTACGGATAGTGGATGTTCAGAAAGCGCCTTCAACAATGTCCTCTTGGAGCCTGTTGTGAGGGTTCCCGCTAATCCCAATATTAGTGAGTCTCATTAGAAGATTGTTGCAGATTTTTTCACCAGAAGGGTCCATATTGCTTCCATTGGGAAGGCGCTCAGGAAGGCTGTGGTGTGTTACACCACAAGGAAGAACTGTAATGATGTAGTTTTAAGGTCTATGGTTATACGGATGATTTGGCCATTGTGGTATCTGCACACTTTTTCTTTGAGACGCAACAAGACCTTAGGTTAGATTAGCGAGTAGCTTGGCGTTCAAAGGCAAGTTCACTCGGTGGCCCATATGGCCTATTGTACTATCCAGTGTGCCCCTTTGTCATGGATTTGAACACCCTCAGTAACTCGATGACTATACAAACTTAAGGTATACATTTGGGTAGCCGAGGTCCCAGCAACATAGCAGTCACCCAGGCCTGTACTTGGCGTTCCTTAATGAGATTCAACTATCTCCATACAAGAGAGATACGTTATTATTCTAAATCCAGAACTCTCATGGAGGGACAATATAAAAGAGAGTTTGTACTGCAGCGCTTTACTTCTGTAAACAACATTTAATAGACTTGGCCCCGTCGTTATATTCTAGGCTATTGGGCCATTGTGTAACCAATCTTGCTTTAAAGTGCCCACGTTTTGTGGACCACTGTCACTGCCGACTGATAGACGGAGTGCCTGCAGGTAAACAACTATCCTGACCGTCAATACACTTTGTTTAAATCCAATTAAAGTACATTTGTGCTCAATCGGCTCATACTGAACCAGATGGCTGGGTTGGTGGTAATAAGGCTTAATAGAACTATATTTTAACCCAATCTGTATTAGGGATATGCTGCAGTTCAATGATGGTTTCTTATAAGTTCCAGAATAAGAATTTTGATTTTTGAATTCCAACTAGGATTTTCTCGTTCAAAGACCCAGAGGCTCTTAATGAAACCCTTGATGTTTATACTCAAAAATACTAGACAGAATAGGCTCTGGTGTAACATTCAACTTTCGTAAAGGTTGTCCGATCACTGAAGTGTTTTCCATGCCCACTGATAGTTGGGTAGTGGAAATTTTCCTGAAAGTCGCATTACTTACTACTAAGACAACCAGTCTACGATTAAATCCATAACGTTAGGAATATGATGAAAATGTTGAACGATAACTTCCGTCCATTGTCTGCTAGGTGGTGCGTTGACTCATTAGACGTGCAGCTACAGTTCAAGCCCCAGATCAGACATCTCCAACAACACGAAAAAATATTTCTTCGGTGATATCCTCTCAGCGGATTTCTGACAAAAACTCTGAGAGCAAAGAAAAAATTTCCACGAATAATTTCTCAAAAATCTGTCGTTCGGAGTCGACTTTATACTGTATGTGCCGTATAAAATTAGGTGTAGGTTATGTATAAAACTAAGACACACAACATAAGTGGTGTGAAAAACTAGGTCGTAGTCCTGACTGAAGGATTTTAAAGGCCAATTGTGTATGTATCAGAGATCAGCAATGAATCGTTTTTTCGCTACTCATAAGTACTCATGAAATTTTAAGTATGAGTGAGTCAAGAGTATTGAAATTCAAGTACTCTGATTCATTCGTACTCGCTACAACATTGATTTTATAAGTACAGGTTGCAATGAGTATGAGTACAACGTTGACATCAAACCCATAACATTCGAAATATGTTTGATTTATACGCCTACTCATTCAGATTCATAAATTTAGAAAAATACTTGTAATACTCATGAATGATTCGAATGATTCGAATCATTTATCAAAATTTTCAGTCTTAGTTGTTGTTGCGTTTACAAACAAAGAAGAAAGAAAAGACAAAGACAGCAAGGAAAGCAAACCCACAACCTTCTTGTGAGTATTGTGGTGTTCGTATTTGAATCATACTTATTTTGTGCTTCGTGTATACGCTGAGTCATGGAGAGTCGAAATCAATAACATCATGCGCATTGTTAAGTATGAGTACGATGAGTACTTCAAACTTTGAATATGAGTAGTATGAGTATGATATTAAAATAAGTATGAATGCGTAGAAGTAAGTATCTGAAATTATAAGTATGACTGGAATCTACTCATCGTTTTGAATACTCATTGCTGTTCTCTGGTGTGTATGTTATAATAGGCCTAAATGATGGCCTAAATGATGGCCTAAATGGGTCCTTATCATCATTCTAGGAGGGACTAAAAATATATTTTTTAGTTGGTTTATTAACTGTCTAAAACTGAACGAAATTTTTGTGAAGATGGTAACACTGATTTCTAGGAACAAAAATTTAATTTGTGTTGTGCCAAAGAGCGCTTTGGTTTATTTTTAAGAAAAGTTTAACATTTTGCTTCATTAGTCCTGTGCTTTTTTAGTTGGTATGAAATTAAAATCTAAATTTAGTTTTATTTTACAGAAATTTTTTTCTTTTTTCTGCAATTGTATTTTGATTTTATTGTAGTTTTTTGTTGTTAATTTTATAAAAAAAGAAAAATTTAATTATTTTCAAACTTCTTGAACTCTTTTGATGAATTTAATGAAGGAATGGATGGCTGTTTAATAGAACAACAGTTTAAGGTTCTACCACAAGAATTCTCTGTATTTTTAAAAACTGCGAAATTTCTTATTAGACTTCTAAGTGATACGCGAATGGAAGAATTAAAAAAAATATGTCACTGGCCTTCGAAGTTATTTTTCTTACGGTTATAATGAATCATTGTACATTACAATATACATAAATTGGTATTGTGTAACGTTGCATTTGCTTTAAAAATTTTTAAATTTTCGTATTTAAGTTGAAAGCATTCCGCTTCAGTCGTCCTTTGAGCCTTTGACTTTTCACGCCAACCGTTTGTCTTTCTGCCTTTAATTATAATATTATTTACAAAGTTTGCCATTTTCTTTAACATTCCATCTGTTCCCTTTGAGTGCTTTAGACCATTTCGTTTCTTAACTATAACATCTCGTTGTATAATTATCCTTAAACACTGCTTAAACACAAATTATAGGGCAAAGAGCAAAACTCATACACGAGAAATAATGTTCGCACATGCTAAATACCTTCCTTTGAAGCTTAAATTAAACTTAGCATATGAGTAATTGATGGTATCAAATAATTAACACATAATCACAAGTTAATTTCAATAAAAATTTAATTGTTTTTACAAAGAAAAAGTCGATTTTTTCATGTAGGATGGGCCATGTAAAAGTTTAAATTTAAAATTGCAATAAAACTAAAACAGTTTGAAATATTGGCAAATTAATTTCTTTGTTGTGAAGTACAATTATTTCGGTTAGAAATGGAATATTATTTCATTCATATGGCTGCCGCGGCTGGCCACACAGTGCCTCATTCGATCGAACCAATTTACTTGCGTTTTTCGAGTGTATAGGGTCGTATCTCGTCAATGGCATCACGAATGTTGGCCTTCAAATGCTAAACTGTATTTGGTTTGTCGGCATAACAATTTTCTTTAACGGCGCCCCACAAAAAAGGATCCAACGGTGTCAAATCGACATCACCATTTCGGCTTCTTAAATGGCTGCCAAACCTTTGAGGCAATAAATCGATTATGGCATGAGATGTGTTGCAAGTTGCACCATCCTATTGAAACCAAACATCGTTCAAATCAATACCACGAAGAGCGAGAGTACAAAAAAATCGTTTATCGTGGTGCGAAAGGTATCTCCATTGATCGTAATGGTTGTGGTTTTCAAAGAAATATGGGCCAATGATGCCTCCGCTCCACAAGCCGTCCCAAACAGTCACTCGTAATGGTTGCATTGGCTTTTGTAAGACCACATCTGGGTTTTTTGAACCCTAAATACGCCAATTTTGTTTATTAACTCAGCCACCAAGGTGAAAATGAGTCCTATCCGAAACGATGATTTTTTTTGTCAAAATCGACATCATCGTGTAGTTCATCATTGGCCCATGTAGCGAAACGAAAACGAAACGGATGGTAATGCGGCTTCAACTCTTGAACCAATTAAAGTTTGTAACGCGTCATACCGAGATTCTTTTGCAAAATTCGACGGAAATTGGTGCGTAAAATGCTCAATTCTTGAGAACGATAACGAGTTGATCTTGATGGATTCTCACTCACATTCTTAGCCACAACTTCGATATTTTCGGGTGTGCGCACTGTACGAGCACGCTCACGTCTTGACGCATTAACAATGAAACCAGTTTCATAAAGTTTAACAATAAATTTGCGTAACCGGGCATTGTTTGTTTTGGAAATAAATTTACAATAATTCCCAACGTTGCTCAGGCGTAAATTGATTCACTGCATTCAGTGGAGATAATATACTGAATTTTGTGACAGAATAGAAGGACATAAGTATGTACTGCAAGATTCGAAATAGCCGAAGGTTTAAATTTAAACCGATAGATAGATGGCCCACCCGATGTTATTTCAACAATGATCATGTGATTTAATGCCGTGAAATCTTGGATTTATTCGAATAAATTGAGAATAATTATTAATTCTTCTTTCTGAAATGCAATGCATCGTCGGTGAGATATGGTCACATCTCTATTAAAAACTCATTGTAAATATCATGAACATATCTGTCATAGCATTTGACAGAAAAAATAACAAATAATTGATAGTAGTAACAAGAATAGCAATTCGCCATCGAGTAGCCATCAAGCAGCCATTAATCCCAAAAAAATAACCAATAGTTGATAGTAGTAACAAGAATAACAATCCGCCATGGAGCAGTCATTAATCCGAAAAAAATAACCAATAGTTAATAGTAGTATCAAGAATAGCAATCCGCCATCGAGCAGCCATCACGTAGCCATTAATCCCAAAAAAATAACCAATAGTTGATAGTAGTAACAAGAATAACAGGCCGCCATCGAGCCATTATTGTGTAGCCATCAAGCAGCCATTAATCCGAAAAATTAACCAATAGTTGATAGTAGTAACAAGAATATCCGCTATCGAGCCGCCATCGATTAGACATCAAGCAGCCATTGATTTGCAAAAAATAATCAATAAATGTTCTAGAAACATGTTCCGATTCTGCCTTAGAATGCAATAAAAAATTCACAGCCGTCTGTAAAAATAAGTGAATTTATTTTTTTTATAGGACTCTCTTTGTATTTTTATAGCTGATTAGGTAATTATTTCATATTTATGGAATGAATAAAAAAAAGAATAAAAAAACTACCAAATTAAAACAATATATTATCCGTTATTATTACAATAGAAGCAACATAAAATTTGAAAAAAAAATATATTTTTTCTTTAAGTTTTCTATTTCCATATTTATGTTCATCAAGGTTTTTTGTTTTCATAATTGTGCCACATATACCATATAAACTATAATTACAATTACGTAAAGGACTTTAAAAAAATACAGACAATAAAAGAAGAATATAAATGCCAGGATAATGATGGAAATAAAAAGCATTATCTTCTGTAAATGGACAGTTTAAAACAAAAATGAGCTAAGCTTTGCATTTAAATAGAACAGAGAGAGAGAGAGAAAGGGAGAGAGAGAGAAAACAAAAAAGAATTGAAAAGATAGAGGAAAGCATAATAAAACATGTTACGTTGTTTCAAATGCCATTATTGTACATGACCACATACAGAACATTCATTTTGAGTTAATATACGATTTTGAAGGCTATAATTTCTAGGGCCTTTGCCAGGTGTACCGGTAGAGAGGATAGCGTTAAGATACAAATGTCTCCATAGGGAACATTTATTGCGAACGAGCCTTCAAAGTGGTCGAACATTCAAATGTTTCCAGGAAAATACTGGAAGTAGTAGATAAGATTAGAAGACAGGAAGGGATTGCCATAAAAGATGCCCCAAATTAAGATTTTCATTTCGAAGAACTAACAATCGTATTCCCTTACTAAGAAACGTATACTCCAACAAATTCCAACAGGTTTACCGATGTGGGAAGCTAGAGCATAGATCTGACTAAAGGATTTTAATGGCCAAATAAATAATTACCGATATAAAGTGAGCGTCAAGATACAAACCTCTTCATAAAAAACATTTTATTCTGAACTAGTCTAAACTTTTTTTATGTTGGCGATGACATCTGTCAAACGTATTCAGTATACATCAAATCAGTGTGACAAATAGCAGCATATTTTTTCATCGTGTTAAAGATGGGAAATTTTATACCAGAAAATAATGATTTACGGAAAGCATTACATTTTTCTTTTCATTTGAAGAAAAGTTGTAAGAGAGTTGCATCAAATGCTTTTCGAGGCATATGGTGATCATGATGAGTCAAAAGCAACATACAACAGAAGATGATTTCGACGGTTCAGATACAACGATTTGGATGTGAGAATTAAAGACCATGGTCGTCACCACCAAAAAAGTTTGAAGCTGCCGAATTGCAAACAATATTAGATGAATATGACACTTTGGAGTCAGAAACAAATGGCAGGAATGTTAAACATTAAGTACCAAACAATGTCTGACCATTTAAAAGCTATAGGAAAGATCCAAAAGTCTAGAAAATGGGTGCCACAAGACAGATTTTTGAGAAGCTTTTCATAGTAATCTTAGTTACTCTCAGAGTTTTTGCTTGAAATCAACTGAAAGGTAGTCACCGAAGAAATATCTTTTCATATTTCATTTTGTTGGAGATGGGGTTTGAGCCGTAGCCTTACATCTATTAAGCCAACACACTACCCACTAGACCACATAACTTTTAGCTCTACTAAGAGAATTAAATAAAGTTTTTGGACTGTATTTTAGCTTTTCCATATTCATATAGAAATTAACAGAAATTAAGCCAAATATTTTAAGGCCCTTTAAAAAGGTGTTTGACTTCATCCTTGAAATACTGAGTGAGCATAACCATGGATTCTATACACACTAACGAAAGCTATAGAACAAGCAAACAACAGTAAAGAAATATAATACAACTGTATGTACAAAACTACATTCTAAACTACATACCGCATACAAACCAGAACAAAAATAATATTTTAAAGTGATAGTGGAAGTAGGATAAGTAGGTAGTGTTGGAGTACCCTGCTAGAGATATTTTCATAAGCATATTATTAATATGCTTCACAGCAAAAAAAAAAAGGAGTGAAGACGAAGAAGAAAAAACTAAAAGAATTAAACTGACAAGCGTGTGAAATGTTTTCCTTACTGTCATTCACTTGGTTTGTCTATATGTCGCTCTGTCACTCATTTCATTACCATACATATCACAAGAACACTATGATGCATGTGTTGTATGGAAAAATGTCTATGTAATATGCATGTAAATAGTTGTATAAGCTGCTTTAGTATGTATGAGTGACAAGACGAGTGTATAACTAGAAAATACATCAACATGTATTTGTACAACTCGCACACAAACTACAAGAAAAATTTCTGCATTTTGTTTGTATGTTTTTTGCTTATTTAGCAACATATGCAGGTTGTTTTATTAGTTTGTTTTTGTTTTCTTTTGACACGTATTTAACATTAAGTTTTGTTTATTCACAAATTTCTACAAATACATACAAATGCAGACATATATGTGCAGCATGTATATGTACGTATATCCTTATGTTAATCAAAATAATAAAATAATGCATGTGAGCTATTAAATGCAGGCTTGGATCTATGAACAGCAATACACACACACGCCGAGTTTTATTTTCAACAACTCCACATACGTACAGGTGTATACCATACAGTGCGAGACAAAAATATGTCTACATCTACCATTCAAAATCGCAGTTGGCTATTCACTTCACGCGATTTGAATATATAACCACGAATTTATTAGGCCAGGAAATATTTTTATCTTATGACTCATTTGACTGAAAGAGCTACTTAAACTTCAGAAGACAAATCTTGTAATTTTTTTAAATGCAGTCAAGATTGTGCTGCAATCTCTCAAGCACAACTGACTTAAGTTCTTAACACTTTTTAATAAGAATTATATTTTAGTTGAAGCCAATTTTTGCTGTACCTGTTCGAGAGTTCCAAAAAATCACCAAAACTCTCCGGAATGGAAAAAGTTTAGTGAAGCAGACAGATAATATCAAAGTAATATCACCACTGCTGTGGAACCTAGTTATTAACTAAATCCTGATAGAAATGAAGAGCAGAGGCTTCAAAATGATAACATATGCTATCCTATGGAGTTCGCAAAGGTACTTGGGTGGGAGAAGGAGAATGGCTTTTGTGAGAAGTGCTAAACTTATCTTACTCACTCGAAAATACAAGATCCCGATCTTCAAGGAGACAAAGTACTTGGGTATCATTCTGGACTCCAAACTGTTCTGGAGGAGGAACACGGTGCGATGAGTGCCTTGAACGTCTGCAAAAGGACGTTTAGGAGTAGATAAGACCTGCAGCCTCATATCATCCACTGGATGTACACAGCGATTGTATGGCCTATACTCTTCTAAAGGGCATTCGTATGGCTATACGAAAGAGTACCGCTATGCTGAAGAAGATACAGAGGCTAGCATGCTTGGACATCACGGATGCTCTAAAGACCACGCTACAGGCTGGCCTCGAGGGCATCTTCTATTGGATAGCTTCCTCCAAAACGTGACTGCTAGAACTGCACTGAGGCCCAGATATGTTTAGGCTATGTGCGGTGCGCCACGCTTCAATATTGCATAAAGTTGAACCGAATCACCCAGGTTTTAGACGTGACTACATGGCACTGGAGACTGTTTTCGGACAAACATACAAGACTCATACTCCCGCACGGGAAGAATGGGTTGCTGAAGCTATACCGAAGGCTTTAAAATGGAATGCGAAACTGAATCTGGGGTTTATTCCGATAAACTGGCAGTGAAATAGTCATACAGATAACCTAACCAGAACAGCGTATTTCAGGCGGAGATTTTTGGTTGAAAACGGAGACCATCAAGCAGCAATCAATACGCTGTGATCCCTTCTCATCAAATCAAAGGCTTCAGGAGTTGCATGGACGCTACACCGTATAGTCCGACACAACATCCGCCTCTACTGTGTTCCGGCTTTCTGTGAAATAGAGGGGAACGAAAAGGCGGTCGATCAGAGGAAGGGATCAGAGATGTCTGAGGAGGAGACAATTTCGCCTCTACAAAAACACTTCTAGAAATTCAACAAACCGTGGATTGTCCAACATACCTGGTTTCCGAATTTTAAAACTACTGTGTCCAGCAGGAAAACCAGGGAACTACTTGAATTCGACAAGAGAACGGTTCGCATTTAAATAACGACTAAACTCTTTATTAATCTGAAAAACAATTTCGTATATTATTTTATTTTAAACTGAAAAATATCGACTTCTTTTTATTAATTCACTGACATTTTGCAAATTTTATTTCTGTAACTTCAAATTCACATTTGAGAATAAATTTGAAATTAATTTAATTAAGAATTTCATAAGAGCTAAGACAGGTACTAATTAAAAATATTCTTTATAAATTAAGAACTGAATAATTGTGTCAAGTAATAACTGCTTTGAAACAAGTCTTATTTAAATACATTCATAAGACTTATTATAAATTTATAAGCTCTTATATTACAAGCATACGTGCTTTATTTGTATGATATGCATATATGTATGTACATACATATATAAATAAGCCGTATGTGTATATCTCTTTATGTATTTTGTTTACAAGCACTCAAAATATAATTTTTGAAAATTATTTAATTTTTTTTTTCCAAAACGTTGGCATTTATAAATTTATTCGGGATGAGAATCTCAACGTAAGTGAAAAATCTGTATAGTGCTGGCAAAAGTGTGGGTAATAAGGGATAGTACAGACAAAATCCTCTGAGAGAAGTTAATTATTTCTGTTTTGGAAATTACAATATTTAAGAGAACAAAACAATTGAAAATTTATTTTTCATCACGATATAAAATGTATATCATGCACCCATTTTTAGGTACATGAGAACTATTGTTATCGTTATTATTATTGTTACCTATGGTTGGAATGATGAGAATGTTAAAATCTGTTAACATTTTTGCGTAATAAATTCCAAATTGTGAAAATTTACGGTCAACATAATCGGCATAGTAATTCAAACTCGTCAACAAGACAAAGTGAAGAGAATACTACTGCTGCCTGCAGTTTGACCTATGTCGACTCTACACGACAGCCTTTAAAATCTCTTGATTCTAGGCAGTATGACCCTTCGTACTGCATTAAGATTCTTCTAGCACTGAGCTCTTGCCATAGGACTCTTGCGACTCTGCGCTCCAACCTATATTTTCACCTACCTACTGGTACATATATACATACATATATACATAAATAATTGGCCATTACAACCCTTCAATCAGGATTATGGCCTAGCTTCTCACACCACTCATGTTGTGTGTGTTAATTTTATACGTGAGTGGCGGGACCTACAGTTTAACTATTTCATGGCAGGTTTATTTACTCTCAGAGTTTTTTGCCAGAAATCTGCTGAGAGGAAATCGCCGAAGAAATATTTTTTTTCATATTTTCGTTTTGATGCCTGACCTGGAACACGAACCCGGGCTATACGTCTAATAAGCTAACACACTACCTACTAGACTACGGCGACTTCACACCTACCTACTGGTGGTTGTATCGAACTCTCCTCTATCATCAGTTCTAAAACTGATTTTGATTTTGCCTGTTTTTCTGAAAATTTTTATTTTAATTTCCTGATTGGATTCATGTTCATAACAACTCCTAAAATTTCCGCCTGAAAGACACTACATTCCGCAGAAAAACTAAAATTTTTCTTAGATAAAGACACCTGCTTCTAGTTTAACCAATTTTTATTTAATAGTTTTGGAACAAATCGTTGTCTTTATATCTTATATCTGCCAAAAGAAAAACGTGTAAAACGTAATGAAATTTTGTTAAGATCACTACAAACCTTCAGTCGGTAGCTACGACCTAGCTTCTCACACCACTTATGTTGTGTTTCATACACAAGTGGCGGGAGCTACAATTTAAAATCGACTATAAATAACAGATTTTTTGAGAAGCTTATCATGGCAATTTTATTTTACTCTCAGAGTTTTTGCCAGAAATCAAATGGAAAAAAGTCAACGAAGAAATATTTTTCATGTTTCATTTTGCTGGAGATGTTCGACCTAGGATTTGAACCGTACTCTCACTATCTACTAGACTACGGTGACTTCATGGTCTTAAAAACACCCAAAATTTCCACCTAAAAAAACTGCATTTTAACAAGAAACTTTTTCGTAGATTAAGACTCGTACTTCTGGATCTCCCAGTCTTTTTTAATGGTTTCGGAATAAATCGTATTCTTTCTACCTTATACCTGTCAAGAGAAAGATGTTGTTGAAAAAGAAATTTAGACTTGAAAGACGCTGTGTTTAGATACACTGAAGAATCTGCCCTAAAAATATTACTCGATATTGATTGTACTTATCTAGATTGAAGCATCTTAAAGAATGATGAGAACTGACAGTTTGCTTTGCCTTTTATATTGATTAAAATGAAGGTGGAATCCTTATACCAATATAACTCGTTTACACGTTTAAATACAGAAGTTAAGGTAGAATTAGCCAAACGTTCAAGGAACGTAAAGGAACGTACATTCATTTCTAACATGTGAAAGGCAATGAGAACGGTTAACCAAACATAATAGAATTTTGATAAGCCTCTGCATTATATTGATAGGCCATAAACGAACGTACGTTCCATTGTGTTGCGTGAACGTTTGGCTAATTCTACCTTTAGTGTTAAATTAAATGTTTTGAAATAATTCGCCAACAATTCAATTGTTTTTAGGGAGAGAAGTAAAATTGGAACACAATGTAGTGAACGACTTCGATCACAAAAAGAAAAAAAACAAAAAAAAAAAAAAAAATTTTTTTTTGTTTTGTCTTGATCAAAACAATACAAAATCATTCACCCCACCCTTGTCAGTTAGAGTGAGGACATTATGCATTCGATTACCGACTTAAGTAACTGCATGACATAATCTTATACAGTACTTATGGTAGTATAGTATTTTCATATGGTAACAGTGCCTTCATCGGTATTAAATTCACTTGAGTTTGTTAACAGTGTTGCCATTCATGAGTGTGTAAGAATATAAATTGCTATTATGGAACGAATGAGAGTTGTAAAACTTTGTATTTTACTGATAATAAAAGAAAAGAAAAATGTATTTTCTTTTCCTAATATGTTGAATGTTATTAAAATAGTAGTCATTTTACGCAATATAATGAATATTTGTTTATTGGTATTCGGCCGGTCGAGTGACAGGGTTGCTTTTTACTGATCGAAAAGACCAAAAGAAACGGAAAAATACAACTCTATTTAACGAAAAAAACTTAACCAACGCTTCCTTCTATTCAACATCATTCTTCTCATGACAGATATAAAAGCTGGTGTAGAGAAGAAAAAGCTCTTTCCTTTTCTTTTCTTTTGTTTCTGTGTACTCGGTTACTTGTTTACTTTTAAACGCTTTTCTATTGTTACGTGGAAGAAAGAAATATCGAAACCAGCATATTGACTACATCCACAGATCACGGGGATCTGTTCTAGAAAATCCAGAGGGAACAACAGCGTGCCCAACAATTCCTCGGTATATTATATTATCGAAAGGCGTTTATAATCATGTGTATACCTACTCCCCATACGTATCCACATGGTCATCATAATCAACTTTAGTTCAACATAACCTCAAATCCTCAGTATCATCTTATTCAACAATTCATCTGTATCATATCGAAAGCGTTTATAATCATGTGTATACCTACTCCTCAAACGTATCCACATGGTCATCATCATCAACTTTAGTTCAACATAACCTCAAATCCTCAGTATCATCTTATTCAACAATTCATCTGTATATTATCAAAAGGCGTTTATAATCATGGGTATACCTACTCCTCAAACGTATCCACATGGTCATCATAATCAACTTTAGTTCAACATAACCTCAAATCCTCAGTATCATCGAATTCAACAATTCATCTGTATATTATCAAAAGGCGTTTATAATCATGGGTATACCTACTCCTCAAACGTATCCACATGGTCATCATAATCAACTTTAGTTCAACATAACCTCAAATCCTCAGTATCCTCTTATTCAACAATTCATCTGTATCATATCGAAAGCGTTTATAATCATGTGTATACCTACTCCTCAAACGTATCCACATGGTCATCATCATCAACTTTAGTTCAACATAACCTCAAATCCTCAGTATCATCTTATTCAACAATTCATCTGTATATTATCAAAAGGCGTTTATAATCATGGGTATACCTACTCCTCAAACGTATCCACATGGTCATCATAATCAACTTTAGTTCAACATAACCTCAAATCCTCAGTATCATCGAATTCAACAATTCATCTGTATATTATCAAAAGGCGTTTATAATCATGGGTATACCTACTCCTCAAACGTATCCACATGGTCATCATCATCAACTTTAGTTCAACATAACCTCAAATCCTCAGTATCCTCTTATTCAACAATTCATCTGTATCATATCGAAAGCGTTTATAATCATGTGTATACCTACTCCTCAAACGTATCCACATGGTCATCATCATCAACTTTAGTTCAACATAACCTCAAATCCTCAGTATCATCTTATTCAACAATTCATCTGTATATTATCAAAAGGCGTTTATAATCATGGGTATACCTACTCCTCAAACGTATCCACATGGTCATCATAATCAACTTTAGTTCAACATAACCTCAAATCCTCAGTATCATCGAATTCAACAATTCATCTGTATATTATCAAAAGGCGTTTATAATCATGGGTATACCTACTCCTCAAACGTATCCACATGGTCATCATAATCAACTTTAGTTCAACATAACCTCAAATCCTCAGTATCCTCTTATTCAACAATTCATCTGTATCATATCCTCAAACGTATCCCCCCCAGGTTTTATTTAATTAGTATTAATGAAGTAGGTTATCTTAATCTAGACAAGCTCTCTACTTTCCTTCCTTGTAGTCAACAGCATCGTCGCGGAGAGGCCTCATCGCTGATTACTGCTGTCCTAAGGGTAAGTGAAAGTTATATTGTTTATATGAATTATTATTATTCTCTTGAGTGTATGCTCCCATTAATTTTTTTATATGAATTTCTAATTATAATTTAGTTTTAAGCACCTCATATATCTAATGTTTTGGATTTTGCCATTATTATCATTGTTACTGTAGATTTTGTTATTTGTAGATAATCATGGACATGACCCTTAATCATGACCTTAATCTATCAGCATACACATTTTGTGTCATGATATAGATTTTACATAATTTTAAATTTTTATTACTCCCTAAAAGTAGGCATTTATTAACGTTATTGAAATTGTAGGATTGATTTAGGTCGTTTTTTTTTTTTTTCAGGACGACTTTTCTAAGTACTTCTATGCTAATATTGAGAGCTTTTGTCTTTCGCGGGTTTGCCCGATTTTTGTTAATTTAGTTTTTTTTTAGTTCCTGGTACATCCGGAAGATTACCGCTTTAATGGCATTTATATATCTTCAATCGGAAAGTTTGGTAATTGAACCTAGTAAATTTTTTCTTTCGATTGAGGGTGTATAATATGCAGATTTGTCTGAAATTTAAGTTTCGGTTGTATCAAGTTAGGAGATTTGTTTTAGGATTTAGTTGTATCTGTGTATATACGGGGCCTTTGGCTGCCATTGAATTTTTTTTTGGGATATGATTATATTGATTAAATTTTATAAGTAGTTTTGTATAATTAAGCTGTTAATAAATTTTCAAAATGAATAATTGATTTTGTGTAATTCTCTCTTATGGATTGACTGTGCTAGGCTGACGATATTTAGGGATCTTAGTATACATTTGCGCTCCTAAGATACAGGTATAGGGAGGGTGAAGACGCGTGGTTTCTCAATACACCTGAGAGACCTAATTCAAGAGTGAGGATAATTAACCCTTGTTTTTATATATTTCACTGAGTAGTATAGTGGGGCTTTATTTGTTTTGTTTCTATACTACTCGTAACATTTAGAGTAACTATAGTAATTAATATCCTAGGGAGTCTTTATAAATTAATGTGTAGCAAGACCAAGGCGGCTAAACTAGGTCAAGAACCCCCCCACCCGACTGCTAGCTAGCGAATCATAGGCTCCCGCCGACCTGCTTTAGACGATCCTTTATGAGTGAGTCCCTGCTCTGCTTGTGTATCTACAGGAAACCTGAGACCTCTGTGGTGTGCATTCCGAAGGGAATGGAAATGGAAATGGCACGTATATGGTGTCCATCACAAAGCAGGTGCATGGTGATTCTTCTTTCAGACGAGTGCAACGGAAACATGTTATCCCCTATCAGATTTGCTCCTGCACATTACAGTGAAATGGCGCTTTTGTTTCTTTTGATTCATTAGCGACCATTACGTTGAATGATCGCCCTTCCATTTACATCTGGAAGGAGTTGTTTTTCTGTCGCATGGGGATATCTGATTAAAATTTACATCTTTGTTTTTGTTCGTGCACATTACAGTTATTGGGCGCTGTTCTTGTCGTCGTGAGAAGCATAGTGTCCATTCCCTTGATGATCGCACTTCTCGTTTACTTCGGGAGAAAGACGTTTTCATGTTGCATAACATTCTGATAAACATTTGCAATTATTATTATATATATATTTTTGCTCTTGCACATTATAGAAATGGCGCCCAACGTGGGGCAGGAATCTTAAACCCCAACCCGGGGCTGAAGGAATCTTAAACCCCACCAACTGGGGGTACAAGAATCCTGAATTTTGTTTGCGATTTTTGTCTCCCAATAAGATTTTTTTTTTCTGTCTTCTTTTCAATTTCAAGTTTTCCGAAAAATTTTAGTGGTTGTGTAGTACGGAACGGTTTCGGTAGATAATGGACGTAACTATTCAGGATATGTAGGTGCTTGAGATATTTTAGTTCGAGTAGCCTAACCGAATAACAATGCATCCATCCTTTTGCCGGGACTGGGGAAGTATTGCATTGTCATTACTTATTTCATTAGAATTTTTTTTTTTTTTTTTTTTTTTTTTTTTTTTTTTTTTTTCTTTCTTTAATATAGAGTTCACTTTTGTCGGTGGAATTTTTTACGGTGGTGTAGTGCGGAACTGTTTCGGTGAATGATTGATGTATATATTCAGGACATTTATGTGCTTGAGAATTTTCAGTTCGAGCAGCATAACCGAATATCAATGCATCAATTCTTTTATGGTGATGGGGAAGTACTGCATGGCTGTGTCTTGTTTCATTGAAATCTGTTTTTAATAGTTCAATTTTTCGCTGGAATTTATTACCAGTGGTGTAGTGCGGAACTATTTCGGTGGATGAGTGATGTACATATTCGGGATATTTAGGTGCTTGAGAGATTTCAGTTCGAGTAGCCTAACCGAATATCAATGCATCAATTCTTTTACCGGTAATGAGGAAGTATTGCATTGCTGTTACTTATTTCAGTGCAATTTGCTGTGAAATATTGTTTAATTGGGGTTATATTAAGTTGGGATTAACAATCTGTAGCTGTTGAGATTATATTATTAATTTGAATAATGGGAATTAATATCCACTGTTATTGGATGGACTTAGGTGTGTTCTTAGTGTTCACTCAGGATATTCATTAATCTGTCTTAGTATCCCCAAGGTTAATTATGTTTGCTCCTTCGTTCGGCCTGGCTCAGTCGGCCATATGAGAGAAATTTTTTTTTATGAATTTATTTACAGACTCATAATTTTGTTTTTTTTTTTTATTTATCTACGGACCCCGATTTTAGTTGCGGAAGCGTTTTTCTATCGGGGATATTTTTTATCTTGGATTAGTTTTTTTTTTATTTTTCATCGATTAAATTAGATTTTTTTTTAGTTATTCTTGGATTAGTTTTGGATGTATTGTTGAGTAGTGAGCGAGTTCGTGGACAATGTCGTTGCCAAGAACTCCACCTCATTCGTCAGCGTCGGTTGCGATTATGTCATCTAATCCAATTCCAAATGTAGCTGGAGGATCAGATCGAAATGGTCCTATTTGTACGGAGAGTATGGATGAGAAAGCTCCGTGCATGATTTTGACTCGTTGCAATCATATATTTCATAGAACCTGTATAGAGGATTGTGAAGGAAGGCCCGTTGGCACCTATCATGCTAAAGATATTCGGTCATAAGGTTACCCGGACAAAGTGTTGGAAATTTAATAAGCTCGTTCTTTTTCTTCCTATCATGATGGGCAATTGCCTTATGTTATGCAGTTTTGTAGTGAACGACTTCGATCACAAAAAGAAAAAAAACAAAAAAAAAAAAAAAAAAATTTTTTTTTTGTTTTGTCTTGATCAAAACAATACAAAATCATTCACCCCACCCTTGTCAGTTAGAGTGAGGACATTATGCATTCGATTACCGACTTAAGTAACTGCATGACATAATCTTATACAGTACTTATGGTAGTATAGTATTTTCATATGGTAACAGTGCCTTCATCGGTATTAAATTCACTTGAGTTTGTTAACAGTGTTGCCATTCATGAGTGTGTAAGAATATAAATTGCTATTATGGAACGAATGAGAGTTGTAAAACTTTGTATTTTACTGATAATAAAAGAAAAGAAAAACGTATTTTCTTTTCCTAATATGTTGAATGTTATTAAAATAGTAGTCATTTTACGCAATATAATGAATATTTGTTTATTGGTATTCGGCCGGTCGAGTGACAGGGTTGCTTTTTACTGATCGAAAAGACCAAAAGAAACGGAAAAATACAACTCTATTTAACGAAAAAAACTTAACCAACGCTTCGTTCTATTCAACATCATTCTTCTCATGACAGATATAAAAGCTGGTGTAGAGAAGAAAAAGCTCTTTCCTTTTCTTTTCTTTTGTTTCTGTGTACTCGGTTACTTGTTTACTTTTAAACGCTTTTCTATTGTTACGTGGAAGAAAGAAATATCGAAACCAGCATATTGACTACATCCACAGATCACGGGGATCTGTTCTAGAAAATCCAGAGCGAACAACAGCGTGCCCAACAATTCCTCGGTATATTATATTATCGAAAGGCGTTTATAATCATGTGTATACCTACTCCCCATACGTATCCACATGGTCATCATAATCAACTTTAGTTCAACATAACCTCAAATCCTCAGTATCATCTTATTCAACAATTCATCTGTATCATATCGAAAGCGTTTATAATCATGTGTATACCTACTCCTCAAACGTATCCACATGGTCATCATCATCAACTTTAGTTCAACATAACCTCAAATCCTCAGTATCATCTTATTCAACAATTCATCTGTATATTATCAAAAGGCGTTTATAATCATGGGTATACCTACTCCTCAAACGTATCCACATGGTCATCATAATCAACTTTAGTTCAACATAACCTCAAATCCTCAGTATCATCGAATTCAACAATTCATCTGTATATTATCAAAAGGCGTTTATAATCATGGGTATACCTACTCCTCAAACGTATCCACATGGTCATCATAATCAACTTTAGTTCAACATAACCTCAAATCCTCAGTATCCTCTTATTCAACAATTCATCTGTATCATATCGAAAGCGTTTATAATCATGTGTATACCTACTCCTCAAACGTATCCACATGGTCATCATCATCAACTTTAGTTCAACATAACCTCAAATCCTCAGTATCATCTTATTCAACAATTCATCTGTATATTATCAAAAGGCGTTTATAATCATGGGTATACCTACTCCTCAAACGTATCCACATGGTCATCATAATCAACTTTAGTTCAACATAACCTCAAATCCTCAGTATCATCGAATTCAACAATTCATCTGTATATTATCAAAAGGCGTTTATAATCATGGGTATACCTACTCCTCAAACGTATCCACATGGTCATCATAATCAACTTTAGTTCAACATAACCTCAAATCCTCAGTATCCTCTTATTCAACAATTCATCTGTATCATATCGAAAGCGTTTATAATCATGTGTATACCTACTCCTCAAACGTATCCACATGGTCATCATCATCAACTTTAGTTCAACATAACCTCAAATCCTCAGTATCATCTTATTCAACAATTCATCTGTATATTATCAAAAGGCGTTTATAATCATGGGTATACCTACTCCTCAAACGTATCCACATGGTCATCATAATCAACTTTAGTTCAACATAACCTCAAATCCTCAGTATCATCGAATTCAACAATTCATCTGTATATTATCAAAAGGCGTTTATAATCATGGGTATACCTACTCCTCAAACGTATCCACATGGTCATCATAATCAACTTTAGTTCAACATAACCTCAAATCCTCAGTATCCTCTTATTCAACAATTCATCTGTATCATATCCTCAAACGTATCCCCCCCAGGTTTTATTTAATTAGTATTAATGAAGTAGGTTATCTTAATCTAGACAAGCTCTCTACTTTCCTTCCTTGTAGTCAACAGCATCGTCGCGGAGAGGCCTCATCGCTGATTACTGCTGTCCTAAGGGTAAGTGAAAGTTATATTGTTTATATGAATTATTATTATTCTCTTGAGTGTATGCTCCCATTAATTTTTTTATATGAATTTCTAATTATAATTTAGTTTTAAGCACCTCATATATCTAATGTTTTGGATTTTGCCATTATTATCATTGTTACTGTAGATTTTGTTATTTGTAGATAATCATGGACATGACCCTTAATCATGACCTTAATCTATCAGCATACACATTTTGTGTCATGATATAGATTTTACATAATTTTAAATTTTTATTACTCCCTAAAAGTAGGCATTTATTAACGTTATTGAAATTGTAGGATTGATTTAGGTCGTTTTTTTTTTTTCAGGACGACTTTTCTAAGTACTTCTATGCTAATATTGAGAGCTTTTGTCTTTCGCGGGTTTGCCCGATTTTTGTTAATTTAGTTTTTTTTTAGTTCCTGGTACATCCGGAAGATTACCGCTTTAATGGCATTTATATATCTTCAATCGGAAAGTTTGGTAATTGAACCTAGTAAATTTTTTCTTTCGATTGAGGGTGTATAATATGCAGATTTGTCTGAAATTTAAGTTTCGGTTGTATCAAGTTAGGAGATTTGTTTTAGGATTTAGTTGTATCTGTGTATATACGGGCCTTTGGCTGCCATTGAATTTTTTTTTGGGATATGATTATATTGATTAAATTTTATAAGTAGTTTTGTATAATTAAGCTGTTAATAAATTTTCAAAATGAATAATTGATTTTGTGTAATTCTCTCTTATGGATTGACTGTGCTAGGCTGACGATATTTAGGGATCTTAGTATACATTTGCGCTCCTAAGATACAGGTATAGGGAGGGTGAAGACGCGTGGTTTCTCAATACACCTGAGAGACCTAATTCAAGAGTGAGGATAATTAACCCTTGTTTTTATATATTTCACTGAGTAGTATAGTGGGGCTTTATTTGTTTTGTTTCTATACTACTCGTAACATTTAGAGTAACTATAGTAATTAATATCCTAGGGAGTCTTTATAAATTAATGTGTAGCAAGACCAAGGCGGCTAAACTAGGTCAAGAACCCCCCCACCCGACTGCTAGCTAGCGAATCATAGGCTCCCGCCGACCTGCTTTAGACGATCCTTTATGAGTGAGTCCCTGCTCTGCTTGTGTATCTACAGGAAACCTGAGACCTCTGTGGTGTGCATTCCGAAGGGAATGGAAATGGAAATGGCACGTATATGGTGTCCATCACAAAGCAGGTGCATGGTGATTCTTCTTTCAGACGAGTGCAACGGAAACATGTTATCCCCTATCAGATTTGCTCCTGCACATTACAGTGAAATGGCGCTTTTGTTTCTTTTGATTCATTAGCGACC
This sequence comes from Sarcophaga caerulescens, assembly GCA_927399465.1. Lineage (NCBI taxonomy): Eukaryota > Metazoa > Arthropoda > Insecta > Diptera > Sarcophagidae > Sarcophaga > Sarcophaga caerulescens. The sequence continues at coordinate 98,948,924 of OV656873.1, read as the reverse complement.
ATTACGTTGAATGATCGCCCTTCCATTTACATCTGGAAGGAGTTGTTTTTCTGTCGCATGGGGATATCTGATTAAAATTTACATCTTTGTTTTTGTTCGTGCACATTACAGTTATTGGGCGCTGTTCTTGTCGTCGTGAGAAGCATAGTGTCCATTCCCTTGATGATCGCACTTCTCGTTTACTTCGGGAGAAAGACGTTTTCATGTTGCATAACATTCTGATAAACATTTGCAATTATTATTATATATATATTTTTGCTCTTGCACATTATAACAATTATCGCACACTGTCTATGAATGTTTTAAAAACTCGAAAGTGTCAATTCTGATACAAACTGGCGGTCATCACTACATTTTATTGTATTGGCTACATACTGTGCTTGTGTATAGGTATTCTTGTCTAATATTTACCATTTATTTTTTTTGATATTTTGGCTTAATTAGTTGTTAATTAATAAAAATTATAATTTGGTTTTATTTTAATTATATTTTCGTTTTCTATTTTAAAAACTAATCGCATACCCAACATGTGCATTAAAACAACAGCATAAAATCTAAACACACACACACACATTTACATAAATTTTATGATTATTAAAGTTTCACAAAATATGGTAAACTGTTGTGGTGGTATATGTGGGTACAAGAAAGCAAGTATAATTAGCCTTGTATACGTACGTAGCCATTATAATTTTTCTTCTCTCTATTTCTAGCATACCATATATACACACACACATACACGTTAACCAACACATAGAAAAGTTTGTTTTAGCCTTGATACATTTTGTTAAAAGTTTTTTCCCCCTGTTTTATAAGTAAATTTTAAACACGTTTGTTCAAGTAGTGGTGGAATAGAAAAAAATATATGTATGTATTGGTGTATATATGAATATATTTATTTTAGTTGTTGTTTGTTTGTTTTTTATAATTAATATGCTAAAATCTAGTTATACTCCATTCATGTGAGTAAAAAACCATGTAGAAAAATAAGTATTAACACTGTTTCCATTCATTGTTTTAAATTTATGTTATATTGGGTTGTTCGGAAAGTACTTTCTTTTTTTTTTTTTTTTTTGTGAAAATGAAAGACAGTTTTCGTATAATAAACTAAAACTTTATTAAATTATGTATATTGAATTTGATAAATTTAACCTCAATTCGATCTCACGTGTTGTTATTCGCCGGTTCTCATCAACTAATGCCTTTATTGCGTCTTTATCAGCTTCAACCGGCCTTCCCGAATGTGGATCGAAATTTAGCGAACCAGTTCTGCCACTGGCGTACTGTCAACACACTTTCTACATACACATTGGTCAATTTCTTTTTTCCTTGAACAGCATTTTTACCCTTTCTGTAGTAAAACAGTAGGATATGTCGAAAATGCTGCCTTTCGTTCTCGATATTTAAAAGGGCACCAACCAAAAACTACTGCGTAGAATTAATTGGAATTTTTCACACACAAGTCTTACTATCTACATATATGAGCTCTCAAAGCATATAAAAATTAATTATAAATTATACGGTTTAAGTGTGAAGTTGGGTGCAAAAAAATACAATTAAATCCTCTGTCGGTAAAAAAAAACGAAATTACTTTCCGAACAACCCAATAATAAACGAAGAATTTTTCGCATTATGTTGTCAATACAATGTATGTTGTCAGTACAAATGTAGCTTTAAAAAGCTCTAGAAATAGAAAATGCAGGAGCTCAATAACAATGGGATTCAAATGGTTTTAATTGACTTTAAATAATTTTCATGCACATGTTCAATAAAAGTATTGCCCTTGTCTATTGTGTGGAGTGTTGGCTTATTAGATCACAGCCCGTGATTTAAGTCCTGGCTCAGACATCTCGAACTTAACAAAACATGAGAAAAATGCTCTGAGAATAAAAAAAATGCCATGAAAAATTTTTCAAAAATCTGTAGCTCGTAGTCGACTTTAAACTGTAGGTCCCACCACTCATAGATAAAAATTAACACACACAACATACATAAGTGGTGTAAGAAGCTAGGTCGTTACCCTGACTGAAGGGTTATTTATAATGAATATTTCAACTAAAACCCGAGCATTATCTGCAGTGCTTAGAAATGGACGGTCTTTCATTATAAGATTAGGGTACAAACTAGTCTTACGTACCTTTAGAAAGAAAATAGCTTTGATTTGAAATTGTGCTCAGTGCTATGACACAAGAAGTTCCCTATAGTCTGTGGATCAAATCAGATTGTGCACAGTTGTTATCGCATAAATTCTGAAATGCGACCTCTTTAGATTAAACTGCTATTTAAACCAAGATCTGTGTCCTGAGTTAATTGAAATTGTTTTTAAAGGAATAAAAGCTGTTGTCCCCAGACATCAACAGAAAAGTGTCGCATTGAAATGCCAATAAAATTATTATGCTCAATATACAACGCCTTGTGTTGTATTCGAAAATGAATCTTTTCGTAGGTTAAGTTAGGTTAGCGGATAGCTTGATATAGTCCATATGGCCAATTGTGTTACCCAGTGTGAGGTTTGAACCATTCCGAGCTCGGGATGAAACCGGTAAGTTCCCTCAGTTCCGGTCAGTTCCACTATGCCCAGATATTCTAACGTTCTGCTACCCAAAAATCAATGACGTTTGTTTTGAAGTTCAGGGCACCCACATAGAAGGTGTTGTACCGATTTCGTTTCCTCCACATCATGACAATTTCTGTAGTAATGCTGGTGGAGCAGAATTGGAGCAGTGAAGCTACCAATAGCGCAGTGTCCCTTTTGAATTCCTGTTAGAATGCGAATCGTTCTCTTTTCGAACTTAAGTAGTTCCGTGGTTTTCCCGCTGTCCACAGCAATTTTAAAATTAACCAACCAGATATTTTGGACCACCCATGGTTTGTTGAATTCCATGCTGCTTTTTCCAATTTGGAAAAGTATTCATGTAGAGGCAAATGTATCCCCTCTATTGTCTCCTCCTCAGACATCTCCGATCCCTTGCATTACAGTTCGTTTCCAACTACTGAAGCCCTTTGATTTGGCGAGATGGGATCCCAGCGCCTTGATTGCTGCTTGACTGCCCACACATATGATAAAGTTTGAGGGAGGTAAGTTCTTGTATTCGACCTCGCGTGTATCTTGTTCAATAGCCAAAATGACACGTTCGTTTTATCGGAATAGACCCCAGATCCAATTCCACATTCCATTTTCGACCCATTGGTGAAGATCGTTATGTCATCGTCATCGATGACAGATCTTTTTCATAGCTGGCGATGAAGAGTCATGAAGTTTAGGCATAAATGCTGAAGTGATCCGATTTAAATGGAATCGCCAAAACTAAGAAATAACAAAAAATTGTGTTGGATTAGCTGCTACAACAGAAGAACCACAAACCCGACCTTCTGCAAACTTTCCCCTTTACAACTTATTGGTGTTCATTCTTAAGGATAACAAAGCTGTCCAATTTAAAAAATTTTTTTTTGTTTCTGTGTTAGTCTAGTGTAGCACCAGTCAATGGTATTTCAAGTTCGAAGTTTATTTTTAAATGCTAATTTCACACATTTTGAGTTTCTATGTTCATTAATATTCTCGTATTACGTGAGTGTATATGAGTTACTTTAGATGCTTTTAAATTTATTTCACATCGTCAGGAAAGTTTTTTATTTAAGGAGTCAATTACAAATAACTCATCTGACATTTTCCTTAATAGGTTTTGAAGTTTAATTTGATTTTTGCACGCATTTACGTTGCAAAAAAGAAAAGAAAAGTAATTTCATTAGAATTGCATGATTACAGGCAAAGCATTTTTCCTTTTAGGGAAATTTAATTTTGGGAAAATTGGGTTTTTTTGCCACTTCCTATTCTATTAAAATGAAAGTGACTGAAAACAAAAATTGAGGCATTTAACCCTTTTTGGCATATATAAAAATTAATGTATTATAGAAGGGAACATTAGCACGTAAACCCTCTAAAAGGAATTATTAATGTTTTCTTATGTTCAATGTGTGTGTCATATTTTATACATTTTATGTGTGGCAAAATGAGAAATTTTATTGAATAATAAATCAAAAAAAAACGTAATAAAGTTCTACATCAAAGCATATTTAATTTCAATTCAGTTGAAAGCAGTACTTAAAAGGAAACACAAAAATTCATGAAATTCTACTTGTAATCAAATTAATTTTCAGCTTAAGTATCAGAGTGAGCCTAAGGTACAACTAAATTCATTGAAAAATATTTCTTCTTTAAAAAACTTCATTCCGAAACTTGTATTATTCGATCAAATTTATTCTTGTTCCATACGCACAAATCTCTATAAAGGGAGAGCGGCATTCGGACGTGTACAGCCAATGTGGCTGAAGCTCACAAATATCCACACGAATCAAGCTCAGAATAATCATCGCATGTGTAAAATCGACATTGTTGTACGAAAGGGAAACCTAAACCAAAAAAACTACAGGTATTCATCAACAAGTGCTTCGTAATCCTATGCGAAATACTCTGTCCAAATAACATCAGCAACATGGCTCTCTGGAACCTCACCAACGAGAAAGCCATAACAATTCAGATAAAACGTAGGAAATGGTGATGGATCAGCTTCAGAAAAAATGCTGATAGCCGTGGCCGGTTAAGGAACACCTGGAGATATTCGATACTCCAAGATCTAGAACAGAGCAAAATAACAGCAATCAACCGGATAAGATGGAAATGCTTTGTGGAAGCCATATACTCCCAATAGGGGTAATGGAAAAAAACGCACAAGGATTTAATCTTATTAACCTAATTAACTCAGTCTAGTAGATAGTGTGTTGGCTTAATAGACGTAAGGCCACGGTTCAAACCCGAGGTCAGACATCAAAACGAAAATATAAAAAAAAAATATTTCTTCGGTGACTTCCTCTCAGCAGATTTCTGGCAAAAACTCTGAGAGTAAATAAAAATTTCCATGAAAAGTTTCTCTGTAGGTCCCACCACTTATGTATAAAATTAACACACTCAACATAAGTGGTATGAGAAACCAGGTCCATAATCCTAACTGAAGTCTTGTAATGACAAATTATGTATGTATGTATGTAACTCAGTCTAGGTGGTCCGACGCTACAATGCTATTAATATAACCTTTCTGTGATTATAGGAAATCATTTTATTTGATCAGACCATACAGATACAGCTTTATGGTTGCCCAATCGATGCCCATTCACCTTGAATAAGATAACCATAAACATGTGCTGAAGATTATCATAAGCCACAGCATGAGGATGTGGATTATGTTCATCTGAAAACCCGCTGGTATAACACCATCAGGCCCTGAAGATTTAAAGGAATAGAAGCTTTTCATTGTTCGTACAATGCGAAGTGTGGAAATAAGTTTCAAGAAGTACACCTACAGTGTCTATTTACTATTGGTAGACCAGGATCCATCATATTTGCTAATATAAGATGGTATTGTAAAACGCACTAGTTACTAGGCTACGCCAAATTCAACACAGAAAATGACTTAAAAATGTAAACCGAAAAATTCTTTTTATTCTTAAGAAAAATATAAAGTTTTAAACAACAAAATAATTTCAAAGAATTTTATTTAAAAGACAAACCATTCAACAAAGAAAATTGCCCTCTATCAACAACCATGATACTTTTCCATACACTTTCTAAATACTCTTCTTCAAATATGCCAACTCTTTTACAAAGTTCTTCTTCTTCTGTTTTTTATGCTTTTACTTCACATCTATTGTGGTCCTGTGTGTGTGTGTCCTGTGTTCGAAAAATGCAATTTTTCTTAAATAAATAAAGTTTTAAAATTCACTTCCAGTATGCATGTATGTGTGTGCGTGCACTGTTTGAACCACAGACAACAGCACTTATGCGTATGTTGCCACACATTTCGGTTTCGTTTAACAGATGGAACAGAACTCTTATCTCAATGACCATGTTGTGCCAGTATAAGGATGTTTTTAAAGTAATTTTATAATTAAACAAGGAAACTTTTCTTACACAGCACTTCCTTTGAATTGGTCTGCTCATGTCTTGTCTTGCTTGAGTTTCTCTTGTCAAGAGTTTGGTCCCTTTTTTAGGTTTTTTTTTCTTTGGGAAAAACAAAAGTTTTTCCATCATGTTCTTGGTGGCTGGTTGTTGGTTAAACAATATGTGTGAGTACTTGGAGAAAATTGCATACAAGAAAAGAGACAAACTTTTCCTAAATGGTTATTTAGCAAGTAAACTGAAAACGTGCTCTATTAAGACGGGTTGTTTTAAAGAACAAATTTAATGCAAAAAATTTTACAAACAAAAAAGGACGAAAAACTCAATTAACAGAAATTGCTTAGAGATTATTTTTGGTCAGTAATATTCAAAGGCAACCAAATACAATAACAACCAAATAAATAGTATATCGTAAGAATTCTCCAATTATTTATAATAATGCAACAACAACAACAAATTACAAACTTACAAAATTGTCTTTAACTTTAACTAAACTTTCCTTTAACATTTGCCGATATCCAAGGTCTTTTACAAACACATACGAAATGTTTCTTATACATTGCTAAACATTTTCAAATAAAGTTCTTATGACCACAGTATTATTCTGTGTACAGTAAGCTCTCGATTTACAGCACTTCGAATTACGTCGTTATTCGATTTACATCGAATCTTAGATCTTTGTCGATGACTTGCATATTCTTAAGCAAATTTGGCGATAACTTGCATTTTCTTAAGTAAATTTGTCGATAACTTACATTTGATCTTGTTGTTATTGTTTTAACACCATTAGAGGATATACTACAAAAGAAAAGCTGAACTTTATAACATAACATTTGTAGCAGAATCTGCAAATGCAGTGAAGATAAGAGTGAAGTTATCCAAAAAATTAAAACAATTAATTGCTGAGGGTGGATATATCACTCAGCAAGATTTTGATGTGGACTAGACTGGATTATGTTGTAAACGAGTGCCTAAAATGAGAGGACAAAAGATTTCAAATATAAACTTACGTTACTATCTGGTGGAAATGTTGCTGGAGATTTTAAGATTTTAAGTCGTCGCAGTACAGAAGCTGATGTACTGTCAAATACTCCAACAAAACCGAAATATGAAAACATATTTCTTCGGCGACTTCCTCTCAGCAGATTTCTGGTAAAAACCTTGAGAGTCAATAAAATTGCCATGAAAAAGTTTCTCAATAATCTGTCGTTCAAATTCGACTTTAAACTGTAGGTCCCGCCACTAATGGATAAATTTAACACACACAACATAAGTAGTGTGATAGGCTAGGTCGTAATCCTAACCAAACAGTTGTAATGGCAACGTAGTTATAACAGCAACGCAGCTACCACCCATGTTGTGTGTGTTAATTTTATCAATCTACAGTTTAATCTGGACTCCGAACAACATATTTGAGAAACTTTTCCTGGCAATATATCTTCATTAACTATTCTAGTGTAGGGTATACAATAAGTATAGCAATTCTCTGATAATGTCTTACTTTCAGAATTACAAAATAGAAAATTTCTTTTCCTCTCTTTTATGCTCTTAAGTTTTCTATAAATTGTCGTTTTTTATACAACAAATTGCATAAAGTTTATGTAATCGTATGCAGACATATGCATAGCGGTACGAGTATCATTGTATAGGTTTTCATATAAGCTTCAACTTATATATAAGCTTATATGGAAAGAATTCACACATACATATACATATGTACGCATGCATGTCTGGTATAAAGGAGAAAAGCATTGCCGCTTTGTAAGGTAAAACATCTGCATTTCGGTTTACTTAAGTCATCTGTTTACAAAGCAAGGTACAGTTGATACTGTAAAAGGATATTTTGTTATAATCTTTAATCGTCTGTGTAAATTTCATATGGCAAAACTGACATCGTTTAGATATGCTCCCATTGCCAGCACAAATCTTCTCACTATGAGCACTAATTCTCTCATTGCTGCTAATAAAAATAGAAGTTAGCTTAGCGAAAAATTCTATTCCACTAGAATTCATTGACCCTTTATTAGTATAGAGAGGACCCGATTTACTTTAATTCTACCTAATACGGTATTAAGATATGCACGTTTATTGCGCAAATCGCTATAAACGCCATTATTGAACTCAATATTTCATATAAAGTTTCAATTAATTATTGCGCAATAAATACGCAAATTGTTATAATATTGAGTAAAACTTAAAGTGCAGCACTGTCATAAGTGTGTTTAGTAAGCGTATTACAATTAACCGAACACTTTCTATAGATATTTGACAACTCAAATGTCAACAACGACAAACAAACACTAATAAACTAACAAACAACACTAATTTTCGCGACCAAAATAAAAACAATGTTGTTGTTTACCAGCCGTCAAATGAATATTGAGTAAGCTGAATTGCGTATATTATTATGCCTGAAAACTTAAAATATTGTACTCAATTAACCGAATATTGACTCAATAACAGTAAATATCTGAACATAGTATAAAACATAATTCACCGCTCTTCACTGAAAACTGGCCCCTATAGACATACGCTTAACAGATTAAAACTACTTCTCTTCTACTGTCTATATTTGTTCAGCACTTGGATCATTCAAAAATTACATAAATACTGCAAACATAGAAACAATAGTGTTACAACGTTGCCTTTGGTAGAAACCAAGTTAGCTATGCTTAACAGTGGTGCTAATTAACCTCAGCTAACATCGCAGAAAGGTCAAGCAGTGTCGAATTTCACAACAACGCTTAACACAGAGTTTGTTGTATGTACACAAGAATGATGGCAACCCTATCATTCTAGTTACTGCTACAGTATAACAATCACCTGCTTAGCTGGAAAACTAAAAACAGTAATGAAATCGAAGTAGTCTAGTAGGAAGTATGATTGCTTATTAGACGTGAGACTATGGCTCAAACCTTACAAAACATTTGCAGTGTGAGAAGCTAGCTTGCAATCCTGACTAAAGAGATGTAATGACCACTTAAGTAAGTCAGAAACAAAGTAACATACATACATAATTGGTCATTACAACCCTTCAGTCAGGATTACGACCTAGTTTCTCACACCACTTATGTTGTGTGCGTTAATTTTATACATGAGTGGCGGGATCTACAGTTTAAATTTTTATTCCGAACGACAGATTTTTGCGAAGCTTTTCATGGCAATTTTATTTACTCTCAGAGTTTTTGTCAGAAATCTGCTGAGAGGCAGTCGCCGAAGAAATATTTTTTTTTCATAATTTCGTTTTGATGTCTCACCTGGGGTTTGAACCGTGGCCTTACGTCAAATAAGCTGACACACTAACTACTAGACTACGGCGACTGCAGAAACAAAGTAAAGAAATAATAAAATAGATGAATGATGTATGCGTTTCTTATGGTGTTTTCTTTTCTACAAAGAAAATGTCACCCTCTTACAAGGTACATTAAAAAAATTTTTGACCAACCCTGTTGTAATGTCATTTTTTATTTGAGAAGAACATAACACAAATATTAAAAAAGGGTATGCCCTCTGTTTACCACTTATTAGAAAAATGAATGAGGAAATGCCAATTTGTTCAAAGGTGTTGCCAGATCGCTAATTTTTCGACTTCATTTTTTGCACGCTTTTTTTTATAACAAAAAAAAAAATATTTTAACACTGTTCTAACATTGAATGCAATTTTTTATACTGCTGACCATGTAGCTTTAATAATCTAATATTTCCTTAAGATTACTTCACAAAACAATGAAAAAATTAACTTCAAATTGGATAAAATTACCAGGCGACTTCTTTTAAATTTCATCTGGTAGCCCTATAAATAAACAAAAGTCATCTGCTTTACAGTGCATTAGCAGCACTCTCGATTTATACAGGGCATAAAATGCAATGCCCTCCACCATTGGCAAGTGAGAATCATTTAGAATAAAACATACCACCCTTTTAGAGGGCGAAACATTTTTAAGAAACAAACGCAAAATTTCATTTTGCGTTAAAAAAATGCACATTTTTTGGTAGAAAAGAAAACACCATTAAATGAACGAAAACGAATATATAATGTTACTCACTGTACTTAATCAATATGTGTACATATACTTGTACAACTTTTATAAGCATATGGATATGTGACACAAATATGTACATGTTTGTATAACGGGTCCTCTTTGATGCAGGTTACATTGAATGCATATTTTAATAATTTCAAAACTAACATCCACCATTCATAACTTTTGACACTTGCATCTCTAAACCAAACTGAACTAACCTGAACTGTCTCTGCAGTAAGCTAAAACTAAACTGTGCTAAAAAGAATGCATAAATGTATGAGCGTGTATGAGCTTTTCCGTTTTTATAGTGATTCATGTTTTATTCTCTTTTTAATTTTATTATGCAAAAATGTGTGTTTCTCTGTGTACAGAAGAGTGTTGGTTTCCTTTTTAATACGCCGCATTCACGTTGTATTCCTTGTGATGGCACATGTATTTCGTTTAGCATTTTTATAGAACGACTGCATTTATTGTTTGTAAAACACCAACTCTTTGATCTCCTGACACAGTGTAGATAAAACGCCATAATCATATGGCATACAATGGATAATAGATGACTTAAGGTTACCATACAATAATAGTATGAACAGCATAATGCAGATCATGCCGAATGAAAGAAATTTTGTTTTAATAGCACAATGCACTAATGATTGTAATTGAATGGCTCAACCTTATCATCATTGTATGCCTTAAATGACATGGAAACTTTATGAAACATTATAGTTTTCTAACTTTTGCTCATTCATTTATCCTTTTTGCTTAGAGTAGCCTGTGGTTTCTATTCTCGAGTGCATTGCAGTTGCCAGTTGCTAAAGTTGAGTTGTTATTGCAGTGCTTATAACAGTGTGCAATAGAACAATTGTTGTTACAACAACAAGAAGAAAAAAAAGAGAGCAAAACTATCGTTTGTTATAAAATCGAAATGATTGTGTAAAGTTTCTAAGCATATATGTAAGTTTTTCCATGAAATCTAAACACATGTAAAACTACAGAAATATGGCTCTGCAAGCAAACACTTATAGATTCACATACATATTTATATCCTTGAATATTGCTAAGCCAACAAACTGTTGCTATAAAGAAAAAGTTCAGCTTGTGTGGTCACTTGTTCTAGATACAAACGAAAATTTATAATTGAAAGTAAAAAGTAAAATGTTTTTATTCTATTTGGTATGTCATTTTCATTTAAAGTTTTTAAACATAATATTTAAATATTCAGAAATTTATTTAAAACATATTTACTATGAATCAAGATCGAGAAAGAGTTAAATTTTTATATGAAACCAATGACTGAGTGCGTAAAATCGATATGTTCCAGTTATGGAATATCCGCAAGTGTACCTTACACACATAATTGGTCATTACAACCTTACAGTCAGGATTACGACCTAGCTTCACACAACACTTACGTTCCGTGTGTTAATTTTATACGTGAGTGGTGGGACCCATAACAACTACGAACGACAGATTTTTTGAGAAACTTTTTCATGGTAATTTTATTTACTCTCAGACTGGTTGCCAATAATCTGCTGAGATGTAATCACCGAAGAGCTACTTTTTTTATTTCGCCAACACACCACCTTCTAAACTATGGCGACTCGTACTGTACAGGATAGAATAAATTTAAAATCGCAATTGGCACATTGTAGTTAGACGGCCTTGTCTTCATATTATTATCACTAGTTATCGTGCCATATTTTTTTCTGAGGCCAACACTCAGGAGATGGACCCTATTCAAGTAGTGTGTTAAAATACAGGAAAGATAGTTTATTGCAGAAACGAAAGAGGGGGTTAGGTCAGGTTGTAGTGGTAGCTTTGATACCAAAAGCCCACTTGAGGGCGAATAGTGGCCCGTTGTGACACCACGAAAGAGGGGGTAGTGAGCAATAATTTTTTTTTTAATGACCAGTACATACATATACCTTCGAGACTTTTTTCGAGAATTGCCTTTTAGTAATATTTCTCACTTTCCTTTTTCTATCGTGTAATCACATATAATGTCAGACAAAAAATCATACAATCGAAAACACCCAGAGTCTCTGGTGGAAATCGAACCCATGGCTTCGGCACTCAAAATTTAGCTCATTACCCATTACTCGACCATCGGGACACCTTACAGTGACCATACGTTGCGTTTTACTGCCCTCACGCTAAATGGGGTAAGCTTATAATGATCCCTCCAAGCGTATTACCCTGACAACCTACAGGATGTTGATCGGGATCAACAAGGACATTTCCCTGTCCAACAACATCTCAGCTCTCAAGTACGCATTATGGTGACTAATTTTTAGCATCGCAGAATCAATATATTTGGACCAGCATTAATTCTTCAGAACTTCCATTTATGCATTCTGGTGATTAACTCTCTTCATTATAAACTCTACAGATTTCAACACAATTAGACAACCCCTCAACTTCTTTCAGTATAGTGTGGTCTGTCTGAAGACCGGTTACCAACTTTAGACTATCACTAAATATTTTGATATATGAAACAAAAATCTCCTGCTATTGTAATTATACAACAAAAGCTTAGATTACCGGAAATGCCAGTGGTTTGGCATTTTCGCTCGTTCATTGTTACGAACAACAACGTCAAGACCTATGGTCTAGCAGAAGGTAGATCTGTTTTCCTTACTTAGCTGACTCAGGTCCCCATACTAGTGTCGAGCTAAACTCTTTACAGACGGGTGTTCGAATGGCTTTGTACTTTCTGTTCAATTTGAACTGAGCACATCTTTTAATGATATGATAAAGACTCCTCACTCATACTCATCAACTCCGAGATGAATAAATTTCAAATAAAACGTCGTTACCCATATTTAATGGAAGTAACACTGTAGTATACAAGCAAACAACTTCTGCTCGGAAAATACCCTAAGAGTTTAACCATGGGCTCAGAATATTTCACTCTGGGACCAAGAAATTCTACTTCTGTCCCAATATCGGCTCTCAACCCATTCGTATACGAGCAAATTGTGCCTTTTTTACAACAGTTTTTAAAATAGCTCTCTCTGCGAATCATTTAACCAAAGACCAGAAGTGTACTGCTCAGCCAATCGATTCATTAGGTTACAAAATTCCATGATGAGTCTTATGTCAGATCTGTCTCCAGTAACTTCAGTTAGTTAGTTAGTGAATTCAGCACAAACGTCTTAGTACAACTATTCATTGCACTTGTTATAACAAGAACCGGCAGGGTGCTCCTCAAGTGTTATTTAGCAGCATTCCTTGTTACAACAAGAACCGCCAGGGTGCTCATCAAGTGTTCTTCAGGGAATTGTCATTGTTGACACCGCGCAGCATCCTAAAATTTATCAAGGCAATAGGCTTGAGCATACCCTGTAAAGTTTGAGGGAAGACAAGTATATCGTATAGCCGCACTACTAAATACAAAGTGTCTTGTTTTTAAGTCAGAATTAGCCGAATGTTCATGGAACGTACGTTCGTTTCTAGCATGTGAAATGATTACACAACGGGAATGGAATTTTGGTAAGCATTGTATTATTTTCGTAAACGAATGTACGTTCTGTTATGCTCCGTGAACGTTCGGCTAATTCTAGCTTTAAATTCTCGCGTTATTATTGCGTATTATTGTTTTTCTCAATTCTTAACTTTTCATATTTTTATTTTAACAATTACTTGTATTTTTGAAGAAACTGATTGTAATTCTATTTAATTTTATTCGTACCTATTTTTGTTATTATTCAGTAAGGAATTTGTCCATTGTGTTCACTCTTGAATAGTTTAAGATAAAACAATAAAAATTTTGAACTGCAAAATTTGATATAAATTTCCTAGTTTTTTTTTAAGGCATATTAGGCAAATATTTTTCGATTGTTATTATATTTTAAAAAAATATATTGTTTTCACTTGAGTAAATAAAAGAATATTCTTTTTACAATATTTTATTAATTCAATAAATAATTTTATGTAAAGAAACAAAAACAAAAAAACTAAAATTTTTTTAATTTTTCAAGCCACAAAGGATTCTTTTTATTATACAATATTGTATGTTTTTTTTTCTTTCCTTCTTTCTTTTTATTTATTTATACATTTATTTAATATGCAAAGATTATATCTTTCTTTCTTTGTTGCATATATTCTTGTATACAAAAAGTATCAGTATGAGCCAAATACTGAGAAAAAAACCACACATCAGACATGACCTCTTGACCAGAAACCCAAACAAGCAGCCAACCGATAAGCCAAAATAAAGAATAAAAAATAGTAAAAAAGAAAAGAAGAAATTCAACTTCTAAAAAACAAAAATAAAGTAGAAATGAAAAGCAAATAAAGTTACCAAAATGTTGTAACACGTTTAACTATGTGCAAAAACTTAACACACATGGACTCTACCAAACACATGTATTTCTGAGGACGTGTGCATACACTCAAATACATTCAGGTTTTATATGACATACACATAAAGCAGAGAGACCATAGTGGTATTTAGAAATGTTTAGAAATAAGTATGCAATATGGAAATATATGTTTCAGAATTACTTCAATACATATGTACGTACAGTGGTGGCCATATAATTCAAACATACGTAATGACAGTTTTTTTTTTCAAGACGAGTATTGGTCATTACAACTCATCAATCAGGATTACGATCTAGCTTCTCACACCACCGGTACCTACAGTTTAAAAATCGATTCTGAATGACAGATTTTTGGAAGAACTTTTCATGGCAATTTTATTTTTCACTCAGAGTTTTTTGCCAGAAATCTACTTCGAGTAAATCGCCGAAGAAATATTTCTTCACATTTCGTTTTGTTGGAAATGTATGGCCTGAAGCTTGAACCGTGGTCTCACATCCAATCAGCGAACACGGCGACGAGTATACTCGTCATTATGCGAAAACATTTTCGTTTCGCTCTAACGAGTACAGTCGATATAAACAGTATAAGAGTTAAACCAAGTGTGACCAAGTTTTCAATTGGTTTAAGATCAAGGCATTGTGCTGTTCCTCTAAGCAACTTTTCCCATATCTTGAAGCCTCCATCTGAAAAATTTTGATTCGTCGCTCAATAAAATATTTTTCCAAAAACTCATTTATTTGCTTCATGTTTTGTTTGGCAAAATCCAATCCGAATTTAAGGATGCTGTGCATCAACCTAAGGAAGCCTCTTTAAGCCATTGTTTCTAGATGACATATTAATGCAAAGTGATGACGCTAATTAAACTTTAACTGCTTAGGGCTTTTAAATGGGTCCGCTTTAGACGCTCTAACGGCTATTGCGTCTTCCCTGGTTATGGATTTACGGAGTTTGGAATTCCAAATGTATTATAATGTTGTATTACATTAAAACAATTTTCTCTAGAGCAACCAAGTAACTGGAAATTCTTATTTATCATCTTGCTGGCAATTCTGAGGTTGAGTTTTAGCTTCGTTTCTTCTTCGGAACAACATTTGCCTTTACCCAAACTTTTGTAACTAATTTTTGAACTAATTTTTCTGACAATATTTAAAACAGACTCACCAATAAATTTACAAAAAATTTAGTAGGTTAGATTAGTGTGGTAGCTTTGCTACCAAAAACTCACTTGAGCACGCATAGCGGTCCGTTGTGAAGCCACAGGTGAACGCAGTCTCTGTACTGACCAAGTTCCTCCGAACCTGGTAGGGAGAAGTTGGCCAGCGCAAATGCTGCACATTTAAAGCACGACTACTCTACGCTGGAAGCCCGAAAGCTTGACAAAACGAGGCTATATCCTTGACATCACTGGACGATAGCTCCGTCAAGCAGACATGGGTTGGAGAGTCAAATAACCTATATCTGCACCTCGCAAGAGATGGGCATTGACAAAGAAAGTGGATAAAAGTCTCCTCTTCCTCAGCGGATCTACTCCCACGGCAGAAGTTGTTAAATGAGAGCCACATTCTTTCCGCGTGTCTACCCGTAACACAGTGACCTGTAAGCATGACCACTGTGATCGAGATGATGTTACGACCAAGTCCAGGTAACTGGTTGGTGCGCCTTCTATCCATTGAGGGCCAAGTGACCCAGGATAGTTTGCCGTCTCGAAAGAATTTCCGCGCGATAGCCAGCTTGAAAGAGGTAAGTGGCATTCCTAAGTCGATTGAAGAGGATTGCGGAAGTAGTGCACCAGCTCTGGAGAGCTCGTCGGCTCTGCAGTTTCCCGGAACGTCACAATGCTCGGTGACCCAGATAACTGTGACACTGAAGCGCCCAGAGTAAATCGGATGTTAAAAATAGATTGTTAAAGTAGCAAAACTAAAAATGTTTTATGTGTCCAACACTTTCAGTAAATAATGACATATTTTGTAAGAAAATTTAATAGAATAGAAAAATAAAGAAGTGATCAAGTGTAAAAGTGATTAAACTTAACTTTCAAGTGAAAAAGCTCCATATAAATATCAAGAAATTATATAAAAAATCGAACAATTAAGATGGCCACCACTGTATACATGAGAGATTTTACAATTAAAAATAAATTTTACTTTGTAAAATGACCCAATGCTTGCTAAAAAGAGAGCCTTAAAAAATGATTTCATACGATATATGTATATTGTATGTGTATACATACATATATTCTCCATTTCTTTTCATTTCCTTTTGCATTTAATTTCGTTTGACCATTAAAACTATGAATCGTTTATAATTCATTGTGGTTTTCTATTGCAGCATTTTTATTACTTTATTCGTGTATACATGTGTACAATATACTTACATACTCGTATACATATGCATACTATACATGTATTTGTATGTTCATACCGAAAAATTTATATCGTTCGGTTCTTTTTTGTTACAGGGTTTTTTGGAAAATCTAATGGAATTTCTTTTATAAAAATTATTATAAAATATTCATATTCATCTGACCGACCGTATTTGCATACCAACGTTATTGCTCTGTGGCTATGCTAAGGCATATGCATACAGTGCTTGAGTATGGTAGAGAGAGGAAGGAAACCAATACCATTTCTATTTCTTTGACATGGTTACATATAACTTTTAGGTTTTCGAAATCCGAAGGTTGTTTGAAACATTTTCGTTCCAATTTTTCAAAAAAAAAAAAAAAAAACAATAAAAATAAAAAAAAAAAATTCTCTAGACTTGTTGAACTATAAAATACTAAGCTTAGGTACCAGATAGCAAGAATTATGAAAATATACTACAATGGTCAGAGCAATAAATTGCCTTTAGAGCGACAAAAAAAATTAAACGGAGTTGCACAAGAAACAGTTATTAAAGGGTGTTGGTATAGTATTGGTATTGGCAATAAAAACCTTTCCTCCGTTGAATATGTCAGAGAAGACCAAAACCTTGGCGACTATAGTTTCGGTAACGAAAAACAAGACTAACACGAGATTAATTTAGAGAATTGAAAATAAGTGTAGCGTAGGATATTGGTATTGTCTCCGTAAACAAAAAAATATTAAACGGGGTTGCACATAAAAGAGATACTAACATGGGTTGGTACAACAAGAACAATAAAAACCTATTCTACAACAGATTTAAGTCTTCTGTTGGATTTAAGTCCATTACGCAAGTCAGTGAAGACCAAAGCTTTGGCGATTATGGTTATCAAACCAATCCTAACACGAGATTCATCTAGGGCACGTTGGACAGAACCAGGAGATGTTATGTTCTTGGAAAATGCCTTTCAACAGAGCGTAGTAACAAAACTGAATGGACTAACCTAGAGTCTACATTTACTTATTTTAAACAGGATTACAACCTAGCTTCACACACCATTCATATCGTATGTGTTCATTTTATCAATGAGAGGCCGGACTTAACATTTTATATTCACTCCGAAGATCAGATTCGAGAAATTTTTCACGACAACTTAATTTCACCCTCAGAGTTTTTCGCAGAACACTGCTGAGAGTAAGTCACCGAAAAAAATATTTTTTCATATTCCGTCTCGTTCTAGATGTCTGAGCCATAGGTTAAACCACGGGCTCCCTAATAAGTCTAATAAGTCAACACACCATACAATACTACAGCGTCTTCAAGAGTCTCCATACTTTTTTGAAATACTTTTTTTCAAATAGAAACCATTCCGTAGCATGCGGATGGGTTAAGAACAAATATTTAGTTAGCAGGTGCTAATTAAAAAAAATAAAAAAACTCACGGGAATCTTCCCAACAAAAGTTTATGTCATCGATAGATGTGCTCAATTAAACTTGGATAGAAGATATAAAGGCTGAGACACAGCAATAGTATCGAACAACCAGACTACCATTCCAACACTCAGCTCTTGTGATGAGCTGTCTCGGTAAGTTGAATTAGATAGGTTGGATAAATAAGGTCACACTCTGTTGGGCTTGTGGAAATTCGCGGCAATGAGCAGACGAGAAAATTTGCGAGGAGTGAAAATTCCATGTTCCTAAGGAGACCAGAACCCTTCTGTGGAGTGCTGGGAAGGATATACTTAAAATAAAACCAAAATAAAGAGAAGTAAATGCTCTTATCAAACAAAATAGGAAAATTGGGAAACTACAATACGAGTAAGTGTGAGTTACACTTCACATCCAGGAATAACCTGAAGTACGTAACCAGCAATTTGACAGAGTACTATAGACTCAAAGTACATCTGTTCAGAATTGTAACTATTTTGAAAACAATACGTATGTCCTTTCTGTGATGATAAGAATAAATCATCAGCACTCTTAAGTGGAACCTAAGAGGAGTCATTAATGCATAACAGAAGGAAGCAACTGAGTCTGGAAATTGTTAACATCGACCAGCACTCTAAAAATTGTCAAGGCAATAGGCTTGAAGGAGTTATTATAGAGATACATCGGACATGTCTGAGAAAGAGACGATAGAACGGATTTATGAGCACATATAAGAATACTTACAAATATACATAATTGGTCACTACAACTCTACACTCAGGATTACAGCATAGCTTCTCTCACAACTTATGTTCTGTGTGTTGATTTCATACATGAGTGTCGGGGCCTACAGTTTAAAGTCGAATCCGAACGACAGATTTTTTGAGAGACTTTTCATGGCAATTTTATTTACTCATAGAGTTTCTGCCAAAAATCTGCTGCAATCGCCGAAGAATATATTTTTTCAGATGTCTGACCTAGGGGGCTTGAACCGTGTTCCCACGTCTAGTAAGCCAGCACACTACTTACTCAATTAATTAATTGAGGGCCGGGCAGTACAATAGATCGCATGGCCACAGTACTGCAATACTTCTACACGAGGACAATAATCTTTCTACCTGCCAGTAATACTCCTTCAAACAAATTTCTTTCATGTGTCTAAACTTCTCACTCAACCTTCGGTTACCTAAAAAATTCATATTGATGTTAAAACTTTTGCTTTTTCTTCTTTATTTTCTTGGTTAAATAAACGAATGAGGATTGCATAACTTTGAGGTTTCGGTTTTTGTATACTTTGTTGTAATTCTAATGGGGGGTAATACAAAACTAATTATTATCTTTTAATCAAAGCAGTAGAGATACATAGAAACAAGAGAACGGAAGAGAAAAGATGTTGCATATAAAGTCGAGACACAAATACCACAGAATGAAATAATGTTCCAACACTCTTCCATTAATGTGCATACATACAGTGAACAGCAAAAGTCTTAGTACTCCTATATATTTTGACAAAAAAAGTTCCCATAGGCTTAATACGTTTGCACAAAGTCCCGATATGACTTTAAGAGAGTTTTAGGAGATCATTTGAAAGAATGGTTACGTAATCGCTAAACGTCAAACAAAAGTCAACCGAAAAACTTGCTCATGGTGCCACCAGAAAACACTAAACAATACTTGTACATTCAGTTCCAAATGGATTAAATGGAGTGCTTGACCTTAAAGGATATTCTAGTAAATACAAGGTATAACATTTTCATATAATAGGCCTTTGAATTTTAAATTTTCTCAGGGTTCTCCTTGGTGGTACCTATAGAGTCCACTGATACTTTGCGTTATTTTTCTCTTGTTTTATGAAAAACATTAAAAAATTGTTTATTTTATAATAAAACAGAAATGAATTAATAAAATAAATATAAAAACCTTCATTTTTTATACAAACTGTTGGTTAAAATTTATGAAATTGCTAAAATATATTGTTGTACTAAGACTTTTGCTGTCCAATGTATATGCACACAACGAAAAGAAAATTTTTAATTTTGTGGTATTAAGAGATTAAGTTAAAGAAAATAACAACAAAAGCAATACAAACTATTAAGACTTTTTGGTCGATTAAAAGATTAACTTGGCAATAAACAGTTTTAAAATAACGCAATAAGAAAATACAGTAATTGACTGTAAACTGCATTCGAGGTTTAAGTTGAAAATAAAATTCAAAATAATGAAATAGACCCGGCATAGTACATAGGCCACAAAGATGGTTGAAAACAAATCAAATCTACAGGACCGTGGTTTGATGACTGGGTTTAAAGAAAAGAAATACTCAAATCTGATTTGAACGTATTGCGAGGAGGATTTCGATCATGACGCGACAAACGCGGCAATGAGTTATAGCATCACAGAAGCATAGAATTATAAAAATTATGGCCATGCAAAAATCATGAGTATAGTTTATACGAATAAACCTATTGATGACACAATGCACTGCACCCGTTTTTAATCCTAGTTTTATAACAAAGATACCAAATAAATTATTTTAAAATAATGCCAGCGAATATCATTCATGTATTCCTTAACAGATTCTGCTCAAACGACAAAGTTGGAAGTGGAGGAGATGAAGCAGAGATTATCCCTATCCGCTGTATACATACATAACTCATTGTTACAACCCTTCAGTCAGGATTCAGCTTCTCACACCACTTATGTCGTGTGTGTTAATTCTATATATGAGTGGTGGGACCTACAGTTTAAAGTTCACTCCGAACGACAGAAATTTGAGAAATTTGCAGAGTTTTTGCGAGAAACCTGCTAAAAGAAGCCGCCGAAAAAATACTTTTCATATTTCGTTTTGTTAGAGACGACTGACCTAAGGTTTGAGCCATTTCCTCGCGTTTAATAAGCCAACATATTACTTTCTATACTAAGGTCACTACACAGGCATATTGACAGACATTAAGGAGGCCATTATATTAATTTACAGTTTGTGCCTCACGTCTAGAATTGTCCAGAATTGCGGGATGTCTGTCTTTGTTTAGAGGTTTATGGTTATTTTCATACGAGTTTGTGAACACGAATATAAGTATAAAGGTAACAACAAAACCGTCACACTTGCAAAGACTGATTTAAATTTAAATCCAATTAAACTCAAACATGTTACAAGTTTCCATAATGCTAATCGTTACTACGATATGTATTCTCATTAAAGAAATATTTACGGAATGTTTATAGTTTTTCATTATTATTTTAATTTAAAAATTATTAAAATATTCTACGTATCTGAACCTACAATTTCGTTTAATAACTTGATATACGTGGCGTATGATTGATATTTAATTTTATATATTTCAATACGTAGAAATATTACGTATACGTCTACTACACTCAACAGTATTTTGAATGAAATAATTCGTAATTTTCGCAATAACTTCACGCATTTGCACTTACGTTAAAACTGACTAAAGTATACCTCAGAATCGTCAAGGCAGTTATAATACACATTAGGAGGCTAGCAATAACTCACAACAACTTCTGCAAAAGCTATAATGCTGACGAAGAACTGGAGGCAGAACAGCTTCTTTATTATTGTCCGGCAATTTGATGACTTTTTTGGATAAAATCCACTGCTTCATAAAACTATCGCGACGGCTATGAGATGTCTACCGAGAGTTCCAATTATATAACAGTGTTAAAATGGAACCTAAAGTCGCAATGGTGTGTTGGCCACCATGGCACTGTTCAAACCTCTGTTCAGACACCGCCAACAAAATGAAATTAGAAAAAAAAATTCTTCAGCGACTGCCTCTCAGAACATTTCTGGCAAAATCTCTGAGAGTAAATAAAACTGCCATGAAAAATTTCTGAAAAATCTCTTGTTCGGAGTCGACTTTAAGCTGTAGGTCCCAACACTCATGTATAAAACTAACACACAACGTGAGTGGTGTGAGAGGCTAGGTCGTAGTCCTGAGTGAAAGGTTGTAATGAATAATTATGCAAGTACATATATATGTTACAACGGTATCTTTATTATTTTTTTTATCACAGTTCAAATCTTAGTCAGAATTACAACCTAGCTTCTCCCACCACTAATGACGTTTGTGTTTAATTTATCCATGAGAGCCGGACAACCGATTTGAAAAATTTTTTGCTGCAATTTTATTTATTCTCAGAGTTTTTGCAAGAGGACTGCTGAGATGAAGTCGCCGAAAGAAGTATTTTCTCTTCATATTTCGTTTTGTTTGAGATATCTGACCGGGGAGTTGAACCCTGGGCACTCGTTCCACACTAGTAATCCAGAAATTAATTAAACAAATCAGACCGTAAACAAAACCGTAAAATAAGAAAGCTTTTTAATAGACTAAAATAAGTTAATTTTTTAATTTATTTAATTTATTAAATAAATTTTATTAATTTATTAAAATAAATTTAATTTGAATGAAACAAAATTGCTACGACTAGTTAAATATTATCATGTCTTTTAGGATTTTGTTTAAATTATCAACAGATTTTTAGGCAAAATGAATTGTATTTAAAACTTTTTAATGCTTTAACTCTCTTTTTATTCTTTTCTTTTAACAGTTTTTTTTATTTTGTAACCAATTTTATTCATTGACTTTTAACTTCTACTTCAGCACTTTTCTTCATCTTTAAGTTTTTTGTTTTTGGTTAAAATTTTTTTAACACATTTGGCAGCCCATGGCAGCCAAAGAACATTTGTGAAACCATCAGCAGCTGTTGGCAATTTTCCATTTTTCTTATTCATACTAAGTCTTGGCTTTTACCACATTTTACCCAAAAAAAAAAACAAAAAATTTTAAAATACTGCTAAAAGCAGAGCAAAAAATGAAATACTAACACGAAAAACATTGGAAAACTCTTGAGAATGTGAAATGAAGAGTTTAAAAAAAAATTCAATTTTTTGCTCTCGCTATTTTGCTTGAGGTTTTCCTTTTTTCCCCCGACAATTTACAAAGCATTTCCAGTATTGAAATGACCCTTTAGTAAAAGGAAAATTTTGTTCAATTCGTTTTGATTGATTAAAGGATGCTGTTTTAGTAAAAACTTCTAAACTGTGAGTTCTTTAAATGTTCGATACGTTTAATGGAAACAAATTAAATGAGAATGATTATAGAATCGTTGGAACACAAGGTTTCAGAAAAACTTTTCATCATAGTTTTCGAATTTCTTCTTTTATGAGCACTGCCCTGTAAGTATTTTTGAAAGTGTTTATATTCGGGGAATACTGTATGTGTTTGAAACAATTTTTCAACTCCTTATCTGAAACATATGTATGTTTTAAACAATTTTTTCAATTTTTATAAAACTATGTCAACGTAATTACACTTTTTAAATACTGCAAAGCTTTATTTCTTTGATAAAAGAAAAAAACAAAATACTTTACAATTTTCCATTATCGTGGCTTCAACAACAATATTTTGTTTATCAACAGAAGAGTTCATTATTATTTGAAAGGAATATCCATACGTATTAACAAGGGAATCCAACAATAGTCGCATGGTCGTACTGTCGTACTTCTTTATAAAATGATTGCTTCGAATTGAAGTTTCAAAAAATAAAAATATTTTGGAATTGATAAAATAAACCGCATGCAACGACAGACTGAATGGTTGCTTGGTTGGTTGGTTGGGATAAAGAAAAAAAAATAATAATAAATAAAACACAACACAAAGATGACAGTATAAAAATCGTTATAAATTTTTGCCATGGTTACATGACAAACGACAGAAACTTTTTTTGTTGCAGCAACAACAAATAAATTACTTTTATATGGATGCCACACAACATGGAACAACAAAACTTATATTTTTATGTAGCATACAGACATGTGTAAAGATTTATAAACACCCTGCTCTTACCCATATACAGTGGACAGCAAAAGTCTTAGGACTTGAATATATTTTGACAAAAAAAAGGTCCCCACAGTCTTAAGACTTCAAGAGAGCATTTAGGAGATCATTTGAAAGAACGGTTACGTAAGCGCTAAACCTCAAACAAAAGTCAACCGAAAATCTTGCTCATGGTGCCACACTAAACAAAACATGTACATTCAATTCCAAATGGGTTAAATGGAGTGCTTGACCTTAAGAGATATTCTACTAAATACAAGGGATAACATTTTCATATATTAGGCCTTTGAATTTTAAATTTACTTCTTGGGGGTACCTATCTGGAGTCATTTGAAACTTTTCCTTATTTTTCTCATGTTTTATGAAAACCATTAAAAAATTGTTTGTTTTATAATAAAACAGAAATAAATTAATAAAATAAATATAAAAACCTAAATTTTTTTATACAAACTGTTGGTTAAAATTCATGAAATTGCTAAAATATATTGGAGTACTAAGACTTTTGCTGTCCACTGTATGTACATACACTTACAAATTATTTTGTTTAAAGTTCTCTCTCTCTCTCTAAAGTATTGACAAACGAACGAAAGTTCTTCTCTTCATATTGCCAAACTCCAAATCAGCATATCACAGAGCATTCCAATGGTACTTATTTTATAAAGATTTTTTTGGCTTTTTTTGAGCATCAGCTTTATAAAGAAATTTTATGCAAAGGGTGCTGACTTCTATTGGCGTATCAGAGAAAGGATTTGTGCTACATATTGTTGCATTTTTCACTAAAAACAACATCAATACAAAAACCATTGTACTTGTGTTAGTTGGAACTAAATATGTTGCTTGTTTTTTAGAATTTTCTCTTTATGCAGACATGTATTTATTGATTTTATATGTACTATGGTATGTACATATACATACATGTATGTATATGCGCCACAAAGTCATATTTGTACAGTGGATTACAAATGATGTCAAATAGACTAAATTAAGTCAAAAAACACATATGCATGCTTCCACTACATACTTCAAATAGGACTGTAACCTAGCTTGTCACTCCATCCATGTTGCGTTTGTTAATTCCTTCCAAGAGAGACCGGAACCTACAGTTTAGCATGGACTCCAAAACAAGTCCTTTTTAATGTCCATTCGTAAGTCTCTAGGGTTTGCCAGAAGATGCACGAAATATAAACATCGAAAGATCTAAGATTTGAACTCAGTCAACAAACTACATATCTCTTGTTTTTTGCGGCAATCACAAAGTTAAATACAATCTTTGAATTTGGCACAGAAAACTTTCTTTCTCTAAAGATTTGATTTGATTTCTACTAAGTTTTGACACAGATTATTCAATACTCCATGTCCTCTAAATGAATTTAAAAAAATCAACAAATATGCGCACAGCTTTAGAACACATACAACCCATCTGTATAGTGTTTCGTTAACTCAATTATTTTAATAATTACAATAACAATAAAACAATAAATTTTTCACACCAAATTAAATTTTTGAATGAAAGAAAGGCTTATTGCTAATGGTGTCAAAATAATATTTTCCATTGCTGCCTAAGTATTCAACATGCCATACAGCACATTAAACAACTAATTTAATTTAAAAAAAAATTCTTTAAAAAGGATTAGTTTTGGTGCCCTGTTGGTCTAATGGCTAGTGCTGTAGACTACTAACGTAAGAGTTGTGGTTTCGATTCCTATCAGACACTCTGGTCTGCTACGCTATACCAAACATATTGTTACATTTTTACCCTTTTAAAACGTGTAAAATATGAGTTCGTAGATTGCAAATAAAATAAAAAAAATTGCTTTGTTTGTTATTCCTCTTTGCACTCTTTTTCATAAATACCAACAATTAGTAGTCATTCGTTCGACAGATCTTTATAACGGAGATATTCAAACCACGCGTCTTCACACAAGACAGACTGAACTTTTTCTAACGCATGTTGTTTACATTTATTCTTGTTTGTTTGTTTACATATATTCTTGCAGTTTTTGTTGTTGCATTATTGTTTACTTGTTTATCACTTTTTTATACTGATGTTTTGTTGGTATATTTTTGTTTCATTGTTTTTGTTTTTGTGACTTTTGTTTATAATTTTAATATTAAACGATGTAAAAGCAAAACACCATTTCCATTTTCGTAACAATATAGTCTTAGTTACACTGTTCGCAATATTTAAAATATAAAAAAAAAATAATATTTTAATTAAAATAAATAAATAAAGTTAGTTTTATCGAAGTCTTTAGTAAACGAAACCCTTAAAAATATTTGTTCTTTCAAAATCTTCAACGCAATGGACATTTTTTCAAATTAATCTGAAGTAAATTAATTCTTTGAAGAGTTTTTGAAGCTATCAAGCTAAAGTCGTCATAATACCGATAAAGCATTGAAAATTCCTTTACAAAGTTCGATGTGTGTTGGAGAGTCAGCAAGAGGCTAGATACCAATTATCATTCAAACATAATTCTTATAGTCTCCAGTAAAAACAAAAAATTTTTGTTCAACTTAGTTCATTGGTGCCACAACAATCATTTAGTCGGGATTACAACCTATCTTCTCACACCACCCATGTTGTGGGTGTTAATTTTAAACATAGTTTTTGCCCTGAAGTCGCCGTTTTCTAGAATGTTATGTGCTTGCGCATTTGACGTAAGGCCACGGTTCATACATACCCCACGTCAGACATCTCGAATGAAACAAAATAAGGAAAAAATATTAAAAATAATAAATGGCCATAGAAATTTTTACAAAAATCTAACGTTCGGAATCGATTTAATTTGTAGCCCCCGCCACGGATGGATAAAAATGAACACGCACAACATAATTGGTCGTTACACACCAATTATGTTATATCTAGTAATCATAATAAATGTTTATTCATAGATTCCTTTATTCAGGATTACAACCAAGCTTTTGACACCACCCAAGTTGTGTTTGTTCATTTTATAAATAAGTGATGGAACTTATAGTTTAATATCGACTACAAACGATAGATTAGAAGAGCTTTGCATGGAAATTTTATTTATACTTAGGGCCATTATTACAACTTGCCGTTAAATAAAAGTAGCATTTTAACGGACAGATAAATTGTTTTTCAATATTATAAGTGGAGAATAAGTTTTTAAAGTTAAGTTTATCTTTGAACTTGCCATATTATATATTATTTTCATTACGGCAACTTCAAATTTAAAAAGATAAGCATATACAACAAAAACGAAGCCCGTCGTTGCCACTGCGTTTAAAAAAAAATTGTTTAATTGAGCAGTTTTATTGACATTGCTCCGGCACTGCCATATTTTTGAAAAAGTTAACTTTATTTTATCATAAGGTTATAATAACAAAAAAAAAAAATTAAAGGTGACTTTAAAATTCACTTTAGCTAAAGTTATTTTTAACTAAACCCAACTTTAACGTGAAGTTGTAATAATGGCCCTTAAGGTTTTTGATAGAAGGTAGCCTCGAAAAATATTTCTTCATATTTCGTCTGGTTCGAAACGATATAAGCTGTGGTTGAAATGATGCCAAATTAAGTCAAAAAACACATATGCATAATGGCCATTCGTTACTCTCTAGGCCTTGCCAAGTTCTCGCGCAGTAAGTCAACACATTCCCTACTAGAGTAAGACTATATTTTCATGCTTGATTTGCATTTGCAGAAAACCATTAAAGTTAAAAAACTTTTCAATAATCATTTTCTGAGAAGGTTCTCTTTAATTTCCCTTGTATTCATTTGCTACTCACTGTCCACATAATATTGTATATTTTCCAACCTGTTTCCTATTACTTTTTTCTTTTTCAGCAAAAATAATCGTTTTTTTTTTCAGCAAAATATTCTTTTTTTTTCATAAACTAAACATAAGAAAATAAAATAACCTGTCATAAACAAAATTTTCTGCTACAGAGCAAATTCAATTTCCATTGGCAATATGAAATGAGTTTTAAAATGAATAACCAACTCAATATCTAAAAACACCAATTTTTTAAGTTTTCTTTACTTCGACAAGAGGTGGTGGTGGTGATGGTGATGAAACCACAAGTTATAGTTTTCTATAGAAATTTAATAAACAATTTCAAATTCCATTTATTATAACGTACGTAACATATTTAGAACAACATAACAATAATATATGCTTTCGAATACATTTGAGAATTTATTTTATTTTTTTCAATTTATTTTTCTTCTTCTTTTATATCTTGAAAGACGTCAAATATCAGATTTATTCTAATATTTGACACTACTTTTCAAATTCAATTTTATATTCGATTTAGTTATTATTTTTTATTATTGAGTTAAGTTACCCACGTATACGTACCTCGTACTACATCATTCGTACTGGGGTTTTAAACTTTCTTGTATTTCGATTATTTATTTACTGCAGAATGTTGTGTATAAAAGCAAGCATAAGATAAGGATGTCTACCGTTAAAGAATTTTTTATACTTTTTTGTTGTAATTTTAATAGTTTTATAAGCAACAGATACTTGATACTTGATACTTGTATGTACAGTAATCTCTCGACTTACGTTGTTTCGATTTTAGTCTTTAAAATTTTTATTTCTACTCAAGTTGATATACAGTGGACAGCAAAAGTCTTAGTACGGCAATATATTTTGACAATTTCTTGAATTTTAACCAACAGTTTGTATAAAAAAATTAGGTTTTTATATTTATTTTATTAACTTATTTCTGTTTTATTATAAAACAAAAAATTTTTTAATTTCATAAAACAAGAGAAAAATAAGGAAAAGTTTCGAATGACTCCATATGTACCCCCAAGGAGAACCCTGAGTAAATTTAATTTAAAATTCAAAGGCCTAATATAAGGAAATATTATCCCTTGTATTTGAAGTCGCCGTAGTCTAGTAGGTAGTGTGTTGGCTTATTAGACTGAAGGCACGAGTTCGAATCCCAGGTCAGACATCAAAATGAAAATATGAAAATTTTTCTTCGGCGACTTCCTCTCAGCAGATTTCTGGCAAAATCTCTGAGAGTAAATAAAATTGCCATGAAAAGCTTCTCAAAAATCTGTCGTTCGGAGTCGACTTTAAACTGTAGGTCCCGCCACTCATGTATAAAATTAACGCACACAACATAAGTGGTGTGAGAAGCTAGATCGTAATCCTGACTGAAGGGTTGTAATGACCAATTAGTATATATATATATATATATCCCTTGTATTTAGTAGAATATCCCTTAAGGTCAAGCACTCCATTTGGAATTGAATGTACAAGTTTTGTTTAGTGTTTTCTGGTGGCACCATTAGCAAGTTTTTCCGCTGAGTTCTGTTTTAGCGATTACGTCACCTTTCTTTCAAATGATCTCCTAAATACTCTCCTGATGTCATATCGGGACTTTGTGCAAGAGTATTAAGCCTGTGGGGACTTTTTTGTCAAAATATATAGGCGTACTAAGACTTTTGCTATTCACTGTACGTTGTCATTCGATTTACGTCGTCTTAGATGTTTAGGCGATTATTTTAATGTCGCAGGTTAATGGATTTGTAAGCAAAAGATACTTCGTTTACGTCCTCTTACATTTTTAGCCGAATGCTGACAAATCCTGAGCCAATTTAGACTACAGACATGATGGTATGCAAGGGAGACATAGGCACATTAGGATCGTTCATATGATTCTTTTGAATAGAACGTTCGATTTTAGAATTCCAACTAAGGACTTCTAGCCAAAGATATGTGGAGGTTTGAACCAAAGCTACCCTTGAACCGATGGCTCAAAATGAGTGTCAGGGTGAGATGTGGTTTATTTATTAAGGGTTCTCATATTCAACTTTCTTATAGGCTGCCTGACCACTGCAGTGTTTTCCAAATAGAGGTCATGGCAGTTTTGAAAGCGGCGCAGTGCTTGTTGAGTAACAAGATTTTCCCTGAAAATCTCTTGATTTACTAGCCACTAAGTCAACGTCCTCCTTGTTTATAAATGCCGAGGATTTCGCAGAGCAATTTCGAATCATTCAAAGGTAACTCTTGTATGGGTTCCGCGACATAGGGTTATCGTTGAAAACTGCATTGCTGACGAAATGGTCAGAGTCGCTACGGAACTCGCAATCTCTGATATATTACAGGGTACAGGTATTCCGAATGCCTCAGTTAATTTGGATATTGTCCACTAGTGTTGCGAAAAGGTTAAATCTCTTTGGTGACAGGAGGGTACGTGAATATTACTAAACTCTGCTGGACATATGTATGTATATGGTTAAGAAGAGGACTGACTAACTTCTGTTCTTAAACCTCATGCCCATCCATCATATAATAGTGGTTCTTTCGGGCCACTATTCTTTTGATAGGCATGCCGAAAGACTTGACTTTAAGGCATATGACCTCTGCAGGAGATGTGGGTCTGAGGAGGAAAAAATACTGTCTTTTACCTCATGTGTTAGTGCCCTCCTGATGCCGTAAAGAGACGAAGGTTTTTAACTTCTCATTTTCTGATCTCATTTACCGAGCACTCTAATGCTGCAATAGCAAGATTTATATTGGATTCTGGATGGTTTCCTTAAGAGAATATATGACTCCTGGTAGAATTGATTGTGGTGCATCTAAATACTGGCCTTAGTGGGACCTCTTCCTTCCACCTTACCTAACCGAACCTAAGCAAATAGAATAAAAATTAATTGGCCGAGAGTTTAGGTTAACTTTTTTTTGTCTCATTATATAGTGGTTTATAATACTACAATAAAAAAAATTATATTTAAAACGATTTTATTTCCTTTTTTTATTTCTATTGAATCTATAATGAATATGTATGTATGTTAGGGGTGCAGTAAAGCATTTTATTTTCTTTACTTTATAAAATTTTTTGATAGACTGTAAATAAAAATACATGAGAAAAAATAATATTTTTAAAAAATATGAATATTTTAAATTTATTTCAATATTTTGTCTTATTTTTGTTTCCTTTCAGGTATGTGTTACTCCCCAATAATTTTCCTAACATTGGTAAGCTTTACACTACGTTCAGATATGCACTTTTATTGAGTCAATATTCGATTAATGGAGTACAATATTTTAAGTGTTCAGGCATAATATTCAGCTTACTCAATATTCATTTAACAGCTGGTAAACAACAACATTGTTTTTATTTTAGTCGCGAAAATTACTGTTGTTTGTTAGTTTATTAGTGTTTGTTTGTCATTGTTGACATTTGAGTTGTCAAATATCAACGGAAAGTGTTCGGTTAATTGTAATATGCGCACTAAACACACTTTCGACAGTTCTGCATTTTAAGTTTTACTCAATATTATAACAATTTGCGTATTTATTGCGCAATTATTAATTGAAACTTTATATGAAATATAGAGTTCAATAATAGCGTTTATTGCAATTTACGCAATAAAGGTGCATATTTGAACACCGTATTATTCTGTTTAAAACTGTATTTTAGTATTTCGAATTTGCAATCACTTTTTACACTAACTTCTCACAGAATAATGTGAATACAAATATTATAATTACAAAATAAAAACTAGTAGTAGCCTAGTAGGCAGTGCTTTGGCTTATTAAACATTAGGCCACGGTTCAAACCACACCTCAGATATCTCCAACAAAACAAAATATGAAAAAATATTTCTTCGATGACTTCCTCTCTGCAGATTTCTAGTAAAAACTCTGACAGCAAAATGAAACAGCCTTGAAAAGTTTCTCAAAACATTTGTCGTTCGGAGTCGGCTTTGAACTGTAGATGCCGTCACTCATGTACAAAATTAACGCACACAACATAAGTGATGTGGGAAGCTGGGTTCTTATCCTGACTGAAGGGTTGTAATGAGCAATTGCTCATTATGTATGCATGTATTTTCCAATTCTTATTCCTTTATACTACAATTGAGTCATACACTTTTATGCGTGACTTCGCTGCAAATATATAAAAATGTGAATTGAAACTGCTTGGCCATGAAGAACACGACAAATCCCGTCTTTGCTAAAGTATTAGCAAAACAATCTAATGAAAAACTATAAATTATGTGGCGCAATAAAATACTTTTTATTGTTGCCAATAAAAATCAAGAGAATTGAAACATCTACTCAGTAGCCAACGTCTAAACCACAAAAACCACAAAAAAAACAGCATTTACTAACCATTCTTTACTGTCAGTTGCGAAGTAATAATCACCAAAATGTCTAGACTCAATATAGAAGTAAATATTTGTCTTAATTTTTTGCGTTTTATATAATATGTATGTACATACATATATGAAATTTAAAGGGTGGAATATTTAAAAGTTTAAATTTACAAATGCAATTAAACAAAAATTTTGCTAAATTTATTTTTGGTTGTAAAGTACAATTGTTCCGGTTAGAAATGGAATATTATTTCATTTATATGGCCGCCGTGGCTGGACTTACACTACCACAACTACACAACCAATTTTCGTGAACTTTTTCGAGTATATGGCGTCGTATCTCAGCAATGGCAACACAAATGTTGGCCTTCAAATGTTCAATTGTCACCGGTTTGTCGGCATAACACTTTTCTTTAACGGTGCCCCACAGAAAATAGTTCAACCGGGTCAAATCGCAACTTCTTGGCGGCCAATTGACATCACCATCTCGGCTAATTAAACGGCCATCAAACGTTTGACGCAATAAATCAATTGTGGCATGAGATTTGCCACACATCTCTTACACTATCCTGTTAATACCAACGAATACCATCGGTTATCATAGTGTGATAGGTGTCTCCATTGATCGTAATGATTGTGCCGTTCTCATTTTCAAAGAAATATGGGCCAATGATGGCTGCATTGCAGTCAAACAGTCACCCGTAATAGAGGCATTGGCTTCTGTAAGACCGCATGTGGGTTTCCCGAAAAGATGATTTTTTTTGTATCATCGTGCAGTAAATCCCAATGTTGTTCAAGCGTAAATCGATTCATTATGTTCAGTGGGGATAATATACTGAATTTTGTAACAGAATAGAATGACATAAGGTATCGTCACATTCGAAATAATCGATGATTTATATTTAAACCGATAGATGGCCCACCCGATGCAATATATGTATGTACATATATTTCCACATATCGATGGCTTAATATAGAAAGGTCGTATCTCATTTTTTTCAAAATCGGGGTTTTTACATATTATGTACATACATACATAGTATTTTACATATTATGTAAAAACCCCGATTTTTTAAAAAAAATGAGATACGACCTTTCTATATTAAGCCATCGATATATTTATATTTTTATTTAATCTTTAAATTTTTATTTTCCGTTTATTATTGTATTATTTTTATTTTTTTTTTCTTTTTTAAATCCATTGCATGCTATAAAGCGTATATTGTTCTGCCAATCTTTGCTGCACACACAGTAGGTGGCTATTTATCCTATGTCCTTTAAGATTTGTAGCTTTATGTTAGCATTGTTGCATGTTAGAACATAAAAACAGTCACTACTGGGCCAAACGCAAGTATCCTCTACTCTTAATACCTCTTCCACACTCTTCTACACTATAACAGAGAAAGAGAGTGAGAGAAGGATAACATTTGAAGCAGAAATACGAATTTTATAAATTCTTCCTTTCAACGATAACAAAAGTTTTTCTCTCCTCTTTTTTTATTTTTCTTTAATTTGCTTTGACAATTTATTTTCTTTAGAGACACCATTATTGAAATTTCTTTTTTTCTTTTTGTTTTTATTTTATTCTGCATTGGTGCATAATAATCTTTTGTATGGTGCAATGAGGATAACAGAAAGAGAAAAAAAATGTTTAAATAAATTGAGATTTTTAAAAGCTTGAAAAAAAAATTTAAATAAATTTTACTGTCGCAGGGACTTACTAGTTTAAATTTCAAATGGCACTTTGTAAAACTATAGGAAATTAATCAAAGTTAAATTACTAAAGTCGCCATAGTCTAGTATGTAGTGTGTTGGCTTATAAGGCGTAAGGCCACGGTTCAAACCCCAGATCAGCCATCAGAACGAAAATATAAAAAAAACTATTTTTTCGGTGACTTCCTCTCGGTAGATTTCAGGCAAAAACTCTGAGAGTAGGTAAAATTGCCATGAAAAGTTTCTCAAAAATCTGTCGTTCGGAGTCGACTTGAAACTGTAGGCCCCTCCACTCATTTATAAAATTAACTCATTCAACGTAGGTTGTGTGAGAAACTAGTTCCATAATCCTGACTGAAGGGCTGTAATGATCAATTATGTATGGAACTTACTAAATAAGCCGAGTCCATAAGGCTGCCGGACCTTTGTAGCGTCATTCAGGCGAATGTGTTGGCAATACAGGCTAACAGAGACGGAAACATTTCCAAACGAAACATAAGAATACTATCTGATAGCCAGGCGGCTATCAAGGCTCTGAAAACCAATTCTCGACTTTGGGATTCAATTCAATTATAATTTATAATTCGATCGTCGATTCCAACAACTACAGATGGGCGGGTAGAACGGAGCGAAAAATCTGGCCAAGGCTGAATAAAGACACACGGTAAATCTCCTTAATTGCCAGAGGGGCACGCTCAGTGTGGTTGTCGGGGTCATTACATTTTGGGTAAGCATGCGAGGTGCATTGGTCTTGGCACCTTGTTAATAATTACTGCAAAAGCTGCAGATATGAGGAAGGGACTGTCCTTCACCTACTGGCTATATGGATGATCTGCAGGAACAGTCACGAATTGACATTAACAGTCTAAATCGTTTCATTAGGAGTTTCGAGTGGTTCCGGGACTAGAGGATAGCGGAAAACTGAAGTAACACAATCGGAACTATGCGGCCTAAGTGTGTCCATCCAAATCTCTTACATGGACAGCCACCTCTACCTACTTACTTACTCAATGGGTGGATCTGTTAAAAGCATATTACATTGACACACAGGGTACAAAAGGAAAACCACTCATGCTGTATGTGTTAATGTATCTATAAGTGGGGTGAGCTACAGTTCATAATCGCCGAACGACAGATGAAAAAGTTTTCATGATAATTTTGTTTACTCTCTTAGTTTTTGTCAAAAATCTGTTAAGAGGCAGTCGCCGAAGAAATATTTTTTCATATTTCATTTTGTTGTAGATGTTTGACCTGGATATTGAGCCATGACCTCATATCTTATAAGCCAACACACTACCTACTAGACTACGGCGTCTTTATTCTAAATTATTTAATAAAGTTTATTGTTATTATATTTGTGATAATCTCCAATGGAAAATATTTCTTCAAAACTTTACTTACGAGCACAGGAAGGTTCTTTATGTCTTAAATTTGTTCGTTTGTGTTACGCATATAAATTTTTTTCTTCTTAATTTTTTTTAACACATTTGCTTCCGATTATACACATGAAAGTGTTTAAAAAGAAACACGAAATAAAAAAGCGCTCGCAAACTGTAACACATACTTACTTTCAAACGCTATTGCTTAAATAACAACAATAGGAACTTTGTTCCTTCAAAATATTGTACTTTCACTATACACAGTGGTGGCCATATAATTAAAAACATTAGTTGTTATAGTAAACTTAACAGAATTTATTTTTCAACAATTCCTATGCAAGGTGTTAAAGAGGCAATTTTGTAAAGAAAACATATTTAAAAACCAAATTTTAACTTAACATTTCCACATCGATTTGGTTAACTCTGGACGAAGTGCCTATAGATAGATCGAGGAATAGCCCTCCAAAAAATTTTGACATTATGCCGCACATCAGCCCATCAGTTCTCAATTGGATTCAGTTTAGGGGATTGAGCTGGCCACTTTAAAATATATACGTCTTGTCAATCAATGCTACATTTCACAAGTCGTGCACACATCATCAGTTAGGTTAGGTTACTGTGATAGCTTTGATACCAAAAATTCACTTGAGCACGCATAGCGGCCCGTTGTGACGCCACAGGTGAACGCAGTCTCTGTACTAACCAAAACAACGGAGGAGGAAGAAGTTGGTCAGCGCAAGGGCTGCCCATCACAAGCATGACTACCCTACTCTGGAATACCAGCCCGAAAGCTTAATAAGCGAGGATATATCCTTGAGATCAATGCACGATAGCACCGTCAAGCTGACAAGGATTGGAGAGCCAAATAAGTTACATCTGCACCTCGCAAGAGATGGGCATTAACAAAAAAAGTGGATAACAGTCTCTTCGCAGCGGATCTGCACCCACGCAGAAGTCGTTAAATGGGAGCCGCATTCTTTCCGCGTGTCTTCCCATAACACAGTGACCTGTAAGCATGGCCACTGTGATCGAGATGATACATCATCATTTAGTCCTTACAATCCTTCAGTCAGAATTACGACCTACCCAAGTTGTCTGAGCTATTTTATAAATGAGAGGCGGCAGCTACAGTTTAAAGTCGACTCCGAATGACAGATTTTTTACAAACTTTTTCATAGCAATTTTTATTATTTCTCAGAGTTTTTGGCAGAAGTCTGCTGAAAGGAAGTCGCCGAAGAAATATTCTTTTTTTAATTTTGTTCTGCTGGAGATGTCTGAATTGTGGTTTGAGCCGTGTCCTCGCGTCTATGAAGTCAACACACTAACTAGTGAATA
The DNA here is from genome assembly GCA_927399465.1 of Sarcophaga caerulescens. Taxonomy (NCBI): domain Eukaryota; kingdom Metazoa; phylum Arthropoda; class Insecta; order Diptera; family Sarcophagidae; genus Sarcophaga; species Sarcophaga caerulescens. The sequence goes on along the minus strand of OV656873.1, from coordinate 98,912,478 downwards.
CTTGGCTTAATTATATATTCACCACTGTATTTTTAAGGTACTTGAGGGAATTTCATAGTATTTTACTTAGTTTTACAAGTTCTAAGCAGTTCAGAAATTATTTTACTCAAGTTGTTTTGCTTTTAAACGAAAAAAATTAAAAAAAAGGTTAAAATTATTAGTAGTTCTTACACACCAGCGCGTGCTTAATGTTAATGAAAATTTTCTTTTTAATATTTTACTTCATAGCATTTTATTTTATTCGTAAGATTAAGTTTTCTTTTAAATAAGAATTACTGACCATAAATTTGTAAATTAAACTGAAATAAGGAGAAATTGGTGGATAAAAACTAAAATTTATTGGTAAAAAAAAGTTCTATTTATAGTGGGTTTTATTTAATGGAAAAAGTTAGGTATACATATGACCTGTGGAACCATGGTATGTGCGGGCAGAACAAATTTTAAAACTGTTCTGATACAGAATATAGCATGTGCTGGAACAATATAAACTTGTTGTAAAATGGCACTGGAACACTTTGCAGACTATTGTTATGATAATGGAAGACAAGTCCAACACGAGATTCATCAGTAGATTTCATGACATGTTCTTTGTACAGTATCAGACTTCTTCCCTCCATCTAAAACATATTTCACTGACTGTTAGTAGCATAAAGGAAAAAAGAAAAATATTCAGAAAAAGAACAAAAACTTTAAAAATCTAACAAGATTTCTTTTTTCCTTTAAAATTTATAAAAAATTCTATCAAAATAAATATTGAATTAGTCCTGAAAATGTATGTTATCGTGTTTAACCTTAACACCTTAAGTTGCATGCAATAATTTTATGTCAATCATAAGCATTCCATGTTTTCCGTTTAGACTTGAATAAATCATTTGCAATTGTTTTCCTGCTAATTTGAATAAAAATGCTAATATTAATGTATGCAAGGCATGGCAACATTCTTTTGTAAGAAAAAGTTATATTTTTAAGAATACGAACAAAAATTCATTGAGAATTTTCATTACAATTTGCATACATCGTTTTATAATGTTTACAATACTTAGGGGTTCCTAATTGTGGTGGACGATATACATCGATGTTTTAAAAGCAATGTAACCTATCGATATATCAAAACAATTCGATTAGGTTAGGTTAGGTTAGGTTAGAGGACGTGTACTTGTCAACTGTGACAAGTACAGTACCCGGAGGTCGAACTGACCCATTGTACAACGTCCTAGCTTCTCACACCACTCGTGTTGTGTGCGTTAATTTTTATACATGAGTGGCGGGACCTACAGTTTAAAGTCGACTCCGAACGACAGGTTTTTTGAGAAGCTTTTCATGGCAATTTTTATTCTCAGAGTTTTTGCCAGAAATCTGCTGAGAGGAAGTCGCCGAAGAAATATTTTTCATATTTTCGTTTTGATGTCTGACCTGGGATTCGAACTCGGGCCTTTCGTCTAATAAGCCAACACACTACCTACTAGACCACGGCGACTTAACAATTCGATTAAATAATGATAAAAAATAAATAAAATAAATAAATAATTAAAAAATATAATGAAAATGTTTTATACATACACTCTTGTACTCAATTGGAGTCCCAGCAGTTACAGAGAAGGGCCTAGATGGATTTATCCGTGACAATAAGAACATATTCAATGACACTGGGAGACATTGTGTTCTGCAAGTCGAAAGGGTGAGCAATTTTTAATATACATAACAGATGTCATATCGTTTTTTATCAACACATACCTGTAACGAAATAATTATATTGCACGCACATTTAGTAAATATGTATGTAGTGACACATTATTAAGAAAAATATTTTTAAAATATTAAAAAATTTTCTTACAATAAATAAAAATTGTTATTATAATAATATTTCTATGTAATATAATGTGTTGTATGTAGCGTATGAGTAATGTATGAATAATAAGGTATTACGTATACGCATTGGGTGGCCATAATGATTTCGTTGAAAAAGAAAAATTGAATTTGTGATTATGTTTGTAATCTATAATGAGCGCCCGATCGCCTTGATGGTAGTGTTCTAAACTTCTAGTATAGAGGCCGCGGATTCGATTCCCAACAGAGATCATGTGTGTTTATGATTGTCTAATTGTTTGTCTGACATTACATATTATTAACTGCGATAGGAAAATAAAGTGAAAATTATTACAAAGCAATTTTCGAAAAAAAAGGTGACAATAAAATAGAATTTGCCGCACACTATCCCCCTTTTCTTTCCTCTACAACTATCTTTCTGCTATTCCAACGCAATGTACTGCATAAGTGGGAGCTCATCTCCTGACTGTTGGTCTTAAAAAGAGAAATAAAAATCATATCGATAAGGACATATAAGTATAATGCCTGTTTGAAGATCTATTTTACTTTTCTTAAATCAATGCTTGATAAATCAAAATTTTTATTCGCCTGATATATAGATTTTTACTGAGTCGAACATTCGATTTGAGAATTCCAACTTAGGAGTTTTGGTCTGATGACGCGGCGGTTTCCAATGGGACCCTTAAAGTTTACACTGATGGCTCAAAGACGAGAGCAGGGCGGGCTGTAGGATCTTCATTAAAGTCCCTGATATCAAACTTTCTTATACACTGTATAACCACTGCAGTGTTTTCCAAGCATTGGTCATGGCAATTTTGATAGCGAAACAATGCTTATTGAGTGGCGAGATTTTCCCTGAAAATCACTTGATTTACTAGGGGAGCCATGCCGATATTAAGGCCCTAACGAATATAATTTCAACATCCTTTTCCATGAATGACGAGCAATTCTTAGAGAAATTTTGTTTCATTCGAAAGTAATTCTTATATGGGCTCCGGAACACAGGGATATCATTGGAAAGTGCATTGCTGATGAGCTGATCAGGGTCGGTACGGAGTTGACAACCTACGACATATGACAAGACATTGGTATTCCCATTCCCTCGAATAATTTGGTTATGTCCGCTCATTTTACGGGGAGTTTCAATCTCGTTGTCAGTAGGAAGGTACGTCTAATATTGCCAGACTCTGTTGGACAGGTATAGAAAAGAAGAGGACCGACTCATTTCTGTCATTAAATTGCACAGCCAGCCAGCCATCGCATAATAGCGATTCTTACGGGCCACTGTGCTTTTGGTAGGCATGTCAAAGAGTCGGCATTCTACTGAGAATTATAAATGAAATTTTGAAATTTCCTGTTTTTAAAATAATTTGTTTTCGGCAATATACATACATACGTACATAATTGGCCATTACAACCCTTCAGTCAGGATTACGGCCTAGCTTCTCAAACCACTCATGTTGTGTGCGTTAATTTTATACGTGAGTGGCGGGACCTAGAGTGTAACGTCGACTCCGAACGACAGAATTTTGAGAAACTTTTCCATGGCAGGTTTATTCACTCTCAGAGCTTTTGCCAGAAATCTTCTGAGAGGAAATCGCCAAAGAAATATTTTTTTTCATATTTCGTTTTGATGTCTGACCTGGAATACGAACCCGGGCTTTACGTCTAATAAGCCAACACACTACCTACTAGACTATGGCAGTATATTCACTTAAATTTGCTATGAATATCACTACAGCTGCTATTTACTTTCTATTCTTTTGAAATGTGAGTAAAATGGAATGCAGTATGTTCTCTTTAATTGAATATTAGTTTTGCTCCCCATTTTTGTATTTTTTTTTATGAAGAAACTTCATGCCAGTTTTATTACTTTTTTTGTTTTTAAATCCTTTTTGTTTTTTGATGTATGTATTGTACAGGATTTTTTGTTTGATTAAATAGTGATGCAATAGAATTCTTTTTTTTTTTGCGCATAAGTTTTTGTAAATAGAAATGTTGTAGTAGTGATAAATGCAATTGAAAGCCAATGTTGCCACTTGATTGCAAAGTTTTTATTATTTTTACTAGCAAATAAACAATAAACATACAATGTGCGGTTTGTTTGTTTACAAACAAAACAAAATTTTATTCAATTTTTTTATTTCCTGTTTTATTTTTTATAATCGAACATTGTAACAATTTTAAAATATTTTTGTAAATCTATTGTTATTAAAAAGTTTAAAATTTAACAAAATGAAATTTTTTTTTGCTTTACAAATAATTTTGTTTTTTAGCAATATTTCCAAAATCTGAGTTCATTTCAAGTAGAAGTTATAAAGGGTGGGCTATTTAAATTTTCAATTTAAAACTGCAATAAAGCCAAATTTATTTTTTGTTGTGAAATACAATTGTTTGGATTATTTCATTCACCGTACTCATTCGATTGGACCATTTTCGTGCACTTTTTCGAGCGTAGGGGGTCGTATCTTGGCAATGTCATCACGAATGTTGGTCTTCAAATGCTCAATTGTCTCTGGTTTGTCGGCACAGCACTTTTTTTGAGGGCGCCCCTCTGAATATACTCCAACGATGTCAAATCGCAGCTTCTTGGCGGCCAATAGACGTCAGCATTTCGGCTAATTAAAGGGCCATCAAACGTTTGACGCAATAAATCGATTGTGCCGACACGAGATGTGTGGCAAGTTGCATCATCCTGTTGAGATCAAACATCGTGCACATCAATACTATGAAGAGGGGGTAAAAAAAAATCGGTTATCATGGTGCGATAGGCGTCTCCATTGATCGCCCTCATTTTCAAAGAAATATGGTCCTCCGCTCCACAAGCCGCACCAAACAGTCACTCGTAATAGGTACATTGGCTTCTGTAAAACCACGTGTGTGTTTTCTGAAACCCAAATGTTTATTAACGCACCCACCAAGGTGAAAATGAGCTTCATCCAAAAATATGATTTTTTGTTGTTATCAAAATCGACATCATCGTGTAGTTTCTCGTTGGCCCAATAAATCCCAACGTTGCGCATGTGTAAATCGATTCATTCATTATCATTGGAGATAATATGAAACTGAATTTTGTGACAGAATATAATGATATAAGTATTGCCAGAAAATAACTGGTGATCCAAATTTAAAACAATAGATGGCCCACCCGTTACAGTTCCTTCAAGCTGATATGTCTGAGCGGTCGGATAACGACTTTACGCTCAGGAAGTAGCGTTACTTCCTTGTACTTCTGTATAAAATGAATTGAGCACATCGCGAGTTTATCCATGAGTTCTGAATATTTCAATCCGGGACCCTATTCTATCCTACTATATGTCCTTGACCCACTTGTATATCACAGAAATGTTCCTATCTTTGTCTTTCAGCCTTGTTACACAGTTTCGATGCGAAACATTTCCCAAATTAATGGCGTTAACTGGGACTATCTAGTCAATAGTTATGGAGTTAACTGTTACCCTTTTCCAATGCGTATACGTAATATCATATTATTCATACATTACTCATACGCTACGTACAACACATACGAGCAACTGCAATTGACATATAAACCCGAAATAGAAATATTATTCTAATACATAACAATTTTCTTTATTTTAAGAAACTTTTTTAATATTTTAAAAATATTTTTCTTAATAATGTGTCACTACGTATTTACTAACTGTGCGTGCAATAACTTTATTTCGTTACAGGTATGTGTTGATGAAAAACGATATGATATCTGTTATGTATATTAAAAATTGCTCACCGTATTTAGCTTTAAGAATACAGCGTCCTTTAAGTTTCAGTTCCCAAATTTTTAATACACATTTATCGCGTTTAATAGCATATATATGCATAAGACTGTCTACGAATTTTGACTCACAAGTGTTTCTTTTGTGTTCTCTTACGCTTTTAGCGATATTTTCAATGATATTTCGTTAAAATTGTGAATTTCTCTGGGCAATTGCATCCATATTCAAGTTTAGTTTACATAAATAAATGATATTGACCAAGTGCAATCATTTTCAATACTGGGATGAAATTTTCTTCATGATTACATCCACTTATACACTGTATAACCCTGTTCATAGTCTTTCTCTGTATAACACGTCTCTATACTATAAACAGTTTGTCAATTCATTACCCCTCGCTATAAATTGTTAGGTTAGGGTTAATGAAAAATCATAAGGATTTAAAGTAGTTGCAGTGAGGTAAGCTTATTAGACGTGAGGCACGGTTCAAAAATGGAAAAATATTTTTTCGGCGACTTCCTCTTAGCAGATTTCTGGGAAAAAAAGCTCTTTGAGTAAATTAAAACTTCTCAAAAATTTGTCATTCGGAATCGACTTTAAACTGTAGATCCCGCTACACATGTATGAACTTAACAACATAAGAACATGATGTGATGTAAGATGCTAGGTTGTAATCCTGACTGTAGAGTTGTAATGATCAATTATGTATGTATGTATGGATCTAAAACTAGTAGCATCATCGGTTTGTTTGCATTATGTGTTAGAACATTTCCATATTGAGTTTGGATGGTCTCTCAAAGCTGCGCTGTGAGTATCGCTATCAGCCGACGTTGTGTGCCTGCACGAGACCAGAAAATTTCAATTGTAATACTCAAGCACTGGTTTGTAAATATTTCTACTTTTTTTTCCAAATTCTTCATGATAAATCTGATTTTACAGTCAAAGAATAATAGAGAAAAGGAAACATAACCTTTGAATACTAAAAAAATTCATCTTGAATGTATAAATGAAGCTACAAGTTTAACTTGAGTTTGTGGGAGAAACCGAGGAATCGAGCTATTTAAAAGTAACACAAATTTTTTTAACTATCCAGCCCTCATTTCCATGGCAATAACGCACAATATGTTAATGCATTATAAAAGTACCGCGTAATAAAAGGGATTACTGTATATTTTAATGATAAATGTAACAAACTTTTCTTTTCTAAACCTTACAAATGTTGCCAAAACCCACTTATTTTTTAAATTATTTTCATATCATTTACTTCAGAATATGAGAGCAATACACGTGAAGTAAAACTTTATTTTAAATTTTTAAAACAACTTTATTTTTACTTTCACAGAACAATACAAAAATAATGCAAAAGAACAACTTTATGTTCTTACATACATACAATATGTACATACATATGTACGTAAGAGTACCATACCATATGTGCAGCAATTCTTTTCCAATGCTTTTTGCACATCTTAAATTTTCTTTATTTTTTAATCCATTGTTTTCACCACATAAACCTTGAACGTTCTTATGGGGATTTAGTGCAGATGGCAGTAAAAGAAAAATGAAAATAAAACAACAAACAAAACTGTGGCCAACCAAGTCATTTGCTCTGTAGACCAAACCAATGCTGAATGCTTTCGATATGTAAACATTTAACCACACCGTGCACACAATACACGAGATGCTAAAGGAAATAAGCGAGCCCTTCATACAAACGTTAAACTGAGTATAAAAATTATACTCCAGAGGCTAAGAAAAATACTGAACCGAATGAAAACCTGTTGTTGGTGTATAGGAAGGACTAGCAGCAATAAAATCTTTCACTGGCGGCATTGGGTGCAAAATGGAAAAATATTTTCTTGGGATGCATTTCTCCCAGCAGAGGCATTAACAATATTCGTTTATAATCATATTGTGTGAACAAAATAAAAAGAAAGTTTATTTGATTTTCCTTGGCTTGTCTGAAACTTGAAAGTCATTTTGCTGGCATTAAATATAATGGAAATAAAATGTTGTTGCAAACATATACAATGTGTTATACATTAAATATTTATTAATTAAAATTGTTTAATGACACTTAAAATGCATTAAAAGAACTGTATAAATGAAAAAAAAAATTTTAATAAATGAAAACATTGTAAATAAAAGACTAGAGACTTATAGTAGGTCAACTCCAACTGCATGAAGGGTGGGCATTTAAAATTTTAAATTTAAGAATACAAAAAAAAACAAAATTGGTTTGAAATTTTTCCTTCCTCTATCTTTTTGTTGTGAAGTACAATTGTTCCGGTTAGAAATGGAAGATTATTTCATTCATATGGCTACAGCAGCTGGCCTCACAATACCTCATTCCATCGGACCAATTTCCGTGCACTTTTTCGAGTGTATGGGGTCATATCTCGGCAATAGCATCACAAATGTTGGCCTTCAAATGTCCAATTGTCTCTAGTTTGTCGACATAACACTTTTCTTTAACGGCGCCCAACAGAAAATAGTCCAACCTTGTCAAATAGCAGCCTCTTGGTGGTCAATTCACATAACCATTTCGGCTAATTAAACGGCTATCGAACGTGTGGTAAGTTGCTCCATCCTGTTGAAACCAACTGCTGTTGAATTTTGTGACAGAATAGAATGACATAAGTATTGCCAGATTCGAAGTAACCGATGGTTTAAATTTAAACCGATAAATGACTTACCCGATATAAGTGGCAGGAAGGAGTTTCACATGCGAATAGTCCGGCTAAAGAACGAATTCTGACTTAATGCGGTGTGAGACTTACAGGCCAATCGACCACAAACAGATGTACCCTGCGAGAAGGGGTGCTATGTAAGAGTACACGATTTTCGGGAACAAATTCCCTTATCTCACTACAACAAAATCAGTTGTAGTAGCTATAGAACAGTGAAACAATGAATCACTAGAGTTTAATACTCTACCATCAATAAAAAACACCTTCGCCCTCTCCTATATGCAGTGGAGAAGCTTCAAAATAGACTTTAAGGCACCGGCCCCATACATGAGAGTTGTATTACCCTCTCGGTCTGATAATAGTAAGGAGATCAGATGAAGTGAAGTATTTCTTGCATCGCCTTAAGAAACGGAGTCTCTTGACTGCATCTTTCGTTACTCTCTCTAGATGGAACTCATTCAAAATGTACAATTATCAATTACTCTGGCTCAAAAATCAGGCTGAATTTAACCTATGACATAGGTTATGTTGTCTTTGGCGACCGCTGGAATTTGTGGATTATTTGCATTAGCATGCTACTTAAGAAAATCCCACGTGAAAGACTTTAACAAGGTAAATGGCACGATTCACAACGGTCAGTTCACAACACCTCCTTGTCAGATAATCATGCCCTCAAATCGCTCGTGCGATCCAATGCGGCATGTAGCGTCATCTTATTTTAACTACATGTCATTGGTGTCCAGAGCATGCAAATCAAACTCAAAAGAAGTTGACGAAGTGATGACCTGGCCGATGTCATTCACAAAAATATACGAACCGAATATGCCGCCTACGCAATATCTACACTAAGCCTTATCTTTTTCAGAACACATTAAACGCTGTTGAGTCCCATGCGGATTAGTTTCGTTCCAAAATTCCATAATTTTGTTTCTTCACCTGCTTATTCATCCAGAAATGAGCCTCATCACTGAAGCTGATTTATGGATGATGCCAACTGCTTCAGACCCCATAAAACGAACACATGTCATTGTCTATGGTCGTCCCTGGTGATTTTGCAAAACAGACTGAAAAAATTTAAAGCAATTTCATAGCTGCCCTAGTCTAGTTGGTAGTGTGTTGGCTTTTTAGACGTGAGGCCACAATTCCAACCAGATCATACATATATAAAGTTCGATGATTAGCTGTGGTAATTACGAAATTTACCTTCAAACCCATTCCCTAGACAATGATTAAACATTAGAAACTCAGCCAAATCATTACTAAGTGTTAACAAATAATACTGTTACGAAAATGGAAACAGTATAATATGGTTTAACATTAAAACGATAAACAAAAGCTACACTAACAAATACATCGAACTTGTTGCAAGTAAACAAACAGCATCAGTATGAGAAATGGAGATCGACAACTAAGCGAACGCAACAACAAGCAATGTGAACAAAATACACAAACAACAATGAAGTCGCGACAGAATTCTCGAAAAAGCGAAAACAAGAACATTCTACTTCAAGAATGTTCGTCAGACTGTTTACGTAGGCCTATAAAAAGGCAATACAAAGCAGACGACGAGTAGTAAGAATTCAGTCAATCTTGTGTCAAGACGCGTTGCGTGTGAAGAGAACAGTCGTGGTTAGAAGATCTGCGTTGTAAAGATCTTCATTGTTAACGAAAAAAGTCAATTATTGTTGTATACGACAAGTTATAAACAGTAGCACACAAAAATAGCGCGTATAATAAAGAGTTTAATTGAAACTAAACACCAATTTATTTTTATTTTGTTTGCAATCAACGAATTCATATTTTAAACGTTTTACATATAAAATTGACTGTCTAAAAATACCGGCAGGACCTACAGTTTAAAGTCGATTCCGAGCGACATATTTGTGAGAAACTTTTCATAGTTTTTGCCGGGAGTCTGCTGAGCAGAAATCGCCGAAGAATATTTTTTCATATTTCGTTTTATTGGTGATGTATGTAGAATGCAGAGATAGCACATTCGGATAAGATATTTTGTTTAAAATAATTTGAAATAATTTTTCATTCAAGTCCCTTTTTCATACAAAAAAAAAAGTTCTTTCATTGTCATGCTAAACCAAATATTGGAAGATTCTTTTGCGACCAACTGTTAAATTAAATTCCGCCATCGAAATGCTTAACAAAACGTGTTGCCAAACTGTTTGGAAAATATTCTGCCAAAAAACAAATACCGTTAGAGACAGTATTTGTTGACAACCAACAACTGAGCCAACAAAACAGAAAACAGAAGAGAAAAAAAATCAATTTCAATAGATATTTGAGGTCTTTATACAAACATTTTTCCATATATACAATTAAACAAGAAAAAAAGAAAAAGAAGGAGAAGAATAAAAGCTCGTTTGATCAAACATAAGTTTTTTATTTCCTTTTTTTTTTGTACTGACTGACACATAATGTTGAAACCCTTTAACGAAAAAAAAAAAATAAAAGACAGCTAACATGACATGCAAAAATATTGTCGTACAATTGGCTAAACAGCTGACAAAATAATTGGTCGAGACAGGTGAAATACCACCACCCACTGCTATTGTTCAACTTCAACGAAAATATGGAAAAAGAAAACATTTTACAAATTTATGACTGTGACTGTGTGTATATGTCATAAAACCTTCTTGGTAAATTTGTGTCACAACATTTTTTTAAATTTCCAAGATATGCAACGACTGTAAGAACAAACACTAGAAAAAATAATGAAAATACTGTATAACAGAAAAAAAGCTGAAAACATTCTAAACTTAGGAAGACCCATCTTCAAATCTAAAGTTGAGTTGTTGTTTCTCTTCAATTTCCTTAAAACGTTTTACAGTTTAAATGACACTGCGTGACTCTAGACTCTACAACATAAGTAGAAACGTTTTACAACGTTTAGTAAATAGTTATTAAAAATTTTAATGGACGTTGCCAGTTTTTAAGACACTTTAACTTGTAAGAATAAAAAAAAAATATTCTCTACGATAAATTCTTTACACAATCTAGAATGTGTAATTGAATGAAAAAATCTTGTATTGCCGTTGATAGAACGAAGAGGGTCTTACGAGAAGGAAGTTGTTTTATTAAAATGCTTAGTAACACAGATAAACGCAATTTTTTAAAAATACTGGCATATGTAGATGCCAGTAACATTGGAAAGAAAATTTCAACATTAGAAAGAAAATCGTCAAAATCGTCAAAGACGTTTTTTGAGATCGTAAAAAAAACGCCGGAAAAAATAAATAAAAAATAATTTGACAGATCATTCAACAAGATCACTGTTATCAACTGCCAAACTTCGGAAATCCTTGTTGGAAGACCCGATATGCATATATAATTGTGCATGCATATGGTAGCTGAATATGAATCCCAAGATGCATAAGAAAAAAATGCCATGAAAAGACCGATTAAACATTCAAGCAATCAAGTTGCCAAATAATCCTCTAATCTCTACAATTTAGATTTGAAGACGGAATAAAATTTTTTGCTGTTTACAAAAATTGTGTCATATTCACATTGTGTATCCACTTCACTTTTGGGTTACTTTGTAAATTCAGAGGACACCAGGCGTATGAGTAACATTTTATTTAAAATAAATGGCATTCATAGCCGCCAGATAAATAAAGCATCAAATCGTCAATATTAGGTAAAAATAGTCAAAGACGTTCATTGAAATCGCAAAAAAACATCAGAAAAAATAAATAAATTGAAAGGTTTTTAAAAAAAAAATTATTTTTATTGTAGCAAAACATATAAAGTTAATTCAATATACATATTTTAGTTGAAAAATAAAACATATTGTTACGAAAATGAAAAATCTACACAGTGGTGTTTTGCTTTTACATCCCTTAACATTAAAATTATAAACAAAAGCTACAAAAACAAAACAATGCAGTAAACAAACCTGTTTACAAATTATCGTACTGCTTAATATACATAACAACAAACACCAGCATAAAAAAGTGATAAACAAGTAAACAAAAATACACAAACAACAATACAATAATAAATGTAAACAATTATGTTTTCATTTATAGAGATTTCGAGAAGGCGATGTCATGAACATTCACCTTCAAGAACATTTATTAGATTGTTTACTCTGCCACACAAAAGCAAAGCAGGCGACTGAGTTAGTCAACTTCAGTCAGTCTTGTGTGAAGACACGATGCGTTTTAAGAGAGTAATCGTGGTTTGACGATCTCCGTTATAAAGATCAGTCGAACATTTGTTTTTTTACGCAAAAGAGAGCAAATTAATTGTTGTTGCTTAGATCAAGTTGTGAACCGCGGCACACAGAATGGTGCGAACAATAAAGAAATTCACTAAAACTAAACACAAATTTATTTTTATTTTCTTTGCAATCAAGGAACTCAATTATAAACGTTTTTAACAGGTAAAAATGTAACAATATTGATTTTAATTTAATCGCTTTTGAGAGAACAATCGTAAGGACTTAGAGCGACTTGAAGCTCTTCATCATTATTTGGTATGAAAAATTCAAGGCTAAAACGAATGAAGAAATTGTAGGCTTTAAGCTCGATCTATTCAACTAACATCAAAAATGTGAATTAAAAAAAAATAAAACAATGTAAACAATTATTAAAATTCGAGTAACAAAATCTAAAGAAGGATGAGACTATTTTTTACTACTAATGTTGCCTTTCAGAGCTGGTATTGTGGCTGACATGTACCCTCGCACAAGACACTACGTACTCCCACAAAAATACTGTGCAGTGGGATCAAACAACATGATCTTGCTATCCTATCAATAAGATATCGAATGTCATAAAGCATGTAACATTGTCTTGTTAAACTTCATCACACATCATACTCCCAACTTTAGTTGATAATTGGTACAATCGTTATTCTTAAAATCTCTAAAGTTTAAGATTTATATGATTTGAATGTTATCACATGTACGGTATAACTGGCCCGTTTGTTTTTCAACATTTCAGTTAAAGCGAAAACCTATAAAAGAATTTCTCTCGAGAAAAAAATACACACTTTCACTGTTTCCAAGACACAATAAAACTCTTAACTTTTTTGTTGGACGTTCCGTGTACACTAAAACGTAACGCTTTGACTTGACATAAATGCCCTTTTGCCACCGTTAAAACTAAATTGCAGAAGAATTTTTTTCTCTCTTTTTGATTTCTTTGTTGTACGCTTTTTTGTGCTTCCTTTTTATTTTGTTTCCCCTCTCTAAACAAAACATTGTTTGTTTATTAAAAAAAAAGAAATGTGAACTTTTTGTTTCAATTTAAATTTTATTTTTTTGTTGTTTCTAGAAACTGTTTGAGGCAAATTGTTATTGTCTGGCCATTAGCGTTGTTATAACGTTTTATTTTCCTTTTTTTTGACACTTTTTTCTAGCATCCTTGTCTATCCCTTTAGACACACTCAACAAAGTGTTTGTCAAATTTGATTCTATTCTATTTGTCAACATTCACGTTCTTTTTTTTTTTTTTTTTGTTAATTTCCTTTTAGGGCATGTCTACAGTGGTATGAGCTACTCCAATAGTTCATGTGATTGTATTGTATCAGTCAACGTATTTGTATTTGATGGAGGTGTTGCATTCCATGTAGTATACATGCTAACAATGTGCGAGTAAATTGACAAATTTTGTTGTCAATTGTTTTAGACTTTTGACGTTTTTTAAGCCTTTTTTGCAATAGAGTTTTGCAATTTTGTTACAAATTGACGACACTACAACAACGAAAGTTTATTTGCCAAAAATTCAAAATATGTTGTTTATTGGTAAAATACTGTAAAATATCTCTCATGTGATATTTTTTTAATTTCTTTTGGCAATTTTGTACAAATTGACGACAATAGGAGAAAGAAAGTTTATTTGCTAAAAATTCAAAATATGTTGTTTATTGATAAAATACTGTAAAATATCTATAATGTGATATTTTTTGTATTTCCTAGTTTCCAGACATTTTTCAGGAAATTAAAGAAACATTAATACACGGTTTTAAAGCGTAAAACTTTATTAATTTCATTATATTTCGAAGTGAGCTGCAGATTTATTTGTAAAATACTGTAAAATATCTCTCATGTGATATTTTTAACATTACCTAGTTTTCAGACATTTTTCTGGGGAATTAAAGAAACATTAATATACGGTTTTAAAGCGTAATACTTTCTTAATTTAATTATTCTCTCCAGCCAGCTACAGACTTTGCAATGTCTTAATTTTTAGTTCCCATTTTTAGTGTAGCTATACACACAAATAATACGGTGCGGTAGCTACATGGTGTAAATCGTATATTTTGCTGAGTAAAACTCAAAATTTTTCCTTTTATTTCTCGAACGCTCCAAACCTATTCGTTTCTTTGGAGATTAAGTGTTACTTGTTTTCTTGAGTTGGTTTATTTACAAGAAAAACTTATTTTGAAGCTCTTGGCTTCTTCCCCAACAATCTTCAACGGCATAATTTAAGAATTTATCAGCACGGCTTTGGTACCAAGTACATGATTCTGTGCCTATCAATACTTAGCAGTAAAAGTTCAAGTTGAATAGGACTTGTTGATGCTCATTTTGAAAAAAATTGGTTCTGTTTTCAGGTTAACATGTGGAAAACCAATTGATCAATAATAGTCGTAGTGCAAAAGGCTATTTGAGAACCCATCTTCTCTACATTGCAAGGGATTAGTTTCCCTGCTAAATCCACCCAATATTTGAAACATCTTTCTAATCCTCAGTCGTAGTTTGCTGTCAGTGATTATTTCTGCTTGACGATAATGAAAATAAATTTTCACTAACAAATCTTTTATCCTCAGTCGTAGCTTTCTCTCAATGACTGTTTTTGCTTGACGATATGAAAAAAAAATCACAATCAGAACTGATTCAATAACAATTTTTTTAGCCGTTTGAAACGCTTCTTGATGGCATTATTACAGGAACATAACGTCGTTCAAATTTCCGCCATGGCTTCCCTGAGGAGAGCTCAACCGAAATGGCCAAATTTTTATGATTCTGTTACAAAAATCAAGCTGAATTCCACCGATAGCATGGGTTATGTTGACTTAGAGAACCGCTGTAGTTTGTGACATATACACTTAGATCTGGGACTTAAGAAACCCTTACAAGAAAAAGTCTAACATGGTGGAAAAATACGATCTCGATGGCCAGTTCACATTAGCTTCACGTGAGATAATCATGCTCTCAAATTGCTCGTGCAGAATATTCAATGTGGCATGAGCTATGTAGCACATAGTGCCTTCCTTTTGAAACTATATGTCGTTGCTGTCCAGATTATCCAATTCAGCGCCAACAAAGAATTCACAGCAAACAGTGACTTTTTCGGGACGCAGTTGACTTTATTGATACTTATGTGCATAGATATCGTTCCAAATTTAACAACTTTGTTTGTTTTCGATGAAAGCAAAAACGAACTTTCATTACATGGAATTATAAACAAAATATAAAACTTTATTTAATTTTAAAATCTTGTAAACAACCATTTATTTGTGTCATGTGGCAATAATAGCTGCAAAGCTTCACCTTCCTTCATAAAATTATTTTTATTTTCTTACACGTAATGCATCTTTACATCGTCATGCCTTAACTTTGTTGTTGGCCTATTAAATATGAATGACTTTTCAACATACTTACCATGTAAGAAATTTCATCGAAGCTCACACTTTATGGAAGACATTTATGAATTTAAGAAACCCGCATATATAAGCAAATGATACGTGTAATGCGATGATGTTGTAAAAATTCTCATGTGCAGCTGTAAATAATTTAAAACCCATTAAAAATATGTTGCTGTTATGAAACGCTGTAGCACATTAATTACTGTAGCAAATGCAATTGACAATACACAAGAAAACTGCGACACACATATACACACACTATAATCGATTAAAACAACACGCCTTTATTTAACAAATGACAGCAGATATTGGACTCTAGAGCTGTTGGCAACTGAAAAATTATCTTCAACTATAAGGGGCATTCGGTACGATACTAATCCACAAGAAAACCAGGAGCGTTCAATGCATCACATTTGAACTGACGGCGCCATCGTTTCATATTCTCCGACAACAACGTTGGGCAAGCAAACACTCTCAACGGCGAGCACTATAGGTCCATGATTAACAACTTCTTTTGGCGTGAATTGAATAATGTGAATACCAAAGACCAGTGTTTTCAACGTGACTGCGCCTGCGGATATGCTGCAAGAGCTATTTTTTTTATATTGATTTTATGTGGAGATGATGTGAAATGCTTGCTGAGAAAATGCGATTTGTCTCCATTAGACATTATTCTTGTGAGTTTTCTTAAGTCGCAGGTATATGTGAGTAATCCACAAAAACCACAGGGGTCCCCAAAGCTAACATAACCTTACTTTCTTACTGAATTGGTCATTATAACCCTTTAGTCATGATTACAACCTAGCTTCTCACACCATCCATATTGTATGTGTTGATTTTATCCATGAGTGGCGGAACCTAAAGTTTAAAATCGACTCCAAACGACAGACTTTTGAGAATCTTTTTAAGATAATTTTATTAACTCTCAAAGTTTTTTCTAGAAAAGCGCTGAGAGGAAGACGCCTAAGAAAAATGTTTTCATAGTTCGTTTTGTTAGAGATGCCTGAGCCGAGATTTGAACCATGGACTAGCGTCTTATTAACCAACACACTATCAACTAGACTACAGCAACTTCTATGAACGAGTTTCGTCTGATTAATTCGCCAGAGTCATGAAAAATTGAACATTTCGAATGAGTTCCATCCTGAGAAACCAAAGCGGACATATTGTTACGAAAATAAAAAAAAAACTAGATACTGGTGTTTTGCTTTTACATCGTTTAACACTAAAATTATAAACAAGAGCTACAAAAACAAAACAATGAACTTGTTTACAAATTATCGCACTGCTTAATGAAACAACAAACACCAGCAGAAAAAAATGGTAAACAAGAAAACAAAAATATATCAACAACGCTACAATACTAAACGTAAAGAACGATGTTTACGTTCATAGAGATTGCGAAAAGGAACAAGAACATTCATCAGCCTGTTTACTTTGTCATATAAGCAAAGCATAAGGCAAAGCAGGCGACTGAGTTAGTGAAGTTCAGTCAGTCTTGCGTGAAGACGTGATGAGTTTGAAGAGAGTAATCGTGGTTTGAAGATCTGCGATACAAAGATCAGTCGTACAATTGTTGTTTATGCAAAGGGTGTAAACAGAGGATTAACAAACAAAGCAATTGTTGTTGTTTACATCAAGTTTTTATTTTTATTTATTTTATTTTTATTTTATTTTCAATTTACGAGCTCATATTTTAAACGTTTTTAAAATGTATAAACGTAACAATATAAACGATGTTATATTCCACAAACAAAAATGACGATGATATTTCACACACACATTTAAATTTAAAAATTGGAAGCGCTTAAAACAAGACCTTGTATTATTCAATAAGATGGCAACAAGTCTCTCTGAGATGTACTTTCATAAAACCAATTACTTTGCAGAGTTCTTTACGAGAAAATGCTCATGTTCTCTAAATACCTTAATAAACATTTACATTTACAAATACGTACACATACGTACACATACATACATATATTTACATTTGAGTACATAATGTTACTTTAATAGCGACTTAACAACGTATTGATGATAAGTAATCTAACACATACACATGTAAATACACATACAAATACCAACATATGACAATAAAATATTTAAGTAGCTGAGGGAAAGTGAGCAATATTTGTGCTCATTTGCATTACTTTAAGTATACATTGTAATACATTATTATCTGTAGCATGTGCTTATTAGTATTAAGCCTGTATTTATCAAGTTGATGATCATTATCAACAGCTCATGCATTCATAATGGCCTTAATATTATCATAATCGTATTGCCTGCCTAAAGCTTGGTATTTATGTGAACATAAGAAAATTACAATACAAAGCAGAATTCCCTTTTGGGAGTTGAAGCAATTTTCATAAATTTTTTGAAAGTTTTTTTGAAACGTATTCTTCAAAAATTTTGTGAAAAAGGTGTTTGGGTAAGTACCCATAGAAATTTCAAAACGAAACAAAAATAAGTGCAAAAATTAAGTATTAAGAGAGAGTTTAGGTGTCAGAAAAAAATAAATATTTTCAGTGCTAAATATTTAATGAAGATTTATATCCGTACTACACCGGGTATCACATTGGGCCCTATGGCCACCGAGTGAACTTGCATGTGAACGGGAAGCTACCCGCCAACCTAAACTGTATCCGTATTTATAGAGTAAAACTTTTCATATGAATGCTTAAGGCTCTAGGTACCCTCTACGTCAAATAGCTTATTTATAACATCCAAATACGTTCAAACTATGCTCTTAACATTACTTACTTAATAGGTCATTATAATATTTTTCGCCAGGGCTTACAACCTAGCTTCAATGTTAATTTCATCCATCAAAAGCAGAACCTGCAGTTTAACATCGACTCCGAACGACTTGAGTAATTTTTCATGGCATGTTTATTTACCCTCAGAATTTCGTCTGAGATGTCGGAGCTAGTCTTTGAGCCACGAACTTTCGCCTAGGTTGTGAGTTTTGTTGAGTAGAACTCATAAATATTTTTTTTATATTTCTCGAACCCTCCAAACTTGTTTTATTTGACAAAAACGGTATTTTTGATCTTTTCACACAAAATTATTGATTACCCAAATATTTTTTAACCTATTTTCAAAATCCAAAGTCTTTTGAAAATGGGACAGATGAGGCTTTCAAATGGTATACATAAATATATGGTTCAAACTAACATGTTATGAGTTTCGATTGGGGAAACTTGGAAAATATGATTTTTTTCTCATTTTTTCAAGTTTAGCTATTCTTAATTGCAAAATTTAATTAAAAAATATAAAATAGGTGATGCTATTCTCAAAGTGCATTATCTTGTGAAGATATTAACACTTAGTTTGATCAAATCTGAGAAAAATTACCGTAGTTATTATTTAAATATTATAACAGTCGTATTATATATTTTATATATGTCATCTTATCAAATGAACTTTCAGTTCAAAAAATTTTCAAAAGTTTTGATGGATCTTGGTCGTTTATTCTAAAATGTATCAATATCACGTTTTCGCGACTACCAGAAGTCTGCTAATATTTGTTTTTTTTTTTTTTTGTAAATATTATTATTTCTCTTTGCGAAAACATTGTCCAACTTCTGGTTGTCGCTCAAACGTTAAATGGATACATTTTGCGACAAATAATCAAGATCTATCAAAACTTCTGAAAATTTGTGAACTAAAAGTTCATTTGAGAAAAAATATATATGAAAGAGACTGTTAGACTCTTTAAATAATAACTACGGCAAATTTTTTCCGATTTGATCAAATGAAGTATCAATCTCTTCACAAGATAATGAACTTTCGGAATGTCATCACTTATTTTATATTTTTTAATTAAAGTTTGCTACTATGAACGAACAAACTTGAAAAAATATGAAAAAAATTCTCATTTGTCAAGTTTAACTCATCAAACCCCATAGCATATGATGTCAAATAATATATTTATGTGTGTATATTGTTTTAAAGACCCATGCCTTTCCTTTCTAATAAGGTTTAAATTTTGGACATTGGTTCGTAAATGTTTGCGTAATCAATAAATTTATGCGTAAAGCCCAAAAAACAGTTTTTGTCAAATAAAACAGGTATGGAGGGTTCAAGAAATATAAAAAAAGATATTTTTGAATTCTACTAAGCAAAACTCACAACTTGCACTATGTCATTAGCTGGGTGTATTTAATTTTTTTTAATTTGTCGCATAGTGTTATTAAGCGGAGTTATTTTGAATAGCTTTATGTAATTTTTTTTTTATTTATTTTCAAGTTTATGGAAAATCCTTACAGACTATTACATTTTATATATTTATTATTATTACAAATACAAAAAATTAGTTAAAAAAACAAAGAAAACAACATTGAAATTATTAATTAACTGAGTTTAATTGTAAAATTATAGCTTTTTGAATGGATTCTACATTTTTGTTAAAATCTATATGAAGGTAAATATTATTAAAAATCATTACAGATTCTACGAAATGGATCGCAGTTCGCATAGTTAAATGTGTAATATTTTATATTTATGAAATTGTAGTATCTTGTTGGACGAACAGGTCCAACAAGGTGGAGATGATCTAGTGAAGCACATATATTTACATTTTTTAACATTCAGCTCCATATGTCTAATTAGCATAGACATGAGAATTTTTACAGGGCAAACAACGGCTAACACACTGATTTAGGATTGAATGTAAAATACCCTTTATGTACTATAATGACAATTATGTCCGTGCTGAAGATGCACAGATCTATTATATTACTCATCCGCCACAGGTATTAACATAAATTACTTAAAATTATCATTATTGTAAATCTTTAATTCATGTTTAAAGTTTTTCTTATCACCGAAAAATTTTATGAACAATTAATTGTAATAATTACGATGCATTATCTTAACAAATTAAAAGAAGAAAAAAAAAGAAACACAGTAACAATGGGTTAAAAGGAAACGAAACCAGAGCAACGACATTTTCTCTTATTCTTTTGTTGTGTATTTTTTTTTTTTACAGGAAAACTATACAAAATAGGAAAACAACCATAATAAAGTAAACAATAAAAGCGTGACATACTTTTGAAGCATTAACAACAACAACGAAAAAGTAAAAAAGGATAATTGAAATGAACAAGAAGAATAAAACCAGCATACATAATGAGAATAATACACATCTCGTCTTTTATTTGGCAGAATTAAAAAAAAGTAACAACAACAGTAATATCGCATTAAAAAAAAAAACTGTAGAAAATCCTTATTTAATCTATTATTTGTAAAGTCTATACAAATGGGTGGATACAGACAATGTTTATGTACTTGTACAGAGTAAATATTTTAAAACTGTCTGTATGGTAGAGAGAGAAAAAATGCGATAAGTGATGGAATATCCAAAATGAACCAAACCTCGTGAACCAGAATTGTAGTAAAATATGATACAGAAAAATACAAATGTTTTACGCAACAATTTTAATTCGCAGTATTTCTCATTTACAGGTTTTTCAGGCAGTATTTACTGCATGGTATTCATGATATTCTGTTTCTTACAGCTTGTGCTGTAGTGGATGTGGCCTCAGGAGAGCCTCTGGAATATCTTGCAATATTATACTTTAACGATGATAATCTGATTAACCCTTTAACTGTCTATGTCGACTATACTCGGCAGAGCAAAACGATTATTTTTCGCATAATAATATAGAGTATACTCGTCTTGAAGAAAAAAATTCTTAGTATATGAAAAATCCTGTGACATTTCACTTTGACGATAGTGGTCTGGTCTATGTCGAGTATACTCGTCACATTGAAGCTATAATTTTTCGCATAATGGTATAATATATACTCGCCTTGAGGAAAAAATTCATATTATTATTTAACAAATCTACTAGAATTTTTTTTTGCCTGAGAAAGAACCAATCTTTTAAAAAAAATTACATTTTAGAACAGTCATTAATTTGGCAACAAATGAACAGTAATATGTTTGTCGACTGTTTATGTCGAGTATACTCGTTTTGGTTGGAAAATAATTAAGCAGACAGAAAAAGTTTTTTGAAGCAAAATCAAACATTTAAGGATTAAAGGACAATAAAGGCCCCAAACTTCAAAAACTATATTCCTATTTCACCTACTCCTATTGAGCCAAATAATGAATTTAACATTTGTTTTGCTAGGTTATGGTTGGATTGACTTAGACATGGTTGCATGCTAGTGGTAGAATTTTCTGGTGATTTTTTAACACACCAGAATGAATCGCTACGAGTATATATGATGTTCCAAGTGCAGATGTAGAAGAGCATAAGCTTATCGCTTTTCTTTAATGTCAAGGGCTAAATACAGAAGTCACCTGAGACTAGTAGGTACTGCATTGGCTAATAACACAAGAGCCCGTGGTTCAAATTCCCGCTCAGACATCTTGAACAAAAGAAATATAAAAAAATATTTCCTCCATTGGCTTCCACTCAGCAGTCTGCTGGCAAAAACTGTCTGTCGTTTGGAGTTGGCGTTAAACTGTAAGTCCACAATTCATATATAAAATTAGCACACACAAATTGAGTGGTGTGATAAGCTAAGTTGTAATCCAGACTAAATTGTTGAAAGATCCAACTATGTAACATTCCTGGATGGAACGTCTTAAAGAAAGAAGAATTATAAGGTGATTCAATTGTGTCGTTCAGAGTAGGCGTTAAACTGTAGGTCCCACAACTCATTAATAAAAACCAGCACACTCATCATGGATGGTGTGAGAAGCTAGGTTTGTAATCCTGACTGAAGGGTTGGTAGTGACCAATTATGTAAGTAAATGGAGATTGCTGGATGGAGCAGCTTAAGAAAAGAAGAAATACAAAAGGGTTTAATACAATTCCATTGTAACTTTGATCGATCTTGTCCCTATTAGAACCCTTTAGTCAGAATTTCGACCTAGCTTCTCACACCACGTACGCTGAGTGTTTTAATTTTTAGAGTAGACTACAGATGACAGACTTTTGAGAAACTTTCCATGGCAATATTATTTAATCTCAGAGTTTTTTCCAGAAATCTGCCAGAGAGAAAGTTACAGAAGAAATATTTTTTCGTTTTGTTGGAGATGTCTGACCTGGGGTTTAAACCTACTAGACTACAGCGACTTTTGTTACAGAGTATAAAATGTTTTGATATTGACAAGTTTTGGAAAATAGCCATTGCAGGAGTTGAGTTAAGTTTGTGCAGTCACTCACTTCTCCTTAACTTTTAGAGCTCCAGGTTTACAATACTTTCATTGTCTATTGTATTGAAATTTTATTTCACATTTAATTTTGGTTTGACTTAAATTTAAGTTAAATGCATAAGTGACAAATTTGTTTAATTTTTAAATAAATTAAAGGAAGGATCAGTTTTCCATAACAATTTATTGATTAACAAGTACAAGCCATTACCTCTTTAATCTTTATTTATGTAAAAACCCTATGCGTTTGTATTTTCAACAGAAAAAAGCGCATCACACAGCCTTCATTTATGCTATCATGTCTGAAGGGGTCGCCGTGGTCTAGTAGGTAGTGTGCTGGCTTATTAGACGTAAAAGCCAGGGTTCGAGTCCCAGGCCAGACATCAAAAAATAAAAAAAAAATACAAAAACTATTTTTTCGGCGATTTCTTCTCAGTTTCTCAAAAAATCTGTCGTTTGGAGTCGACTTTAAACTGTAGGTCCCGCCACTTATGTATAAAATTAACACACACAACATAAGTGGTGTGAGAAACTGCGGGCTTCTTGGGGACGATTGCCTGTTGTAGACTGTCTAATGGTGAAGGTATAGCACTGGCCATTTTATAGTCACCTAGCAGCAACTCGTTTCCTTGCCGTTCGCATCTTCCCCCTTTCGACCTTTCCTAAAAAACCTGCACAATGCACTGCATGAGTAGGGGCCACCCCTGAGTGCTGGTTTCATATAAAAAAAAAAAAAAAAAAAAAAAAAACCACAAATTTTTTCTTTACCTCACGAGACATAGCCATGATGATGATGATGCAGACAACATCTGATGCATCATCGTTTTAATACCATAAGTTCACTTCAATAGCAGTCTAGTTAAAATGATATAAAAATGATATGAAAATGTTTAACCAAGTTTAACCATGTTTACAAGACAGCATTAAGTTTTAAAATGAAGAATAATATCGTGTTAAATAAAAACGAAAAAAAAACTTAATTTTCTTCACTTAAATCTTGAAAGTGGATTCCTTAACATCAGGCACGTATTAAGACTTGAAAATTATTTGAAAAATTTATTTTAAAAGACTTTGGAACTTCCAAAGAGTCACAATATAAATTACATAATTGTAATAAAATTCTTTTGAAAATACCAACCAATCTAAGCAATTTTTTTTTATACTTTCAGGTAAATTTTCCATTTGAATTTGGGTATCGTAAGTATGTATAGCATATGCTGCGTAAAACAATAAGTATTTTAAGAACATTTACGCAATATAAACTGGAAGCCATCGAAATCTCTTCTGAGTACATTACATAAAACAGTAAGTATTTTAAGCACATTTGCGCAATGTAAACTGGAAGCCATCGAAATCTCGTCTGAATGCATTACATACATACATAATTGGTCATTACAACCGTTAAGTCAGAATTACGACTTAGCTTCACACACCACTTATGTTGCGTGTGTGTTAATTTCAAACACGAGTGGCGGGACCTACAGTGTTACATTCGATTCCGAACGATAGAATTTTGACAAACTTTTCCTGACGATTTTATTTACTCTCTGAGTTTTTGCAACAAATCTGCTGGGTGGAAGTCGTCGAAGAAATATCTTTTCATATTTTGTTTTGTTCCAGATATCTAACCTCAGGTTTGAATCCCGGCTTCACGTCTAATAAGCCAACACACTATCTATTGGACCACGGTGACATCAAATATTTTAAAAAGAAAATTTTTATAACCTTGTTGTCTTGAGTTGCCTTAGTACTGCGATCATGCGATTTGTTGTACTTCCCCTAGCCTTTACAAGGTATCCTTGTAACGTCTCTTCCAAATATATTGTTCTGACAAACTTTAAATTGCTGTCCAGTATCAACAATGACAATTCCCTGTCTCTAGAACCTGATATGCACGCAGGGATGCGTTGGTCCGCAGGTGCCAAAAATATGTTCCTAAGATTAATTTAGAACGCCACAGAATCTATATTTTGAGCTCGAAACACAGTCTGAATTCCGAGCCTACAGTAATCGCCTATTAAATGTCCGCTTATCAACATCAATTTGTTCGTGAATAGTTTAATGCATGACTCGTATTTCCTCTTATTATAATTTTGGAAAAAAAATTGTTTTTTCCTCAAACCCATTTGGTCTGTATCTTCACTTCCATTGTTTACTTAGCAGTAACCTTATTTTCCCTATATGGCTGATTCCACTTCCCATAAAGTCCAATAATATCTTCTATATGAGATAAGTTCTCGACTGTCGGTCTCACTGTCAGATAACATTGAAATGTCCTGTCTTTTATATCTCCTTGAATTAAGCATATCTTTTCAATCAATCGTTTCCTTTGGTCTCACGCCTCATATTGAATTTCATGTTTGACTCGTCTCCTATCAGCCTATCATAGACCAAAGCTTTGGTCTTCACCAATATGTATAGTGGACTTAAATGCAACAGAGCTTCTAGCGCCGCTATTGTACAGGTCTCATTGTCCTTGTTATGCCGACACACGTTAGTCTCTGTATCTTGTTCAAATCTAGTTCAGCTGTTTTCAGATTTGTTCCATCTGCCCAGCCATTTGCCCCATTGGTCACTGTCGATCTTAACATCATGGTATACATCCCGTACACAATGTCTGCGGCTTATTGCTCCATTCTCGCATTTTTATGCAAGTTTTTAATGCAAAACACTGTTGTTGTTTTGCTGAATATTTAATACGGTTTGCTTCTGTTTTTTACGGTAAGCGTAACAGCAAGTGAACATGTTCGTATGGTCCTCCTTATGGTTGCATTATGATGGTGGACTTCATCATGAAAATCAATGACAAAATTTTATTTTCAACCATAATTTCTCATATTATTGTTGACTGAAAATTAAATTTCAGCAAAGTTGTTGTTGTTTCTGTCAGTGTATGAGCATTGGTGGACATTATAGTTTTCCTACTACGGTTTTTACATACGATATGATGTACGTATGTGAATCTCACATTTTTGAGCTATAGTTTGGAAAATATAATACAATGTCAGATTACAAAAATTTCGGCATGAAATAATAACGTGTATGTACGTTATAAACAGTAGACATACATACATAATTGGTCATTACAACAATTCAGTCAGGATTACGACCTAGCTTCTCACACCACTTATGTTGTGTGCGTTAATTTTATACATGAGTGGCGGGACCTACAGTTTAAAGTCGACTCCGAACGACAGTTTTTTGAGAAGCTTTTCATGGCAATTTTATTTACTCTCAGAGTTTTTACCAGAAATATGCTGAGATGAAGTCGCCGAAGAAATATTTTCATATTTTCGTTTTGATGTCTGACCTGGGATTCGAACTCGGGCCTTCAGTCTAATAAGCCAACACACTACCTACTAGACTACGGCGACAACTCAATAAACATTATAAACAGTATGCCCTGCGTATATCCAATGACTTTAACTGCAAGAAAAATATTTTTGCATACAAAACATGGCACAAATTATTGCTCAACTACTATCTAAACAATTTTCATTTTTAAATACAAATATTGTATGTTTAATTTGTTAGAGATAAAATTGACAATTCACTGGACTGACATAGAACAGTTAGTATTGGTGTCCAATTGAAGAAAAAAATTTGATCAACAATGAACAGCTAAAGGAATTATTGCCAAGGAATTCGATTCCACCATTTTTCCAGCACTTTTCGAGTGTAAGGGATCGCATCTCGGCAATGGCATTACGAAAGTTGGCCTTCTAATGCTCAATTGTCTCTGGTTTATTGGCATAACACTTTTCTTTAAAGGGCGCCCCACAGAAAATAGCCCAACGGTGTCAAATCATGGCTTCTTGTCGTCCAATTGAATCCACTGTTTCGGCTAATTAAACGGCCATCAAACGTTTGATGCTATAAATCGGTTGTGGCATGAGATGCGTCGCAAATTGCACCATCCTGTTAAAACCAAACATCGTCCATATCAATACCATGAAGAGCGGTTACAAAAAAATCTGTTACCATGGTGCGATAGGTGTCTCCATTGACCGTCTTCATTTTCAAAGAAATATGGGTCAATGATTCCTCCGCTCCACAAGCCGCACCAAACAGTCACTCTTACTTGGTGCATTGGCTTCTGTAAGACCAAGTGTGGGTCTTCTGAGCCCTAAATATGGCAGTTTTGCTTATTAACGTAGCCACCAAGATGAAAATGAGCTTCATCCGAAAAGAGGATTTTTTTTCCAATCGACACCACCTTGCAGTTTCTCGTTGACCCATTAAATACCAATTTTGCTCAAGCGCAAATCTATTCATTACTTTCAGTGGATATAATATACTCAGTTTTCTGACAGACTAAAATGATATATGTATTGCCAGATTCGTAATAACCGATAGTTAAAATTTAAACCGATAGATGGCCCAACTGATATGTCTCAAAAAGACTGCTTTATTCCATAATAACAACAAAATTCAGAAGAATTGGTATTTACCAATTGGTATGAAATAAGCGTTTTCCAATTGTGAAAATAAAACACAAATATATAATGGGAAAGTAAAAACATTGCTTCAAAGTATTGACCATTGCTGGCTACACAGTTTTTCCATTTTTCAAGCAATTCATGAATTCCATGGCAATAAAATTGTTCGTCTTTTGAAGCAAACCAATTTTCGATTTCCTCTTAGGAATCGAAGTGCTGCTCAGCCAATGCGTGTTCTATGAAATCAAATAGAAGTCGGAGTCGCCATACTCTGCTTGGTAGTGTTGTGTTGCCTTATTAAATGTTAGGCCACGGTTCAAACGTCATGTCAGACATCTCCGACAAAAGTGAATTACGAAAATATAGTTCTTCGGCGATTTCCTCTCAGCAGATTTCTGGTAAAAACCCAGAGAGTAAAAAAATTTCCATGAAAAGTTTTTCAAAAATCTGTCGTTCGGAATCAACGTTAAACTGTTGGTCCCGCCACTCATGTATAAAATTAACGCACACAGCATAAGTGGTATGACAAGCTGGATCGTAGTCCTAACTGAATAGTTGTAATGACCAATTATGTATGTAAAGAGAAAAGTCTAATAATTATGGCGCCTGGGATAACACCTCCCAGTCTAATGATTCGATTGTATCCTGAAGTGGTTATGCTTTGGTATTACTTTGCCAGGCCTTGTAGCCTATTCTAGTATTTTTTCGATCAATGCATGGTTCAAATTGAACATTTGTTGTCGGTTGCGATCTGTGTTAACGATTTTACTAGATTCTAGAAGATCTGTGGTATACCACAATTTTCTTGTGTCATAAGAAACACAATATTGTCTTCCTGTAAGATTGATTTGGTTTTGCAACTGAAGTTGATGGTTGTGCTGGATTAATGCATGAGGGATTCGGAAAATAATTTCATATTTCATTGCCAGTAGCAATTCAATGCAACTCTCATTGCCTTTGAAGCAAAATTTCACAAGAGGTTTTTCGGTTTTCCATTTGCTTGTTATTCAACTTATGTGGCACAAATTTTCTCGACTTTTGGAACTTTCCCACAGCTTTTAAGAAATTACTTTTGTGCAACATTCATGATTTCTACCTTTTGTTTCTGAATCAAGGTATCATTTTTATCCAATACTGGTTGCATTTTAGGGTCTTCAAACTTCTTTGGTTTATTTCTCTCATCAAAATCATAATCTCTGAACCATCGAAACCATCTTCAGCCTGTTGCTTCTGATAAAGCATGATCAACAAACATTTGATGTGACTCTCCGGCACTTTTCTTCAAATGAAAACAAAAAATGTATGTGTTCCGCAAATCATTATTTTCTGGTACAAAATTCTTCAACATTAACACGATGAAAAATGTGATGTTGTTTGATCACTGATTTGATATGTATGATCCTGAATATGTTTGACAGATGTCATCACCCACACAAAATAAAATAACAAGGCCCGTTCAGAATAAATGTTCCCTATGGAGACATTTGTATCTTGACGCTCACTTCAGAACTTCATAATTAAATATCCTCCTCTCCATCCATTTTAAATGAATGAACAAAAATATAAAAATTGTCAAATCTGTCCCTATTTATTTTATCAACGCTATATTAAATGAAAATAAAATTTTTCCATTTCAGTGATTAATGATAGTCTCTGAATTACCATCATAAATGACCCGAAAATCTTATACACGCTCTGTCGTTTTTCTCTTTCTAAAATCAATCACTTCAAATGTGATATGAATGTAATTTACTAAGGCTCTCCTCATTGTTCATGGTTAGAATTTATTTGGGTTTTTAAACGTGTTGCAAAAATTTAACAACAATTTGATGGAATTAGAAAACAATTTTTTTATACGCACAAATACCGTTGCCGTTAGCAAAATGATAAAAACCTTTCAATAGTATTGAACAGTAATAGTGCACTAGCATTGAAGCATTATTAATGTGATCAGGTTAAAGTAGATTACAGGCTTATAACCAACACTACGAAGATATATTGCCTTCATTTCAGCCAGCTCGCAAAACGTGGTGGTAGCATTCGATTGAAAGAGTGTAGCCCTGAGGCTTATAAATGATTTGAGTTTTCGATTTATTTTTCTTTTTTCTTGTTCTTCTTTTTTTTCGTTAACAAATTTGACCTAAAAACTTGTATTTTGTGCATATTGGATGTTAAATTTCCTTTAAAATAGGTTTGAGTATTGAAAGCATATTCATTTCTTTTTAACAACGAAATTAGAAGTGATTAAACTTACTATTGAGAATATGATTTTAGAAACTAAAAAATTTAAAAGAATTTACAGAAAATTTGATTATTTATACTGACTTAATGGCTCATTGTAACCCTTTAGTTAGGATTATAACCTAATTTCTCACACCACACATGTTGGGTTACGGGACCGACAGTTTAACATCAACTCCAAATGACAGATTTGAAAAACTTTTCATTGTAAATTAATTCACTCTTAGGGCCATTATTACAAAGTCCCTTTAAAGTTAGGTTTAGTTAAAGGTAACTTTAGCTAAAGTGAACTTTAAAGTCACCTTTAACTTCTTTTCATTATTACAACCTACAGATAAAATAAAGTTAACTTTTTCAAAAAATATGGCACTGCCGAAGCAATGTCGAATTAAACAAGTTTTATTTAAACGTAGTGACAACGACGGGCTTCATTTTTTTTTTGTTGTATATGCTCATTTTGTTTATATTTGAAGTTGCCATATAGAATATAACATATAATATGGCAAGTTCAAACATAAACTTCACTTTAAAAGTTACCGGTAGGATGATCCTTTTAGCTTAACGCTCACTTGTACCATATTGTCCACTTATAATAACGAAAAACAATTTATCTGCCCGTTAAAATCCTCCCTTTAGTTAACAGCAAGTTGTAATAATGGCCCTTAGAGTTTTTGCCAGTAGACTGCTGAGAAGAGTCGTTATGTTCCAGATATCTAGGGTTTGAATCACGAGCTTTCTTCCAATACACCAAAATTACTACCTGCCAGTCTTCGGCGAATTTGATCGGACCTATCCAAATTATATACTTTTCAGAGGAAAATATTACTTTTTCCACTCACCGGTCCATGGCATGTGTGTTAACTCAAATCCAAGATGTCTTTCACTGTGTATCTTAATTAATTGTGGCTTTGAATTTATTTTTCCCATTTAAAATTAAAACGTTGACAATATACCTCATAGTAATTGAAGCACCAATCAATCAATGAAGTCACCGTAGTCTAGTAGGTAGTATGTTGGTTTATTAGACGTAAGGCCACGGTTCAAACCCCCAGGTCAAACATCAAAACGAAAATATTAAAAAATATTTCTTCGGCGGCTTCCTCTATGCAGATTTCTGGCAAAAACTCTGAGAGTAAATTAAATATCCATGAAAAAGTTGCTCAACAATCTGTTGTTCGGAGTCGATTTTAAACTGTATGTCCCGCCACTCATGTATAAAATTTAACACACTTAACATAAGAGGTGTGAGAAGCTAGTTCGTAATCCGGACTGAAGGGTTGTAATGACCAATTATGTATATAATTAAAGATCAACTGTTCCTTTATTTCTCGATGTAACAAACGATTCTGCTTTTTCAACGATTTCTTCTTTTGGAACATCCTTTCAATGGAGCTTTATTTCTGTAGTTTTCGTTTCATACATACATACATGCATAATTGCTTCTTACAACCCTTCAGTCAGGATTACAACCTAGCTTGTCACACCACATATGTTTTGTGTGTTAATTTGATACATGAGTTTGAGAAACTTTTCATTCATACATACATACATAATTGGTCATTACAACCATTTTAGTCGGGATTTCGACCTAGCTTCACTTTCACAGTTTTTGCCAGAAATCTGCAGAAAAGAATTCGCTGACAGGAATATTTTTTCATATTTCGTTTTGTTGGAGATATCTGACCTGGGATTTGAACCAAGGCCTACCTAGTAGACTAAGGCGGCTTCTTTCTTTCATAACGAATTATTGTTCCAGCTTTTTTCTATTCGAATATCCATTTTGCTGTAGGTTACAGATCAAGCTCTTTTGGACACCAATGGTTTTTCCGGGCCCATTTCTAATCAATTTACTTTAATTTGTCCTTAATTTGTTATTTTTTTTATAAAAAAAATTGCTATTTAAGCGAAAAAAAGAGCAAAACATTGGCGTAAATGTTGAATTGCACAAATAAATGAACATTTTGACTACTGCGGTCAAACGAATGGCGTTGTGCTATGTACTTATTCTTAAGTTTACTTAGCCTAATAATAAAAGTAAAACAACAAAAATAGAAAGAAGTGATGTAAATTAATAAAAAAAATTAATGAAAACACATAAAAGACAAAAATTGAAGTGCGGTCAAACGTTTGTACGTCAAAGTAATACACCTTCTTGGAATCTTGTTTCTAACTCCATTTTAGGATGATGTAAAGGGTGATTTCTAACCATTTTGGTTTTGAAAACTAAATAAAAACACTGAATAGTTTTAGAAGTAAGATAAATACTTATATGGGCCGATAAACGACAGTTTATTTGATGTCAATATTGTGTTGCATACGAGAGCTTCAATTTCGGAATACTTTTTCCTGTTAGCTGGCATTATTGCTGAGTTATTTCTGTATAAGATAGACTTCTTATATCCTCTCAAAAATAGCCTAGTGGAGTCATATTTTATGAGCCATGAGGACAAGGGACTACCCAAAGCGTACTATTATTTATTGGTCACCAAACAGGCCTTTCGTTCATGGTCCATACGGGTGCTTCAATTTCGGCCAGTATTTCACCAATGACAGCTGTAATGTTGTCTTTCACGGCGGGAATTGTTTCTGAGTTATACCTGCATACGAGAGATTTCACACATCCTTACCAATAATAGCCTAGTGCAGTTAAATCTTATGACCTATGAGAACAAGAGACTACGCAAAGCGTACTAAGTTCATGGTCCATACGTGAGCTTTGATTTCAACTTATTTTTCCCAGCATATTGGCCAGTATCTCACCAATGTCAGCTGTAATGTTGCCTTCCACGGCTGGAAATTTTAATGAGTTATTCCTGTATATCCTCTAAAAAATATTATAGTGGAGTCAAATCTTATGACCCATGAGAACAAGGGACTACCTAAAGCGTACTGTTATTTATTGCTCACCAAACTTGCTTTTCAATAAGTTTATGTTCCATACGTGAGCTTCAATTACGGCCTACTTTTTCCAGCATATCGACTAATATCTCACCAATGTTAGCTGTAATGTTCTTTTCCATAACTGGAATTGTTGCTGAGTTATACCTGTATATGGGGGACTTCTTATATCGTCTCAAAAGATAGTCTAGTGCAGTCAAATCGTATGACCTGTTTGAACAAGGGACTGCTCAAAGCGTACTATTATATATTGCTCACTAAACTTGCCTTTCATGGTATCACAAAACTTATGGCATGTGACGATGACTTGTTAAAAGCACAATTTTTGTTATGTTCAACTCTTTGATTTCCAAAAAGAAATCAGTAAACATTGCACTGTAAACGGATTTTATGCGTGCCTGTGTCATTTTTATTATTAAAGTTTGATGCCATTATGACATTACATGGGCATTTAAGTTCACATGTTCAAATAATCCGAGAAAAAAATTATTATTTTTCTTTCTGTTTTCATTTTATTTTCATCATTACCATCATCGTTTATTATCATTCACTTTAAGTTGTTACACATGCCTAGGTCTTCTTCATTTACAACCTATTTCTGTCTTACAAAAATTTTATGTAAATTGAGTATAAAGAAAGAAGGTGTGAAAAAGTCCAATTAATGTGAATTTTTTCAAAGAAATTTTTGTTTTCTTTTTAAACAATGGAAAAATTATAAATACAAGCTAATAAGCTATGTTAGGGTCTCACGCCAAACATTGATTACAATGGCTTTGAGTGGTACATAGTTTTCGTATTGTAGCGATATTAGATTAAAGCCCAAAATAAATATCTATGTAAGGTTTCACTTACAGTTTTTCTTTTGTTTTTCAAGTCTTGGAGTGTTAAAACATTTTATTTTTCCGATTAAATATATACACACATGCCGAATGCATGGAACTACTGGAATAATGTTGAGTTTCGTTAAATTATTTTCGTCGTATTGTTTACATGCCTGTGGTACCGTTCTGCCGTGGACCAAACAAACTTAGATGGAGACAATTGCAAGAACGTTTCTCCAAAAGCTGGAGAACTGAAAATGTTAGCACAAGACAGAAATATGGTAGACATGACATTTTTTATAATAATCTGTTGGACAATTTCATGATGCTATGATTGTCAGCTTATGTCCCTAGTGGTTGCGAGTTATATGGTCCATTCGCTCAGTTCAACTTTTGTATACTTTTTCCAATAAAACTGGCAACATGTGATCCATACTGGCTTTAATATCGACTTTCAATGCTACAAGTATTGCCGTTTTGCGAACATAAACCAATTACATGATAATATCCCCTCAAAATGTAGACCATAAGTATTAAATCGCACGAACTAGAGGCCAATGAACGCAATGATTTCTGGAAAGAAAGTTTACAGCAAATTGCTTTTGCAATAAATCGTTTGTTAACCGCACTACATGACAAGGTGCACTGTCTTGTTAGAACCAAATAGCTTTCACGTTTACCTGATTAATTTTGGGAAACAAAAGTTCTGTCAGTATAGTTCTGTCCTAGCGTGTGCACCGCATTAAACAGTAAATTTTAATGAACCGAACAGAATCGAATTCTGTGAAAGCTTTCAAGGCAAGTTTATTTACTCACTGAGTTTTTGCCAGAAGATTTCTGAGAGGAAGTCACTGAATTTTTTTCATATTTTGTTTCCTTCAAGATATATTTAGGCTACGAGCTGATGTTTAAATCTCGGGCTATCGTCTAACAAGCTAACAAACTCAAAACACTTAAGTAAATTAGTAGTTGCAGTTGAAAGTCGCCGCAGTCTAGTAAGGTAGTGTGTTGGCTAATTAAACATGAGGCCACGGTTTAAACCCCAGCCTAAATATCTCCAACAAAACGAAATATAAAAAATTTTTCGGCGACTTCCTCTCAGAAGTCTT
The DNA here is from genome assembly GCA_927399465.1 of Sarcophaga caerulescens. Classification (NCBI taxonomy): domain Eukaryota; kingdom Metazoa; phylum Arthropoda; class Insecta; order Diptera; family Sarcophagidae; genus Sarcophaga; species Sarcophaga caerulescens. Next base: position 98,877,937 of record OV656873.1, on the reverse strand, counting down.
TTGGTAAAAATTCCGTGAGTAAATGAAATTGCCACGAAAAGTTTCTCAAAAATTTGTCGTTCGGAATCTTAAAACTGTAGGTACCGCCACTCATGAACAAATTTAACACACACAACATGAGTAGTGTGAGAAGCAAGGTTGTAAAGCCAACAAGTTATAGCGATAGCGAAACGATATTTCGAGGTTTTCGTCACAACTTCGTGTTACAGCACCAATATTCGGTTCCGTATGCCCCGTACGACATACAGTGGACAGCAAAAGTCTTAGTACGGCAATATATTTTAACAATTTCATGAATTTTAGTCAAAAGTTTGTATAAAAATTTATAGTTTTTATATTTATTTTATTAATTTATTTCTGTTTTATTATAAAACAAAGAATTTTTAACGTTTTTCATAAAACAAGAGAAAAATAAGAAAAACTTTCAGATGACTCCATAGGTACCCCCAAAGAGAACCCTGAGTAAATTTAAAATTCAAAGGCCTAATATATGAAAATGTTATACCTTGTATTTAGTAGAATATCCCTTAAAATTAAGCACTCCATTTAACCCATTTGGAATTCAAAGTACAAGTTTTGTTTCGTGTTTTCTGGTGGCACCATGAGCAAGTTTCTTGGTTGACTTTTGTTTGAGGTTTAGCGATTACGTAACCGTTCTTTCAAATGATCTCCTAAATACTCTCTTGCAGTCATATCGGGATTTTGTGCAAGAGTATTAAGACTGTGGGGACTTTTTTTGTCAAAATATATTGCCGTACTAAGACTTTTGCTGTCCACTGTATATTTCTTTTTCTGTACATTTATAACTTCCACACCCTCTCCCACGCTTTCTTTGACTTTTCATTACGATTAAGTTTATTGCCTTAAATCATCACTTGTTCAATTTTAATATAAATTCACATCACGTACGTTCATCTTGTTTATGATTTTTGCTTACGATTGGATGATAAGTTAAAACATGCCTATTGGAAACAATTGTTTTTAAGGCAAAAAAAATAAACCCAAACAAGAATATCTACCAAATGCGCACAGAACTACATCCACAATAAAAGAGGCAGCATAAAATTTAATATCACAACATAAACCCTGAGTAAAACGTGAAAAATGTTTTTTAAGTAAAACCAGTGAATCAAATTAGAATTATTATACACGACTCAAATGAATGTAATGTAGAATTAGAAGAGGAGAAAATCGTAATCAAAGTCAATACAATGATTAAATATTCAACATTAAGAAAAAAAAAATAATTTAAAAAAAATCAATTTAAAAAGAGGAATGTTGCGTAATTTATTTGTGACAAATTAAAACATTTCGAACGTTATGCTGCCCGCAAACACAACGTATCAAGATTCCATCAAGGACACAGGTCTCTTAATATTTACGCCAGAGGACTGGGAACACCCCATAACGAATTCTAAAGAAGCTGCAACAACGTGGGATCTGTCGAGAAAGCCACAGAACATTTTCTCTTTCTTTGTGCGGTGCTTGGGAACCTTTGAAGAAGAATTCTTGGACACTCAGATTTTGTGACAAATCATATCTCTCGGAATGGTTGAGAGATGCCTACCAGGAGTTATAACTATATGACAGAATAGGTAATATTGCGTGTTAAACTATGCGGCTTCTAGTTGACCCTAATCGAACATATATGTACATACATATATTGCTCGCAAACTTCGAATAATTTTCAGAAAGTGTAACTAATGTGCCAAACATTCGAAGAGTGGTCAAACTGGATCGATTACGAAAAGTAAAATTCAAACCGTTCGTTCTCTTGTAAGTATTGCTGCTATAAACGAGGGCGTCACCGAAAATCATAAGAAATCATTTCCATAGAGAGCAAATGTTTTGTGATGATTAAGATCAGGTGGTGTGATTGGACCTTACTTTTTTGGATATGAAGCCGTATTTGCAGTGACTATGAAGGACATTCGCTACATGAACGTAATAAGAGAGGTACATGGCATGGATGTGGATAACATGTGGTTTCAGCAAACGAGAATGCGCCATCAAAAATATTTCTTCCTCGATTTCGTCTCATCAGATTTCTGATTCTAAAACAAATCTCGTGTAAAAAATAACACACAATATACAGTAACGAGAAAAAAATGCAACGCTATATCATATGATATTCAATCGAGGCTCGAAACTTATAACTTTTAAATTTCATTAAAAAGTATCAGAAAGCGTTGTTTGCTTCTCTTTCTACTTAATTCTTTTAGATTTATAAAAAAGTGAACAAATTTAGCTAGAAAAAAAATGCAGCACAATGCGTTAAAGGTAAAAGTACGTCAACTAGAGTAATTAAAATAAAAGTTTAATGAAAAATTTGCAAATTATGAATTTTAAAACAGAAACAGCTGCCAGCAAATAGCAAATTTGCCATTATAAGGGCTTTGGAAGAAGGCAAATCAATGAATGAAGTTGCTAATCAATTTAATACCAACAAATCAACCATTTGTAGGATTTCATCGCGATATCGTCAAACAAATAACGTGGAAAGAAAGCCAGGAAGTAGTCGACGAATGGTAAAAATAGCAAAAGTTGACCCTCGGAAAACGGCAGTAGATGTTGCTAATTATGCAAACGAGCAATTAGGTTTCTATTGGCGTCCACACAGCCAGTAACCGATTAAGAGAGGCAAATTTATTAGCTAGAAGACCAGCCAAGAAGCCACTTATAAGTAAGGTTAATAAAAAAAACGGCTTAACTTTGCTAGACGGAGAGCAGTGGGCCAAAGTTTGGTGGAGCGACGAATCAAAGTTTAACTTATTTGGCTCTGATAGGTTAAATTACATTCGTCGACCCCCAAAACAAAGATATTCACAACAATTCTGTAAATAAACAACATTCTGTAAATAAGATAAGACACGGTGTTGAACATAATATGGCATCGAGTTGCATTTTTTTTCTCGCTACTGTAAGTGGTGTGAGAAGCTAGGTCCTAATCCTGACTGTATGAATGAATATCATTTGTCCTATTTGAAATGAATGTAAAACATCTGACTAACTGAAATGAATCCTTTAATCTTTCAATTTTTTTTTTCTTTTTTAAATTTATTGATTATCAATATCAAGAATTTAAATAAAAAAAAATATATTTTTTTTATTTAATTTTATATTATTTTCTTGTAATACATGTTTTCAATTACATTCATATGTACAAAAAAAAACCTTTTATATACATTTGTAAAGGGTGATTTTTTAGCTATTATCTTTTTGGCAACACTGGTTTAAACAGCTCACGCACGTTTCGTGTTTTGTTTCACTGTCAAACATCTTCAGTTTGGTCTATAATGTAACCATGAATCGTCTTACAAACGAACAACGCTTGCAAATCATTGAATTTGGCATCATTGGACCGTACTTCTTCAAAGATGCTGCGAATCATAACGTAACTGTGAATGGTAAGCGCTTGCCCAAAATGCAAGAGCTTGACTTGCATGACATGTGGTTTCAACAAGACGGTGCCACATGCCACACAGCACGCGTAACAATGGACTTATTGAGAGGCGAGTTCGGTGAACATTTTATTTCACGTTCGGGACCGGACAATTGGCCGCCATAGATCGTGCGATTTAACGCCTTTAGACTATTTTTTGTGGGGCTATGTTAAAGCCCGCTTCAATTGACGCATTGGAAGACAACATTGAAGCATTTATTCGTGAGATACCGGCCGAAATGTTGGAAAGAGTATGCCAAAATTGGACTAAGCGGATGGACCATTTGAGGCGCAGTCGCGGTCAACATTTGCATGAAATAATCTTCAAACATTAAATTATATGGACCGTACTATCGATTCAAATAAAGATTTCATGCATTTTTCTGAATTTTATGTGTTTTTTTTTTTTTTTAATTTTCCTATAGCTCTTAAAAAATCACCCCTTACATATTAATGGCTTTGTTATATATATTTTAAAATATTTATGATTTATTTGGCTGTTAACCATTGTCTTCAACAAAGTTAGCCCAGAGTACTTTTTATGAATTTTTTTTATGAATATTAGATTTTATTTTAGTCATAATTCTGTGTTAAATTTTCGCATGTGTATGACGATGATAAATACTATATATGATATTGTTAGATTATTAACTGCAATCGTTATGCAATATGACCACTACAGGATAAAGGAATACACATTCATTCATATTCACCATGTTGTAATAGACAAAAATGTTGGAGTTGATAAGTGTAGGCCTTATGAAGTGCTTTTACTTGCAAGTGAACCAATTTCACTGTTATCCACTGTGATCCACTGTATATAGATAGTATAATAATGATGCATGGTTATCGATAACTATATATTTTTTATGTTCACATGCTTACATCTAAAATCTCAATTTTTTCCACACACATCATCTACTGTAATAAAATGGTTGTATAGTGTATACATACATACCCACATACTATATTTTGTTCTGATTTTTTTGTTTCATTTTATTTTTATTTTTTACTGTTTTATGTTTACTGCAATACAGAGATGAAATAGAAAAGAAGCCAATTTATAATTTATGATCGAAACGTTTTTGAATTAGAATGTTCATACATTGTTTATGAGATTCAAATATGGTTAGCATTTAAACAAAATAAAAAATAATTGTTGTTGTATACAATTCGAAATGAAATTAAATTTAGAAAATTTCATTTTTACAAAAGCTAATTAAATTTACAAAAAAAATTGATTGTTTACAAAATTTGTTTTAATCAAATCATAGCTAGAAAGATATTTCACTTTTGACGAATTGTGATTAAAATTTTAAAGAAAATAATAAAAGACCACACAATAATTTCTCACATACATACATAATTCCACATTACAACCCTTCAATCAGGAGTACGACTTAGCTTCCCAACACCACTTATGTTGTGTATGTTAATTTTATACATGACTGGCGGGACCTACAGTCAACTTCGAATGACAGATTTTTGATAAACTTTTCATGACAACTTTATTTTTCTCACAGAGTTTTTATCAGAAATCTGCTGAGAGGAAATCGCCAAAGATATATTTTTTTTAAATTTCGTTTTGCTGGACATGTCTGAACTGGGTTTGAACCATGACCTCACGTCTCATAAGCCAACATACTTCCTACTAGACTACGGCGAATTCTAAAAAACGATATTCAACAGTCTTTATTAATGCGAATATTTTAACACGTTGACTGGTAACTACGAGATAACTCGTAGATTGCGATCCCTTCTAGGGTGTCAACTACGAGTTATCTCATACTCACTAAACCTATACTAAATCAAATGGTCATTTTTGACCAGTTTTCTGAAAATTGCCGTGGCAATCAACGTGTTAATATGCGACCGATGTCTCGCCTAAGCTGGCTGAATGCAGGTGATCGTTTGTTAAAACAAAAACTACTTATTGAGAGCATAGATACAAAACAATAGATTTCTTTGAGTCTATAGCCCCATAGTACCTTAACATGCGCCTTATATACCAAGAGCAAGAGTATGAAATGAAGGTTTTCTTTGAAAATCAAACTTAAATTCTTAATGAAAAATAAGCAACAAGCATTGTCATGTTACAAAATTATCTTTCCTTGTTTGGTGGCCCATTTAGGACATTATTCGATGAATGCCTGATTCAAATCGATCGCTACTTGTCGGTAGCAATCTGTATTAATGGTTTCCCCAGGTTTCAGAAGCTTATGGTACACTACACCTTTCTGATGGCATTATACACACAGAATTGTCTTTCCAGCGAATTGATCTGGTTAGTTAGACGAAGTTGATGGTTGTCCCTGATTAACTTATGATTTTTTTTTTCCGTTTAGGATTCCGAAAATAAATCCATTTGTTATTTCCAGTAACAATTCGGCAACACTGACTATCTATCGTGTCTTTAAAGCAAAATTTCACAAGAGTTTTTTCGATTTTCCATTTGTCAGTCATTCAATTCTATTTTCCAGACTTTTTCATCTTTCCCACAGCTTATAAATGAACAGAAATTGCTTCAGACGCAAAGTATCATCTTCATGCAATATTGTTTGCAATTCGGCGTCTTCAAACTTTTTTGTTTCATTTCTCACATCGAAATTGTTATGTCCGAACCGTCGGAACCATCTTCTGCATATTGCTTCTGATAGAACATGATCAGTATATGCCTCGACAAGCATTCAATGGGACACTACAGCACTTTTCTTCAAATGAATATAAAAAATTAATGTTTTCGCCATCTTAAAGACGTTGAAAAATATGCTGCTGTTTGTTCATTGATTTGATGAATATGTTTGGCAAATATTACATCCAACACAAAAAGAAATTAAGGATAGTTCTTAATAAATATTCCTTACGCAGACATCTGTATCTTGACGCACACTTCGTGCCGGTACACCCGGTAAATGGAATTTCATTGTTGTAAATTATTCCAAAATAATTTTTATTTAAAATTTTTATAACTAACACCAAAACAACTGCAAACAATTTAATTTTACATTCCTGACCATGCAATAGAAACTCAACAATAAAAAGAATTGCAATTCAATCAACTGAATGTGAAACAAAAACTCAGAATAGGAAGCAACATTGCGCTTTGATTTATATGCACAACAACACATGTTGTTTAAACTTTTTGTAATATTTTGCATCAAATATTTGTTGTTTTTTTTTTTTTTTGTTTTATTTTAGAATAGTTATCTAGAATAGTTATTTTGTATAGTTGGTACACAGCCAGAAGAAGTGAACATTGTAAAAATCTTTTCCCTAAAAGCCCTCCCATTGGAGAAGGAAAACTATAAAATGGTCATAAATTATTTCGGGGTTTTCAAACACTGTTTGACAGTTCAGTTTTATTTTGACCATAAAAGGAAAAGCAAACAAAAAAATGTATAAAAATAAACTACAGTGATCACTCGATGTACATATGTCGCAACTGGTTCCAAAAAATGGCAACGTAAATCGATATTCAAATTACTACAAGGTATACTTCTTCTAAGGGCCTTTTTTCAGATTTTTCAATATATATTTGGTTGAATAAAATCAATATTTTTATATGTTAAAGAGAACATACACACAAACAATATTGTTCATTACAACCCTTTGGTCAGGATTGCGACCTAGCTTCTCACACCACTTATGTTGTGTGTGTTTTAATTTCATACATGAAAGGCAGGACCTACAGTTTAAAGTCGACTCGGAACGACAGATTTTAGAGGTAATTTTTCCACAGCAATATTATTTACTCTGAGAGTTTTTGCCAGAAATCTTCTGAGAGGAAATCGTCGAAGTAATATTTTTCTCATTTCATTTTGTTGGAGATGTCTGATCTGGAGTTTGAACCGTGGCCTCATGTCTAATAAACTAACACACTACCTACGACGACTTCAATCGTTGAATAACAAACGTCAAATAACGTTTGGACAAACTTCTAAATGTTAGGTAGTTTGTGTTTCGAACATTTATTATAGCCTACCATAAAGGCTTAATCTTAAGATCGTCTGCAACATTTCCTCCAAGTAATATCGTAAGTCTATTTGTGCTCTTCTGATATAAATATCCTTTCGGGCACTCGTTTACAGTATAATCCAGTCAAGCCGACATTAAAATCTTGTTGAGTGATATGTCCCTTCTCATCAATTATTTTTAGGGGAACTTCGTGTCTTCAATGTCTGCACTTACAGCTATTTTGATATGAAGTCCAGATCTCTTTTTAGTACATCATCCATTGGTGTCAAAACGGTAAAATAATAATAACAATCGTAAACGCAAGTCATCGACAAATTTCTAATAGAAAATGCAAGTTATCGACAATCTTACTATAGAAAATGCAAGTTATCGACAACCTTACTATAGAAAACGCAAGTTATCGACAACCTTACTATTGAAAATGCAAGTCATCGAGAAATTTACTTTAGAAAATGCAACAAACGTCAAACCGTAAATTGAAGGAAGAAGTGACAAAAAAATTTACGACGTAAATCGAGAGATTACTGTTAATGAAATCCATAGCCTAAACTGTATGTTCTAAAATTAAAAAAAAAAAATATTTATAAATTTATAAATCATGCAAATTACTAAATTTATTATAGTTGTCACTACTAAATAATTAATTAATTTTTCTTTCTTTTTTTCTAATTGTTTATCCAATATTTTATTGTATTTCATTAGGGTATTAGTCAGCAAAAATTAAAACATTTGACGTTTTAATAATTGATTTGTTTAAAAGATTTTTTATGACTACGTTTTTATAACTATTAATTTAAAATAAATTTAGTTTTGACAATAAAAAATTAAAAAATTTTAATTTTAAAAAGAAAATAAAATTGTAATACATGCTGAGTAATTCAAAAAAAAACATTTTTTTGTAGAGTTTAATGGCATGTGATTATTTATTAATTGCATTCATTAAAATATAATTTTAACAAAAGTAAATAAATTTAAAAACATCAAATGCAAATGCAAACGAAATGTATGTTGTTAAGCTTTAAACAGATTTCATTTTTTTTTAATCTTTTTCCGTAAAACATTGGGCACTTTAAATTCGGGCTTATTTTCAATTATAAATTACACACTTATTTTGAAAAATAATTTTTTTGTTAGTAATTTAGTACACTTTTTATTCTCTGCCGTTATATATATGTACATTCATATATAATTAATCATTACAATCCTTAAGAAAAGATTACGACCTAGCTTCTCATACCACTTATGTTTAATGCTGACGGCGAACGACAGATTTTTAAGAAACTTTTCATGGCAATTTTATTTATTCTCAGAGTTTTTCCAAGAAATCTGCTGAGTGGCAGGCTGGGGTTTGAACAGTGGCCTCACGTCTAATAAGCCAACACTCTAACTCCTAGACTATGGTGACTTAATACCGAATCAGGCAGTTAAAAACTATCAATCATTTTATTAACGCCAGCTGACATTATCCTAAAACTTACACCATTTCTATGTAACTCCAGCATTTTTTACTGTTTGAGCTATTTACACATAATTTTTAGTAAACAGATATTGCATTAAACGTTTTTCATACGGATAAGATTATTTAAAATGAGCATTTTTTAATTTTCCCTGACAACCAAATTTAATTCATCATTTCGAAAATTATCGGTTTCTTGTTCTATAAAAATAAAATGAAGTTTATAAATTGCTAAAGGAAAATCTAAATTAGTTTTAAAATTTCAAATTATATAATAAAACATTACTTAATACATGTATACAAATCTAATCTTAAAAATACAAGCAATATTCATTTCAAATTCCTATGAAATTTACATAAAAAAAATACTCTTTAAAATTCTCAGCACAAGCAAAAGGAAGACAAATTTAACTACCACTGCGTATACACAACGTAATAATATAATTAAATAATGCTCATACGTCTGGCAATACTACAATTAAGCAATGCTGTATGTAATCTTTTACCACACGGAGACTGGCTCTTCTGCTCTCATTGTATAACTAAAACACAAACATAATACATGTGTGTTTGTGTGTGTATGTGGTTGTTTTTTGTTACACAAAGGTATACTTGTTTTAATTTCTCTTTAGGGTCTAATTTCATGCAAAGCAATTTTTTTTTCTGCTCTCTTTATGTACATATATTGCGTGTGCTATTGTGTCTTAACCTTTTTAGTGTGTTTCTTTTTTTTCCACTCATTCGTTTTTCTTCATTTATTTTAATTCAGTGCTGAGTATATAAACAGACAGATTCTCTGGCATTTCAGTTGCTTTTTTTTATTTTCATTCCGGGAACTAATTGTGCGTTAAAGTAAGAAAGAGTACATGTGGAACATTTTATGAATATTCACCATAACACGCTGAAGTTTTGTAAATTTATGTTGAGAAAATTAGAATTAGTAATGCCACGGTTCAAACCCCAGGTCAGACATAAAAACGAAAATATGAACAAATATTTCTTCGGTGACTTCCTCTCAGCAGATTTCTGGCAAAAACTCTGAGAGCAAATAAAATTGCCGTGAAAAGTTTCTCAAAAAATCTGTCGTTCGGAGTCGACTTTAAACTGTAGGTCTCGACACTCATGTATAAAATTAACACACACAACATAAGTGGTGTGAGAAACTAGATCCATAATTCTGACTGAAGGGTTGTAATGACCAATTATGTATGTATGTATATACATATGTATGTATGTGTTGAGAAAATTTTAATTTGAAAATTTATCAAAGAACTAAAAACTGAAATAACTTTTACACGTTACTAAATGGAAAACCTCATGGCCATAATGTCTTTAATTTTCTGTTAAAATCGAAATTTTTGAACAAATGTTGATCAAGATAGAATTAATGAGCAGGTATGTTTTGTGTTGTACTTGGTAATTACCAAAATCTTAATTTGAACCTACGTCTGAAGAAAGCGTTTGTCTTCAGTATCTCTGGGAAGATAAAAAAGAAACTGCGTTTCGTTAGGATATCGCCAGTTCACAAACATAGATAAAGGCTTGTCTGCAGTTCCGGAGGTTTGACTTGGAATTTCTTGTGTGTCCACGTTATTATTACCATGGTTGTAAAGAGGTATGTACCTCTGTACTGCGATCATGAGATCTATTGTACTACCCTCAATCTTAATAGACAGTCCCAATAATGTCTACTCTAGGTCTATTGCCCTAACAACCTTCAAGGGTGCCGCTCGGCCTCTAGAGTGACAATTCTCTGCCCAACACATGATATACATCATCGTGTCTGGGATGTATTTATCACCCACATGTTCCAAGAATAAGTTTTGATAATTCATTCTCATCGTCACAGAATTACAAGCAATATGTTGAATACGATATGTTGCAAGCGGAATTACAAGCAATATGTTGAATACGATATGTTGCAAGCGGTATGTTGCGAACGATATGTTGCGAGCGATATGTAGCAATGTAGAAAAAGTGACTAAATTACAGTCCAACACCTGATATGCATCATGGTGTCTGGGATGTATTTATCACCCACATATTCCAAGAATGTGTTTTGATAATTCATTCTCATCGTCACACAATTACAAGCAATATGTTGCAAGCAGTATTTGCGAACGATATGAAGGAGGCGATATGTTGCTAAGCGATATGTAGCAATATCATTAAATTAAAACGGGCTAAGTGCACTGCACGTAATGATCACATTCCAAAGCAAACTTCCAACACTTGACTTCCAAGATAATGAGATCACAATTTTTGAATGCGTTTAATTGATAGTTATTGAACGTTTTTCTTATTTATAGCACTTTCGTTTATAGAACCTACGAACTTTTCAACTCAAAAGTTATAAACGTGCATAATGCAAAATTTTATGCGATAGTATTCATCAGAGTTTGGATATTAAATGCCTGTTTAATTCCCTTTTAGAAAAATATACTCCAAATTAAAATATGCTGCATAATACTTCTTGTTAAAGTTTATAAAGCTTTTAAGGAATAAATTTAATTTGCGACATATTTCCAGAATAATTGCGACCTATGGTGTTGAATTGAAAAAAAACTAAAACAGTTGGCTTCATTACATTTTTTTTTTGTTCTATTTAACACAGTGACAAATTGTGTTTTAACTATGTATTCATGTATATATTATTGTAAATAATATTAAAAGGGAACGACAGAAAAGAAATAGAAATGTATGCTAGCGCATGCATAAATAGAATTGTACACAATCAGGCCTCAGAGACACTCATTTGATGTGAACTGTGAAATCATGGCATTAAAAACTAGTTGAGGGAAAAATCATGTTTGCAACGAATATTAAGCATTAAAGGTTTTTCTTTGAATAAAAACTACAAAAACAAAAACAAAAAATCAATTTAATAAACTAATAAACACAAGGCTTCCAGTGTTAACGTGTAACATTCCTTTGATTTCTGTTTGCTTTGTGGTGTTGTAACACAAATTCTTTTGAGTTGTTTGTTATTTGATTTATTTGAATAGTATTGTAAATATCAAAGACACAAACAACACAAACCTTTGTCTTTATAGTCATACAAAAACTGTAATTAATTAATTATCATAATTAATTTAATAAATAGCTTTCAGATATTTTTTTATTGTGTTTATAACAGCCTCTTTAACAGTTTAATTTTGTTTAAAAAGCTTTTTATGCTTGCTAAGATGTTGAAGAAGAAGAACGAAGATTCTGTCTGTAAAAGTAGGCAATTATGACTAAAAATCAAACATTGCTTATTAGTTTATTAGAAGACATACATATTGTTACGAAAATGGAAATAGTGTTACATCGTTTAACATTAAAACGATAAACAAAAACTACAAATTAAAAACTATGGACTTGTCTACATGATCAACAAATAAACAAAAATATAGCAACAACATCAGTATAAAAAAGGGATAAACAAGTAAAGAAACAGGCAACAACAACACCGCAAGGACAAACGTAAACAAAATACATAAACAACAATAACGTAAACAAGAGATTTCTCGAATGCAAAGTCATTATCCTTCCAGAGCATTCATCAGACTATTTACCCTGCAATATAAAAGGCAAGACAAAGCAGGCAACGGGTTCAGCAAAAATTGAGTCAGTCTTGTGTGAAGACGCGTTGCGTGTGAAGAGAATAATCGTGGTTTGAATATCTCCGTTGTAAAGATCTAACGAACAATTGTTACTGTGTACGCAGAAGATTGTAAAGAAGAATAGCAAATAAAGCAAATTGTTTTTGTTTACATCAAGTTGTTATAGTGGCAGTCAAAATTGTGCGAACAATAAAGAAATTAAAACTGAACATAAATTTATTTTTATTTTTTATTTGCAATCTACGAGCTCATATTTCAAACGTTTTTAGAAGGTAAAAACGTAACAATATATTTTTATTCGTTGTTAAAAAACAGAATTTATTTATTTATTAACGATACATACTTTCCCAGAAATAGATATTTTAGCTCAATGAATATTCTAAAATGTGGATTTATTAAAAGACCTTTATTTGATTTTCCTCGATGAATACTAATTCAATTTCTTTTTTCAAGGCGAGTATACTCGTCATAAATAGCTATAGGGTTAAACAGTATAATACCACAGAGTTCATCACCCTGGACAATAAATATTGTTACGTTTTTAAAAACGTTTAAAATATGAGTTCGTTCATTGCAAATAAAAAAAAAATAAATTGGTGTTTAGTTTCAAATAAATTCTTTATTGTTCGCACAATTTTTGTGTGCCACTGTGTCCAACTTGAGTATACAACAATAATTTGCTTGTTCTTTATTACTCTTTGCTTACGCCATTTGTGTAAACAACAACACTTGTTCGTTAGATCTGTATAGCGGAGATCTTCAAACCACGACTGTTCTCTTTCACCCGCAACGCGTCTTCACACGAGACTGATTGCATCTGTGCTACTGGTTGCCTGTTTTGTCTTGCCTTTTTATATGCCCACGTAAACAGTCTGATGAATATTCTTGAAGTAAAATGTTCGTGTTTTCGCTTTCTCGAGAATTCTATCGTCGCTTCATTGGTTGCTTGTGTATTTTGGTTGCATTCTTTGTTGTTGCGTTCTCGTTTACTTGCCTATCCCCTTTTCTTTCATACTCATGGTTTTTGTTTTTGTAGCTTTTGTTTATCATTTTAATGTTAAACGATGTTACACCGTTTCCCTTTTCGTAACAATATCTTCTTCTATCAGGCGTACAAGCATTTATAAATTTCTTGCATTATTAGCTTGACTCAATCTTGTCAGCGATATTTCTAATAGCCCAGTGTCCCGTTAGTTAGTTCCTGTTCGAGTTTTAACCGTTCTCTTGCGAATGAATGGTAATTAAAAATAAATCACTCACGATAAAGGTGAGCCGACGTAAATAGCTTGATGCCATGTCTGTTTCTATAACATAACATTTCACAATTGGTCATTTAAATCCTTAAGTTAGGATTACGACCTAGCTTCTACCACTCATGTTGTGTATGTTAATTTTATACATGAGTAGCGGGACCTACTGTTTAAAGTCGACTAAGAATGACAGATTTTTGAGGAACTTTTTCATGGCAATTTTATTTACTCTCTTCTAAACTATAACTTGTCATTATTCAATGTTACACTACTATCGATGTGTTATTCGATGCAGTCGCCGTAGTCTAGTAGGCTTATTGGCTTATTACGCGTAAGGCCACGGTTCAAACCCCAGGTCAGACATCAAAACGAAAATTTGAGAAAAATATTTCTTCGGTGGCTTCCTCTCGGCAGATTTCTGGCAGAAACTCTGAGAGTAAATAAAATTGCCATGAAAAGTTGCTCAAAAAAATCTATCGTTCGGAGTCGACTTTAAACTGTGTTAAAATTAAGACATGTTGTGTGGTGTAAGAAACTAAGTCCATAATCCTGACTGAAGGGTTGTAATGACCAATTATGTATGTACTACTATCGATTAAGGCTACTTAGCCGTCTATATTTTATTTCCTTGATTTTTCTTTGTCTTGAAAGATTCATTTCAAATGAAATTTTTTATATTGCAGCAATTTTATGCAACACAAAAACTCCATTTGTTATATGATAATATCAAAACAAACATGCCACATTTTAAGTGACACTTTTTGCACATTAATAACCTAAAAAAATAATTATAATCGCCTAGAAATAAAACTATTAACATTGAATATAATAAAAAATTTATATAAAAACCTGCACAATAATTTCTATTCATACGTACAATATTATGAACAAAAAAAAAAAATAACATAAATCATGAATAATAACAAACACAACAACAGCATTAACATACAAAACACTGTAGTAAAAATCATCAATCAACATGAAAAATATGATGTCTCATGGCACTGATTTTGTTATTATTTCTTTTTTTCTTTCATTCAATTTCATTCATTATCTTGTAACTTAATTTTTTCTCTTTTTATAGAACAAAAAACAAAAAGAAGGAAAAAAATTGTTTTAACACTATGGAGTATAAAATCCATATCCTCCTTAAACCGTAAAACAAAGCTAGAAAAATACGGTAAAGCAAAGAGATGAAATTAAATCAACATCTAATTTCCTTTTAACCTCGAGTCGTCTATCATGTTGCCAAAAGTCAAAATGTTTTCGACCATAAAGTGCCAAAAAGAAGACAATCAAAAGGAGAACAAAATTGAAGATGTTTTTAACAAAAAAAAGAAAAAAAAATAGAAAACCATTACACAGCTTAAATGATAAACGAAAAATTTTTTAATTTTTCTTGTTATTTGTTGTACGTCGTCATGCATAGTATTTCCATTAACCCATGAAAATTGTATATTTGTGAGATTTGATTTGAAAACCCTATTGTTGCTATTATATTTCGAAAATAGTTTCGTACGAATGTCCATTAAGGCTTCTCTGGGTATAGTGCATCCAAAATATTAAATTTTCATGACCCTGGTGGGTTTTTTCTTTCAGTACCTCTCTTGGTAACATATGGCTTCCACAAAGTATTTCTGCCTTCTTTCCGTTTCTTTAATTTATTTTGTTCCCAATAAGCAGGTCATGTGAGTTATTGTAGCGAGTCCCAGAATAAAGGCTGCCATCTAACATTGCCTAGAACCAACTTCCTCCAAGTATTTGGCACATAAATCAAACTAAATGTGATCGATGAGTTATATTTGTTTTGAGGACCGAAGAAAACCCCACAAGAAAAATTCCAACGGGGTCAAATAGCACCATCTCGCACTATCCAGTTCACGGTTCCCCCACAACTTCAAATCGTTCGTATAAAATTTGCAACATGGAATGAGCTGCGGAACTGGTATCACCATCCTGTCGTGTGGGCCTAGATCATCCTATTCGGAGCAAAAGAATTTAGTAATCCTTGCCCACCGTTAACAATAATGGCCAATGGTCCAATGTCTTTCTCAAAGTAATATGCACCGATTGACACCGATAGCCTAAAATCCATACCAAACATTAGCTTTTTCGTGATTCCATCATTTTATTTGTTCACGTACTTATTGATTCGTGCGGTCCATGCGATGACCAACTTCTTCGATTAGTTTAATTGGATTCGGTTAGTACAGAGTCTGTGCTTATCTGTGGCGTGATAACAGGCTATGTGTGCTTAAGTGAGCATCGGTTGAAAAAGTTACCAGTTCAACCTATTTATTCATTCAAAATGGAGCCTCATTGCTGAAGACTATTTTTCGGTAAAAATTAGGATCAGTTGCGAACTGCTGCATAGGCCATTCTTAACAATATTGTGATGTAACATGGCTACCGTTGTCTACAAGTATAGTATTCCCTCGATTTACGTTGTTTCGATTAACGTCGTAAAAAATTTTGTTCCCTTCAACTTCGATTTGCGTTGTCATTCGATTTACGTCGCCTTTTTTTGGAACCAACTGTGACGTAAATCGAGAGATTACTGTATCTTTTTCAAGTGCCTTGTTAAAAACATACAACTTTGTAGTATGAGCAATATGAAATTCGATTTACGTCGCCTTTTTCCGGAACATTCTACAACGTAAATCGAGGGAATACTATATGCTTTTTTAATTTGAAGTCGAAATTTAACTACAGATCCTCCAACTTATGAATGAAATTAATGCACGCAATAGGAGTGGCCTGAGAAACTAGGCCGTGACCCCAAGTAAATGGTCGCAATAGCCAATAATATATGTCTGTACTTGGGAGGCCAACCGGGACATACTGGCTCTATCGAGTCGTGGTGGATTTATCTTGAGTTATGGTGCACACAACTGCCAATACCAACTGATAATAGATAGAGTCCGCACGCAGTCAACTGTCCAACCAAGGTATTATTTGTTATACCCGCCTTTGACCTTATATTAAAGCAGAAAATAAGACTCAATGCAGTTAAATCACGGCCCAACATATGATCGCATGACTCCTTTTATTTTGCTAAATAATACATTTAATTTTAGAATTCAAAGTTCCTCTTGGAAACCTTGATGTTAATATGACAGAGTGTGCGGACTGTGGTATGTTTATTAAAGGTTCTGACATTAAAGTTTCTTATGGACAGCGTAATTACTACAGAGTTTTGCAGGCAGAGATCTTGGCTATTTTGAAAGCATCGCATTTATTATGTGGTACACTTTTTTTTCCCGAAAATGTCTTGAATTACTTGGACAGCCAGACTGCGATTAAATGCTTAATGAAGGTATTTTCGATATCCGTCCTTTTTCATGAATGCCGAGAATATTTCAGGGAAATCTTTAATCATTCTAAGAAAACTCTTGTATGGGATCCGGGCCGTAGGAAAATCGTGGACAATTCCATTACTGATAAGCTGACCAAAACCAGAGCTCTCAATCTTCAACATGTAAGAGAGCATAGGTATTCCGGTTGCTTCAGTTAAATTGGATCGTTTTGCAGGGAGTCTTAATCACATTGGCAGCAGCAAGGAGTATGCAACATTGAAAGATTCTGTTGGACACCTATGGATACGAAGAAGGTCGACGCACTTCTATCCTTAAATTGCATGGCCATTCATTGTACAATAGCGCTTCTTACGGGCACCTGTCCATTTGCCAGACATTGAATAATTTAGAACAAATCTCTTTTTAACCCTTAAAGGGTTAAAAAATAATTTACAATTTTTTTGTTTTTGCTCTCAATTTTTCATGGCCTTAAGTAACAAATAATACTAGCACAACCATAAGAGCAGAAAGAATAGCACAATTTACTACTACACCAACAAATGAATAATAGGAGAAACAGAAGAAGAATGATTATGTATTTTAAACGAAAATCTCTATTTTACCAAGAGTGGATTTAAAGCAAACAAAAGAAAAAATTGTGCCAACCGTTAACAAGACAACAATACACAAAAATAATGCACATAAACAATATGGCGTCTTTAACGGTAATGGGCCAAGGTTGCCAAAGGAAGGGAAAGAATAGAAAAGAAAAAATAATTTTTAGCAGGTATCTGGGCAAGAGTATAGAACGGAAACGAAAAACGCTAAACTGGACTATTTCCTTTCTTTAAGTATCATTTTCTTACAATACGAATAAAACAAAAAATATTTTACGAGGAAATATTTTGGCTTACAGCGATTCTACTGTAGTAACAATAGACTGTAAACAATAATGCACTGAATAAATAATAACTTTTTAACAATCACGCTCATTAAAACACATATAAATAACAAAAACGTTGAATAGAGAATTTAGAAAACTTTTAACAGGTAGAGTAAATCGTAAGAAGCTAGGCATATAGTATATATTCCTACGTTTTTACCTTTCTAAAAACGTTTAAAATATCAATTCGTTGATTGCAAACAAAATAAAAATAAATTGGTGTTTAGTTTCATTTAAATTCATTATTGTCCGCCAATTTTTATGTGCCACTGTTTATAACTTGACGGATACAACAGTTACTGCTTGTTCGATATTCTTTTTTGCTTACGCCCTTTGCGCACACAACAACACTTGTTCGTTAGATCTGTATAGCGGAGATCTTCAAACCACGACTGTTCTCCTCAAACGCAACGCGTCTTCACAAAAGACTGACTGAATTCTTACTACTCGTTGCCTGCTTTGTCTTGCATTTTTATATGCCCACGTAAACAGTCTGATGAATGTTCTTGAAGTCAAATATTCGTGACTTCACCTTCTCGAGAACTCTCGTCGTTTCATTGTTGTTTGTGTATTTTATTTACATTCTTTGTTGTTGCGTTCTCGCTTACTTGTCTATCCCCTTTCTTTCACACTCATGGTGTTTGTTTTTGTAGCTTTTGTTAATCATTTTAACGTTCAACGATGTTACACCGTTTCCATTTTCGTAATAATATATAGGTAGGTGGGTAGATAGAGGAGGCTGTCTTTTCAAAGGTTTTGAACTTAGGCCGCATAAGTACCATTATGATACCTTATACCCCCTAATTTCTTCTGATCTTTAAAGGAATCCTCGAAATAGAGAATCATCAAGGAGTTCGTGGTTGTGTCACATCTAACCAGATCGGTCGCAGCCACCTGGAATATCACTGTTATATGAACGTCACATGATCTATTATCTCATTGAGATGTTCTTGGCAGTTACATATATACCGTCTTGAAAACCATTCCTCGGTGCTCATATTAAAAAATATGTCTTCGGCAATTTCCTCTCAGCAGATTTCTGGCAAAAACTCTGAGTGTAAAAAAATTACCATGAAAACTTTCTCATAAAAATCTGTCGACTTTAAACTGTATATCCCGTCACTCATGTTTGAAATTAACACACATAACGTACATAAGTGATGTGAGAAACTAGGTCGTAATCCTATCTGAAGGGTTGTAATGACGAATTATGTAACAAAACAATGCATATTTCCCCTTAAATCATTCTAACTATGCTGAATAAAAATTTTAAACTTTATTTTTGCAAACATTAATTACTTTTACTAAAATCACTTTTAGCTCAACCCTTTCAAAAAATTTTGTTATTGAATCCTTCTCTGGAACCAGGGTGTATGATTTTTAGAATTGTTTATAACGCTTAAAATAATAATAATTGTAGAGAACGTTTTAAGATCGCCCTTTAACATTTAAAACTAAAAACAATGAATAAAATTTCAGTAAACTGCAAAAAAAAAGTAAAATAAAAAACAGAGAATAACACACACCAAAAACCCATGTAGACAACACTTTCTTAATAAATATTCATTCAATATGTATGAACCACAATGTTTAAAATACATATACTCAATACGGAGATACATGTTCATACTCGTGTATACTCTTATATATTTGCATAAGCACCACACTAACAATTATGTATGTATGTATGTATGTATGTATATATAGGGTGGGAAATTTAAAAGTTTAAATTTGAAAATGCAATAAAACAAAAATGGTTGGAAATATTGCCAAATTTTTTTTTTTTTTTGCTGTGAAGTACAATTTTTCCGG
The DNA here is from genome assembly GCA_927399465.1 of Sarcophaga caerulescens. Classification (NCBI taxonomy): domain Eukaryota; kingdom Metazoa; phylum Arthropoda; class Insecta; order Diptera; family Sarcophagidae; genus Sarcophaga; species Sarcophaga caerulescens. The sequence continues at coordinate 98,858,158 of OV656873.1, read as the reverse complement.
TTAGAAATGGAATATTATTTCATTCATATGGCTGCCGCAGCTGGCCTTACAGTACCTCATTCGATCGGACCACTTTCGTGTACTTTTTCGAGTGTATGGAGTCGTATCTCGGTAATAGCATCACGAATGTTGTCCTTCAACTGCTCAATTGTCTCTGGTTTATCGGCATTACACTTTTCTTCAACGGCGCCCCACAGAAAATAGTCCAAGCGGTGTCAAATCGCAGTTTCTTGGCGGCCAATTGACATCACCATTTCGGCTAATTAAACGGCCATCAAACGTTTGACGTAATAAATCGATTGTGGCTTGAGATGTGTGGCATCATCCTGTTGAAATCAAACATCGTTCACATCAATACCATGAACAGCGGGTAAAAAAAATCGGTTATCATTGTGCGATAGGTGTCTCCATTGAACGTAATGATTCACGACAATTTTCGTGTACTTCTTCCAGTGTAGGGGATTGTATCTCGGCAATAACATCAAGAATGTTGACATTCAAATGCTCAATTGTCTCTGGTAAGTCGGCATAATACTTTTCTTCAACGGCGCCCTACAGGAAATAGTCCAAACGGAGTCAAATCGCATGTTCTTGGCAACAAATTGACATCACCATTTCGGCTAATAAAACGACCACCAAACGTTTGACGCAATAAATCGATTGTGGCACGGGATGTGTGGCAAGTTGCACCATCCTGTTGAAATCAAACATCGTTCACATCAATATTATGAAGAGCGGGTATAAAAAAATTGGTTATCATGATGCGATAGGTGTCTCCATTGACCGTAATTGTCCCGACGTACTCATTTCAAAGAAATATGGACCATTGACGTCAGTCACTCGTAATGGGTGCATTGGCTTCTGTAAGACCACGTGTGGATTTTCTAAGCGCCAAATACGGCAATTTTGCTTTCTTAACGTACTCAACATGATGACAATAAGCTTTATCCAAAAAGATGATTTTTTGGCAGAGTTGTAGAGTTTCTCGTTGGTCCAAACTTCCACTAAATTCCAAAGTTGCTCAAACGTAGATCGGCTCATTACATTCAGTGGAGATAATAACTGAATTTTGTCACATAAATATTGCTAGATTCGACATAACCAATGGTTCAAATTTGAACCGATAGATGGCTCACCCTATATGTACGCATACATAGTTTATAGTTACATACATAAGAACATTGGTGTTCAAAACTTAACTTTTTATGGTTGAATTTTTGCTTTTGTTTTTTTTGTGTTTTTAATTTTTCTATGGTGGTTTCCTTTAGTAGAGTGATACATTTTTTTTATTACTATTGTTGTTGCTTTCATTGTTGTTCGTATTGTTTTGGTTGGTATTGTTTGTTAAAAGGACTCCCTAATGATTTAACAGTGGTTGCAGTCCAAACTACCAAGCGGCATAGCAGTATATCAAGTAAAAACAGCAGTATTTTGTTTGCATACAAAACAAAATTATTTTTATTCGATGTACTTTTTTTTCCAGGAGAATCTTTTTTCGACTACACTAAATAAGAACAAGAACGTACCTTGCAAACAGAAAAATATTAAAAAGTTAAATCATATCAAAAATATATGTATGTATGTACATATGTATTTACTGCATTCATACATAAATTTAATGAAAGTTTTTCATGAACGCAATATTAAGACGTCATGACATTATTTTTTTTTGTTTTTGAGTTCAATGACTATTTTGTTCGACTTTAATATGTCAAAATGATTTTAAATCTGTTAGCTTAAGACAAAAGCCTCAAAAAATTATAGAAAAATTCTTTCAATCTAAGCTTTAGATTTAACATATTTTTGTTTTTAATATTTTCAGGTGGTTTAACTGATGGTGGCCGTATTGGTTTCGGCGATAGTAGTGGCGTTGTACATGGCGGTATACTAAGTTCCCTAGCCACACCAAATGTGCCATGTTCTCCGGGACAATTTCGCTGTAACGATGGTAAATGCATAACCTCGTTATGGGTGTGTAACTATCAAAAGGATTGTGAGGGTGGTGAAGATGAACAGCAATCATGTCGTAAGTTTTTATTTTTCAAAATATTTCAATTTGAAAACATTTAATTAATTTCGTTTTTTAATTTAGCGCCACCTGAATGCGAACCGGGTCAAATTAGTTGCGGCCAATATGTATTTAATAAAACTTATTGTATACCACCGCATTTTCGCTGTGATATGACAGAAGATTGTGAAGACAAATCGGATGAGGCCCAGTGCAGTAAGTTTTTGTTACTATTCTGGCTTTAAATTTTATTTTATTCCGAATTTTTTAAAATTTTAAGAAAAAAATTTCCAATTTTCAACCTCAACGTAGAAATCGAAATTCTGATCAGCCAATGTATATCGTTATAAACCAAGTCTGGTGAATATTTTGATTGTATCCAAAACCGGTTTTGCTTTGTGTATAGATGCATTGTCATGTTGAAAAATTGTTTTGTCTTGTCTTGAAACCCATTTTGGTCGTTTTTCGATCAATGCATCGTTCAAATTAATCATTTGTTGTCAGTAGCCATATGTATTTACGATTTCAACAGATTTTACTAGATTGTGGTCTATCACAACGTTTTGGTCACACCAGACAATCAAGAGGAATCAATTTAGTTTTGCAACCAAAATTGATGGTTGGTTCCTAACTAACCCCTTACTTTTTCCATTTAAGATTTCGCTTTTGATCGTTTCTTTGAAACAAAATTTCACAAGACATTTTTCTATTTTCCATCTGTCTGTCATTCAATTCATGTGGCAACCATTTTCCAGGCTTTAGCATTTCTCCCAAAGCTTTTAAACGGTCAGAATGTCATCTTCCGCCAATATTGTTTGCAATTTGGAGTCATCAAACTTTTTGATGGTATTCCATGTTCTTCATTTCGCACATCAAAATCATGCTTTGCGCAAATCATCATTTTCTGCTATAAAATTCGCCATCTTTAACACGATGAAAAAATGTGATGTTGTTCGTCTACTGAGGCATATTAAATATGTTTGACAGATGTCATCGCCATCACAAAAGAAATAAGGCTCGTTCACAAAAAAAGTTCCCCAATTTGACAGGTTATTCAACAAGATCACTGTTATCAACTGTCAAACTTCGGAAATCATTGTTGGAAGACCCGCTTTGCATATATAATTGTGCATGCATATGGAATAATATGAATATTAATCCCAAGATGCATTAGAAAACAATGCCCTGAAAAGGCCTATTCAAGCAAGCAAGTTCCCAAATAATCTTCCAATCTACACAATTTAGATTTGAAGACAGAATAAAATTTTTTGCTGTTTACAAAAATTGTGTCATATTCACATTGTGAATTCATTTCACTTTTGCGTCACTTTGTAAATTCAGGGGACAGGGCACAGGCGTATGAGTAACATTTTATTTAAAATAATTGCCACTGTAGCACTTAGTTGCCGCCGTAGTCTAGTAAGTAGTATGTTGGCTTATTAGACGTGAGACCATGGTTAAACACCACATCAGACATTTCCAACAAAATGAAAATGAAAACAATATTTCTTCGGTGACTGTCGCTCAACAGATTTCTGACAAAAGCTTTGAGAGTAAATAAAATTGTCATGAAAAAGTTTCCTAAGAATCCGTCGTTGCGAGTCTACTTAAGCTCCTGTATAAAATTAACACACAACACACATATGGGGTCTAAGCAGCTAGGTTGTATCCTTATAATGTCTACTCTAAACCTATTTACAAACTTCATGATGTTGCACGATGCGAACAAGAACAATTCCGTTGCCAGTGCCTAGTATGTGCTCAGGTATTTCCTTGTGGGATGAATAATACCGCACAGATTTCATGTATGGAAAGTTTGACAGAAGTAAAGTTATATTCATACGTGGATGTGTATATTCTTTAGCAGTATGTCGATTGTGGCAAAACCAATCAGTAAAACAGCACAATATTGCTTATTTGGTCTCCCTAGTTACTTTTTAGAGTAAGAGGAAGTCGTCAAAATAAATATTATTTTCATAATTCGTTATGATTGGAGATGCCTGATTTGGGGTTTGAACGACTTATTCACTACCTACTAGACTACGGCAATTAAAATGCTGACTAAAAGGTTGAAATGGTCAATTAAGTAAGTATAAAAATTGAGTTCAGTACAACACAAAGATGTTGAAAATGCTTGAAGCGAGAAAGAATTTCCTTACCTGGCCTAAATTGGATCATAAGATCACTGTATCTGCTTTCATGGGTCACTGTGTAATGGGTAGGCATGTTGTGTATGTATGTTACTTTTATCCATGGGAGGCGGGAGCTAGGATTTCGAACGACAAATTTTTGAAAAGCTTTTTATGGTAATTTTATTTACGCTCAGCTGTTTTGCTACAGATTACTGTGAGGATAGGTTAGGTTAGATTAGAGTGGTAGCTTTGATACTAAAAGCTCACATGAGCACGCATAGCGGCCCGTTGTGATGCCACAGGCGAACGCAGTCTCTGTTCTGTCCAGGTTTCTCCAAACCAGGGATTAAGAAGTTGGTGAACGCAAGGGCTGCACATTTAAAGCACGACACCCCACACTGGAAACCAGCCCGAAAGCTTGTTAAACGAAGCTATATCCTTGACATCAATGACAGATAGCTCCGTCAAGCTGACAAGGACTGGAGAGCCAAGAGATGGGCATTAACAAAGAAAGTGGATAACAGTCTCCTCTTCCTCATCTGGTCTGCACCTACGGCAGAAGTCGTCAAAAGGGAGATGCATTCTTTCCGCGAGTCTTCCCATAGCACAATGACCTAACTGAGCTACGGTGACGTCTAATAAGCCAACACACTACTTGCTTTATTCCCTATCTGAATTTTTTGTAAGAAACTAATAATCCAACGATTACAAATACACATACATAATTGATCATTACAACCCTTCAGTCAGGATTTCGACCTAGCTTCTGTGCGTTTATTTTATACATGAGTGGTGGGACCTACAGTTTAAAGTCGACTCGGAACGACAGATTTTTTTGAGAAGCTCTTCATGGCAATTTTATTTACTCTCAAAGTTTTTGCGAAAAATCTGCTGAGAGGCAGTCGCCAAAGAAATATTTTTTTTTTTTCATATTTCGTTTTGATGCTTGACCTTTACGTCTAATAAGCCAACACACTACCTACTAGACTACAAACGATTACAAATTCCACACATATTTACATAAATTTGACGGTGAACTTCAACAAAAAAAATATATAATATCGTACGTATTGTTTTTTCCAGCACTGTACGTGTATATGCAAATTATTTGAACAACAAAGATAAACTTTGTAAGGATATGTCAACATTACTAACTCATACATATATGTATTTACATACATAAGTATTTATGTACATACGTGTATTTGCGAACGATTGTATCACTTTTACTACACAAACATTCTCAAATTCATGTAATGGATGGAAATTTAAGACAAACAGCAACAAAGGAATATTGTGTACAATCAATCGTTTAAAGTTGCACAAGACATGGTTACAAAGCATAGATTCTAAGCATATTTGTTACGCTTATATACACAATTGTGCTTACATTCACATCACAACAGTCGCATCTGCGAACCTGATATACATATTTAAATACCTATTCTAAAACCAATAGCATTTTAAATTCTTTATAAATTTCGTGTATCACAGATTTTTGATCATAAATCCATTGGTTGTACATGATGTTATTTTATCAAACCATTTGAAGAAATCTAAATTATTCAAATATTTACTCTTTATATACGAAATCATCTGTTCTGTATAAAGAACCAAGATTTTGATTTTTTTCGATTGTAAAAAATTTAAAAACATTTTCTCTTTAAAAATACATTCGTTTATACTGTCATACATTATACATCCATTCCTACTATCACATAATATCTGTGTATGTATGTGTAATAAATCCTTAAGGATGTCTCGTGTAGCTCTAAATACCAAAAATGTTTTTGGCTACAGAGACAAGACAATTTAAGTAAATTTATAATCAGTTAGACATATGCTTGTCACTATTCTACATGAAACAAGAAACATTGTTTCATAGAGATTTTGTTGTTATCATTGTTGTGATTGTTGTTGCTATTGTTGTTGTTGTTGTGTATTTGTGTTTTGTTCAATATCTGACCATCTGTTTTATTTACATAAAGACAAGCCCACATATGCAGGCATCTATTTACATACAATAGTGTATGTTAATATTGAAAAAAACATGCCTAGGCATATAAGCCTATTCAATATATGGTGTAGTAGAAAGATATCCTCTCAAGTTAAATGTGCACTAATAACTTATACTATAAACACAATAGATGCAACGCAGCAAGGTAAACATTTTGCAATTACAGTCTCCGGTAAGCTGCATGCGTTTTAATTATAATAATAAAGGCAGCAGCATCAAGGCATAAGCAAAACAAATAAAAAATAAAGATTTCCTTAATTCTTTATCAATGGTGCCATTAAAACGTTCTTTCGCGTTATATCTTATACATTTTGTTTTTAAAACCTCTACTTTATACATGTTATTGTACTGACAGCACTAAGCCTCTCATTGCCAGCAAAAATCCTCTCACTTTGGGCACTAATTCTCTCATTGCTGCGAATAAAAATACAAATTAGCTTAAAAGAAAAGTAGCAAAATTGGTGCTTTATTGTTGCACTTCTATATACGCCCATATGTTCTACCTTTCACAGATAACTGTTTTTGCAGCGATTGCTGCGTTACGTCTATTGTGTTTAGAGCATTATTGCTATTTGAGAGTGATTGCAATACTTCTCTTTTCTGCCAATGATGTAAGATAATAAAATTCTAGATCGTGGCACATTTTTTCACAATAAAATTATTCGCCGTAGGCAAGATGTCATTGTAGTCTAGTGTGTTGGCTTATTAGGCGAGAGCCCTAACTCACTCATCTGCAACAAAATGAAATATGAAAAGAATATTTCTTTAGGTATCTGGCTCTCAGTAGTAAAAATGCTGAGTGTAAAAATTATTGCCACGAAAAGTTTCTCAAATTTGTCGCTTGGAGTCAACGGTGAATCGTAAGTCCCATTATTCATGGATAAAATTAACACACACACAACACGGGTGATGTGAGAAGCTAGGTTGTAGTCCTGACTAAATTGTTGTAATGACTTGCGACTTAGCGTTGCAATGTTACCTTTCCATGTCAATCATATTACCTGAAGAGAATAGAATCCTACTTACTATTCACACATTTAGGGCCATTATTACAATTTATCGTTAACTAAAGGGAGGATTTTAACGGGCAGATAAATTGTATTTTATTATTATAAGTGGACAAAAAGTGAACGTTAAGCTAAAGGTAACTTACCGGTAACTTTCAAAGTTAGGTTTATGTCTGAACTTGCCATATTATATATTATTTTCAATACGGCAACTTCAAATATAAACGAAATGATCAATCACAACAAAAAAAAAAGAAGCTCTTTGTTGCCACTGCGTTTTAAGAAAACTTCTTTTATTTAGGTAATGTTATCGACATTGCTCCGGCACTGCCATATTTTTGAAAAAGTTAACTTTATTTTATCTGTAGGTTGTAATAACGAAAAGAAGTTAAAGGTGACTTTAAAGTTCACTTTCGCTAAAGTTACCTTTAACTAAACCCAACTTTAACGACAAGTTGTAATAATATTCCTTAGACACCTAAAGCGGATTTCCATTTTTGTAGGAAAAAAAGGTAAAATAGTGTAAAGCAAGTGGTTTTTACCTTTCTGATCTAGTGCACTACACTCGAACTTATCTTAGAATTGCAATATTAAAGGCATGTATAATTGCCTTGAGTTCCAACTAGAAATTTGGATGGCTACATAAGAATATTTTTTCCATTACCCCTCTTGGCAGCATATGGCTTCCACAATGCATTTCCATCTTATCCGGTTGACTGCTGTTATTTCTGTGTCTTCCCATGTAAGATCGCACTGTCCTAGATCTTGGAGTATTGAACGTCTCCAGGAGTTCCTTGGCTGTATACGGGTTCTTGAGCCTTGAGGATTCCACTAAAGTACCATTCTTGCAAAAGATCTGGCCAAGGCTGGATAAGAGGCGCACGGCGACTCTGCTAAATCTCCAAAGAAGTAGGCTCAGCACTGTTATCGGGGTTATTACGGGGCATTGCATTATAGGAACGCATGCGAGGCGTATTGGTCTTGGACACCTTGAAAATGATCTTTGCAGAAGCTGTGGAGATGAAGAGGAGGATGAGACTATTCTGCACCTACTGTGCACATGTCCGGCACTTGGTCGGAGGAGAAAGAGGTACCTGGGTGCCTACTACATGGAGGACATAGATGAACTGTCATGTATGGATATTGGCAGTCTGAGTCGCTTCATTGGAAGCTCCGAATGGTTCCTAGAATAGGAGAAATAAGAAACCGTGGTATCACAATGGGCCCTGTGTGCGGCCTAAGTGTGTCCGCTCAAGACTCCATCGAGGGACAGCCACTTCTACCTACCTACCTACCTACCATTCTTGCTATACTATCAGTATTCTTTCTGAAAGTATGGCCGATTCATCTTCATTTTCTACATATTATATGCGTTATTATGGGTTCCTCGTTGGTGAGATTGCAGAGATCCATGTCGCTGATGTTATTAAACCAGAATATTTTGCATATGATTCGGAAGGCACTTGTTGATGAATACCTGTAGTCATTGCGTGACAATAACCGCTAACCTATGGCACAAGAAAAGGAAAACTAGAGTACAACACCTTATATAGTAAAACCTATCATAAGTATTTGATGTTTGGTTGTATGTTTATTACATTCAATATATAAAATGTAGTCATAACATTCTATGTGTATTTCGTAGTAATTTAACCCTCTTCAACACTGTCTGCCATTTTGCAACATCCTCCACTTAACAAAGTTGAAATCACTAAGAGAGTAGACAACATGAAAGTATTTTCTTATTACAGAAGTATGGGTTCTCCCACATGTGTCTAGATTAAATACGAATTACATGTATTCAAATAACAACAATGTATACATAAAGTATACATGTATATACCATTATATAATGTATATTCCCTGTTTATATCAAATCCCATTTATCGTGTTGACACAAAATATAAACTTGATTAATTTTCATATCCCTCTCTGGGGTGTTTTAGTGTGGAATGATGAAAGGAAGTCATTTAAAAACTTCCGTTTCAATAATACATTCGTGTTGGCTATTGTCTGACAAACCGGCAAGCAAAATTAAATGTTGGCTACTTGCCTGAAAATAATTATGGTACATTGAAGTGTTAAAGATAATATTGCTATAAGGTTTAGTAGAAACTAAATACACTGGCAATCGTACTTTAGAAAATTATTTTTAAATTTTCGTTATATTTCTTAAATAATTCTGTAATATTTCTCTAATAATATTTAATAACATGATATTAGGTGAGTTAGGTGTTAAATCACAATTATTTCCATCATCTAATTAAATTTTCTTCTAAACTAAATGACACTCTCACATATTAAAAAAAACATAAAAGAATTGTTCACGCATGTACATATGTACACACATAATTGGTCATTACAAGCCTTCAGTCAGGATGACGACTTAGTTTCTCACACCACTTATGTTACTTACTTAATTGGCTATTAACAACCCGATTAACGGATTTCGGCCTGCCGCAACACATCCTTCCAAGCGCCTCTGCTTCTTGCGCACCTACACCAAGCGATGACAAGGCTTCCTCGATTTGGTGCATCCAACGCATACAAAGTCATCCTCTTCGCCGACTTCCGCAGATCCCCGCATCAAATACACGTCTCGCCGAAGCATCCTCTTCCATTCGAACGACATGGCTAAGCCAGTGCAGCCGCTGGATATTAATACGCTGCACAACGTCTATGTCGTTGAGGAGGTCATACAGCTCACTGTTGGATCGGATGCGGAAATCATCGCCAACTCGCACTGGACCGAAGATCTTACGTAGGTCTTTTCTCTCAAGGCTGCTGCATCAGTGCTTAATACAGTCCATGACTCTGCGCCATAAAGAAGTACGGGTAGGATGAGCGTCTTGTAGAGTATTAGTCGTACGAGAGAGATCTCTGCTACTCAATTGCCTATTGAGACCATAGTAACACCTGTTGGCAAAAGTCATCCTACGCTTGATCGCCAGACTGACATCATTTTTGATGGTAACGGCGGTAACCAAGTTTCCATTCTCATCTTTGCAGGAAGACACTCCTGGCTTATAACCCTCAGTTAGATGCTTAACCTTTTGATAGAATTTTCGAGCGTCATTCCTGCATCTATACATCTCGACTTCCTCACGCTCATGCCTTTCCTGCTCCCTTTTCTTGCGTCTGAAAAGGCGTCTCTCATTCCTTATCCTCTCTCTGTAGTTCTCGACAATGGCTCGTGTAGCGGCTAACTGCAACGTTTTCTTGTATGCGGAGTTTTTCGCTGCAGTTGCCTCGCGACACTCCTCATCGTACCATTGATTTCGTTGGGTTGGGCGCTCGAAACCCAGGACTGTTTCTGCAGTAGTGCGCAAGGAGTGTATGTTAATTTTATCCATAAGTGGCGGGACCTACAGTTTAAAGTCGACTCCGAACGACGATTCTTGAGAAACTTTACAAGACAACTTTATTTACTCCCTGAGTTTTTGTCAGAAATCTACTGAAAGGCAGTTGCCGAAGAAATATTATTCATATTTCGTTTTGTTCAAAATGTCTAGGCTGGGGTTTGAACCCTGACTTCATGTTTAATAAACCGACGCACCACCTACTAGACTCCGGCAACTACATGTCATCTGCGTCAACGTTTTTAAACAAATTTGTATCTTTTACTTGAAGTTGTAATCAACAACGAGTATTTGGTTAGTCTACCTCTACTTTTGAAGCCAGTTTACACTATAAGGAAAGAAAATTCATCAGACTGTTTACGTGGGCATATAAAAAGGCAAGACAAAGCAGGCAACGAGTATTAAGAATTCAGTCAGTCGTGTGTGAAGACGCGTTGCGTGTAAAGAGAACAGTCGTGGTTTGAAGATCTCCGCTATACAGATCTAACGAACAAGTATTGTTGTTTACGCAAAGGGTGTAAGCAAAGAAGAATAACGAACAAGCAAATTATTGTTGTATACATCAAGTTGCACACAGTGGCACACAAAAATTGTGCGAACAATAAAGAATTTAATTGAAACTAACAACAACTTATTTTTATTTTGTTTGCAATCAACGAACTCATATTTTAAACGTTTTTAAAAAGATAAAAACGTAACAATATCATCGTCCCTTTTTTTCAGAATTGATTTTTAGTTATAATTCTCACTTTGTTTTTTCTATTGTGAGTAATGACATATAATGTCAGACAAACAGTCAGATAATCAAAAACACCGCTACCAACTAGACCATCGCAGCACACATATAATATAAAAAGACTTAAATCGAAATTCACAAACAATACCCTCTTTTCTCTCTTCCATTACCTATTTTCCTAGCTCCAACATAATGCACTGCCTGAGTGGCCATTCCCTGAAAGTTGAAAAATTAAAGAACTTTTTATTGAATTTATTTTCATAAGTGTTTGTATGCAAGGCGTAGCGCCGATATTGGCCACAATAACAAAAATAATTGTAGTAAAGTTTTGTCTGTAATCACCATCTTTTTCGTATCACTTATTACATTTGCAGTTGTTGCTGCTGTTACAGGCATTTAATATATAATTTTCAACGGAAATTCGTTTGTCATGCCACTTAACACTTTCGTCTTTAATATAATAATAATTGATTATCTTACATTTCTTTCTGTACAATGCCTATCTCAAGGATACTCCACATTAATACAATTCATAGATGGTTGTAAGACAATATTCCTTCTCCTTAAGCAATTTTCATTTTAAATTTATTTTCTTTTATAAACGGATTTAAAAGCTTATGGAAGTTATTAATTGAATAAAGTGAACAACCCAGGCAACTTAATTAGAAAATTTATTAAATAAAGTCCTTTTAATCCTTTCACTCTTTTTGTAAGGGTTATGAGAGTGCCTTTATATTAATGGAACAAAACAATTTGTTACGGTTGCTTTAATTAAAGTATGGTTACGTCTGTTGTTTTAAGTTATTGTAAAATTTACGATTTTTCATTACGTCCTTCACAGTTCTATTCATTTGTGTCACATAAATTGGTAACCACTATTTTACTCCATCTCTGTAACAATAGCTGCCAGCATTAGGACGGACGAGCATATTTTATTAAGACTAACTTAACCGTTTGTATTTATGTTGACAATAATTAATGGTTGTAAGGCTAGAAAGTGTCACAAACAATAAATGTTGCTAGCAGGAGACAAGTGGCACTATAGTATCGTAATGATAATGGTGTTAGAATACTTGTGCGTCTTATAGGCAATGCTCTTGTAGGTGGCGTATTGCCACTATACTAGTTATAGAACTTTTTCCTTGTATTATTGCCTTTTCCAATACGTCACATTCCTAAACACTTCCATAAAATCGTTACTAAATGTTGTCTTTGACAAAATTTATGAATGCTTTTTTCTTTTTTAATATGAAAAATTTAATAGCAATGCATATGAAAATCCATGCATAAGAAATGCGTTTAAAAATTTTTTATTGCAGTAAAGCAAGAGCATAGAAATGTAATAAGTTGTAAGTAAATATGAAAAATTGAGAACACTTTGAAACGGTACCGTTTGCGCAATATTTTGAAAATACTATGATTTTCTGCAATTAAAAATTATAACAGGAAATATTCTAGGCGCAACAAAATATAGTTTATCATCATCATTATCATACATCATCACACTCATGCCTCATCATCACCCTCATCTTACTCGTACTTTGTCAACACACTCATACATCGTTATCTTACCCTTACATCATTATCACACTCATACATCATTATCACACTTATACTTCTCACCACATTTATATATCGTTATCATACCCATACATCATTATCACACTCAATCATCACCATCACACTCATACAGCACCGTCATACTCAAACATCGTCATCATACCCATCATACATCATCATACTCATACATCATCATAAATCATACTCATACTTTACAGTCATACTCATACATCATCATCATACTCATACATTATATTCACACGCATACGTCCTCATCCTACTCATAAATCATCATTATACTTTATAGTCATACTCTTACATCATCATTATACTCATACGTCATATTCACACTCATACGTCCACATCCTACTCATACATCATCATCATACTTTATAGTCACACTCATACATCAGCATTACACTCATCATCGTCATACTTACACATCATCAATATGTAGCCGCCGTAGTCTATTAGATAACATACTCATACATCATCATCATACTCATACATTATCATCATACTCATACAGCATCAACGCATTCATACATCATCATCATACTAATTCATCTTCATCACCATTATCATTATCATATTCTATTGAAATCGCCTTTGTCTAGACAAGTTTTGTCAACATTCTGTGGGTGCTCAAAAATCCTTCATCTCAGGTTCCCAATTGCCCTTCTGTAGAATTCGTTGTACAGTGTTACGCTATATATTATTTAAGTTAAATTTATTTATCAAAACTGGGTCGAATCTGTCTAATCTTTCTAGAAGTAGAATCATTATTCCATTTGTACTTTGCGTATGACTGAAATCATATGTACAAGAAAGATGAGATAGTGAACCCACTTGCAAAAAGATCAGACAGATTTGGCCCGAAATGTGCAGAACAAAATTTGAAAAATTTAAACAAATTCCATCTTAAGAACCTCATAGCAGTTATAACATAGCACTGACCTTTGCGTTCATTACGACTTCCGTAGAAGTTGCAACGACAAGGAAGAAGACCACAAAATAGCGTCTCTGTCATTGTCAGGCGCTAGGCATCTAAAAAGAAAAATTTTAAGAATCTTTAGGTATCCAAAATTTGAGGACAAAAACATTTCCGGGATATTCTAAGGGATGGCAATCAGAAATTGCAATTTTAGAATGGATTAGGTAATGGCGGTAATACAATGGAAGCTTATAGAATTCCGTCCATTAAGCGGCTCCTAATTCAACATAACCTAACATAATTTAATAATATTATTCAACAGAATGCTTTCTATTATTATATAAGTTAATGTAAGTAAGAATTAATTACTATTTAAACAGTCTTTCGAATTGTCATCAACTTGGAAAAAGTTTCGAAACTTTATTAGTTTGTTCAACAAATTCATTCCTTCGTCCCTAAATGCCACATGTTTGTTAAATCCTTAAACTTATACTCCAAAACCACCAGAATACTAATGAAGACCAACATAAAGTCTGGAAAAAAATTCTTGCAATTAAATTTTGTTTTCTTAAGAATAAGAGCAACGAAAATGAACAACTATTTCCCAAGCAATATATTTTATGAGCGGGTTTCTAACAGACTGTTTAATTTGTCATTAAAGAAAGACTTGACTGCTTACAAAGTTTTATTGTCTGTTAAAACCCACCCACAATTTGTCACATCTATCTCGCTCTCGCTTTCTGTTCTGTTGTTATTTTAACAATGAAATGTTTAATTCCCAAAGAGTTTTCTCTATTATTACTGCTCTCACAAAGAGTAAATAAGTTAAAATATTTTATGACATTTCTACTTGCTATTGTTCTTTTATGAGCAGTTATAGTGTTTTGTACTTTATAAAGTTGTTTTGTTTTCTTTTTTTTGTTATAAATTTGTTCTTTTGGCAATTAAACAGAGTTTTATTTTATGAAAGAAAGTGGCATGAATTAAATGACAAATAATTGCTTACAAAATGGAAGTCATAAAAAGACTTTTATTTGTAAGCAAAAAATAATGTCAGCATAAAACTGTGAGAGTTTCCTTCTTTCCTTCGAAAAATATTGTTACGAAAATGGAAACGGTGTACATCGTTTAACATCAAAATGAGCAAAAGCTACACAAACAAATACAACGAAGTAAACCAACAACATCAGTATGAAAGGAAAGGGGATAGACAAGCAAGCGAGAACGCAACAACAAGCAATGTGAACAAAATACACAAACAACAATGAAGTCGCGATAGAGTTCTCGAGAAGGCGAAACCCTGAACGTTCGACTTCAAGAACCTTCATCAGACTGATTACGTGGGCATATAAAAAGGCTAGACAAAGCAGGCAACTAGTAGTAAGAATTCAGTCAGTCTTGTGTGAAGACGCGTTGCGTGTGAAGAGAACAGTCGTGGTTTAAAGATCGCCGTTGAAAAGATCTGCGTTGTAAGCAAAGGAGAATAGCGAACAACAATTATTTTTGTATTCATCAAGTTGTAAACGGTGGCACACAAAAGTAGTGCGAACAATAAATAGTTTAATTGAAACTAAACACGTATTTGTAACAATATATTAATAGTGTGAGCAACGTGTCCATTTCTGATTTTATATCTAGAGAAAGTTATTCGAACCAGTGTTGTCCATTCAATTATATACATAATTGGTCATTACAACCCTTAAGTCAGGATTACTCACACCATTCGCTACTAACATCACTCATGTTGTGCGTGCCAATTTTTTCTATGAGTGGCAGGACCTACTGCTTAATGTCGACTTCGAACAACTGATTTAAGAAAACCTTTTATGGCACTTTTATGTACTCTCAGAGTTTTTTCCAGAAGACTGCTGAAAGGAGGTCGCCTAAGAACTATTTTTTTATTTCGTTTTGTTGGAGATGTTTGACCTGGGTTTTGGACCGTGGCCTCACGTCTAACAAGTCAACATACTACCTACTAGACTACGACTACATCAGAAGTTAGCGTATTACTATCGCAAATCTCTTAATGAGACAGCGAAGAGGTAGAACATTCATGTCGCATAGGGGTATTATTAGTACCTGTAGAGTGGCTTTCGCAAGGCTTTCCCACTCATGCTGCGTGTGTGAATTTTTTTCATGACCTATTGGACCTACCGTCTAATATCAGCCCCGAACGACTGATTTGAGAAAACTTTTAATGGCAATTTTATTTTACTCTCAGAAGACTGCTGAGAGGAAGGCGCTGAGGGAAAAATTTGTTCACATTTCGTTGAACCACGGGCTCTAGTTAATGAGCCAACACATCATCATATCACACCAAGGCACAACCATCGAAGTCTCCAGTGAGTTCACTGCTTTGGGAGCGCCTTTGAAAACCCTTGAGCTTATAATTGATACGGGCAGAATAGCGCAATAAATATAGTCAAAGCTGAATATATGACATATGAAAACTCTGCTCAAATTCTGAAGGCGTACGTTCAGTTTGGTAGTTGCTGTCTTTACTGGACATCGCATTATTTGCCCCCATGCCCCAAGACATAGTAGTTCTGACCATGAAATACCTTTTGGGCACATATCTATTCCTATGTCAGAGACATATAAAGCACTTTAGTGTCTATTATGTAGATGACTTAAATGATCAACCAGTAGTAGATCTTAGAAGCTCTTATACATTCTGTCATCATTGATTGGGTGGCTTCAAATATGGGCAGAATAGCATGGCAAATCTGGCTCATGAAAAGTCTGTGGGTACCATTACTGGGAACTCATGTATGTAATGCAACTGTATGTCATGCAACTGTAAAGACGAAAGAAAAGCTGTAACTGTTACTCCTCTATTGGATACATGCCTAGCGCTATGTTGTATAAGAATAAGCCATCTTGGTGCCCATTGTGTGAATGATTCAAATAATCTGCTGGTAATGGGCACTTAAATTCGAAGTAAAAAATTCAATTTTTGGTTTTTCTAATAAAATTTAGACCCACCTTTCGAACTTTTTAAATTTTTCAATCAAATGAATGCTTAAAGCATTTTTGCAATTTAATTTATTTGAACAGCAAAGAAACATGCAATTTTTTACTTTAAAATAGTATTTTATTACAATTTTCTTAGCATTTTGCGTTAATTACAACTTTGTTAAGTCTTTTGTGTTCGTTTTTTTTTTTTCTCTTTTTCTTTACATTTAAGTATCTGTTGGCCTGTCTCTTCTGTTGTTTTTTTATTATTTGGTGCACTATATTCTACACAACACGTTATTGTCATTGTTAAAACGTTAGTTTGTTGTGTTTCCCATTTCCTTTTTCACTTTTGTTGTAATAGTTTTTCCCCAAACAACGAGACAACAGAATAATACAAAGAAAAACTTTGCATATTTTGAGTAATTTAAGCCGTAGTACAAAAAAAAAATAAAACTGAGACAAAAAGAAAATAAAGAAAATGGTGAGAGAATTTCATTGTAAGAGTTACAAAAATATGGAAAATTTGTTTTAAGGTTGTTAAATTATGCTTACAATAACAATGCCGACGACAATATATAAACAACTAAGAATATTTATATATTAAAAATAACAATAACAAAACTCATTACCAAACAACAGTTGTAATAACAACAATTTGAACCATAAAAAGACCCACAAACATAATTACGTAGGTATACTCTGTGAAATAGGAAAACGTACAACATATACAACGAGAGTGTGAAGAAGGGCATATTTGTTCGTAGAGTAATGTTGCTTTAAAACAAATGTTCATAGTTGATCAATCGTCAATCTATGCTTCATATGAACTTCCCTTAGGTGTTAGAATGTTACAAAGTATCATCTTCATTCAATATTGTGTACAATTCGACATCTTCGTGTTTTTCACGTTTTTTTTTTTAATTCTCACACCAAAATCTTTATCTCTGAACCAACGAAATCATCTTCTGCAAGTCGTTGTTTCACACAGCATGATCACTATATGCCACGACAAGCATTCAATGCAACTCTTACTATCTCTTCAACACAAATAACAAAACTCCTTGTTGTAAGCCCAGCATTAAGGGGTACGAACCCATATTTTATCTTTAGAAAGCTTATACCCTGTCTTAGCTTCTTCCAGTCCTCTACTCTGAAATGAGTTATGTCTGGTAATATCATTTCCACTAAATTATTGGAATCTAAAACTTAAGAAAACTGGTTAATGATATGAAAAATGTTTCATCGTTTCGATGTTGTCACTACGTATCCTGCTTTTATCATTATTTACCACGTCAATACGATTTAGTTGTAAAGGGTGATTTTTTAGCTATTATCTTTTTGGCAACACTGGTTTAAACAGCTCACGCACGTTTCGTGTTTTGTTTCACTGTCAAACATCTTGTCAGTTTGGTCTATAATTTAACCATGAATCGTCTTACAAACGAACAACGCTTGCAAATCATTGAATTTTATTATCAAAATGGGCTCTTGGAAAGTTGGCCGAAGATCCACTTCTTTATCGAAAAATTGTTTTCAGCGACGAAACTCATTTTGGCTCAATTGATACGTAAATAAGCAGAATTGTCGATTTTGGAGTGAAGATCAGCCAGAAGCATTGCAAAAGCTACCAATGCATCCAGAAAAAGTCACAGTTTGGTGCGGTTTATGGGCTGGTGGCATCATGGGACCGTACTTCTTCAAAGATGCTGCAAATCATAACGCCTTTAGACTTTTTTTTGTGGGGCTATGTTAAAGCTCATGTCTATATAGACAAGCCCGCTTCAATTGACGCATTGAAAGACAACATTGAAGCATAAATTCGTGAGATACCGGCCGAAATGTTGGAAAGAGTATGCCAAAATTGGACTAAGCGGATGGACCATTTGAGGCGCAGTCGCGGTCAACATTTGCATGAAATAATCTTCAAACATTAAATTATATGGACCGTACTATCGATTCAAATAAAGATGTCATGCATTTTTCTGAATTTTATGTGTTTTTTTTTTGAAAAATTTTCCTATAGCTCTTAAAAAATCACCCTACATTTAAAACGAAATATTCCATGAGTACACTTAAAAGTGTCCTTAAATCGCCTTTGTTCAGTCTTAAAATACGCACGGTTTTCTTCTCATCAAGATCGTCTCAGAGTTTCTCAGCAATTTTTCCTGCTATATCATTCCACAATAGTGAATGCGACGTTTCCACGTATTTTTATGGAGTAGATTTCAATGCACTGAAAATCTTAGGGTAACCAATTTTTATTATGCAATATTCCAGCTTTATTATATAGCCTTCTTACATTTTAGTACATTCCTTTATTCTATTTTAGGGGTAAATGCTTATGCACTAATTAACATTTGAAATTATCTAAATTCGTGTACGTCTAGTTTATTTAAATACCAAGTACCCAGATAATGCATTCACGGAAGACCGTTGTCATAATTTGATTTCTATTTCTTCTATATAACGACCCAATTCCGTCCTGCACATCTCCATGTTTAGAGCCCACCATATCCCAAATCAAAATTCATGTAACCAAGAAGTTTGGTCTGGTGTCAGAGTCATGCATTTGGTAGCGATTGATAAGTTAGCCATCCTGTAAAATAACTCCGATATAAACGAGTGCCTGTCAAATATCCCAGTTATACTCTCATGATACGATTTGTAGTTCTGGAGACGATACGTCATAATAGGAATAAGTTATTAAATAAAATTTAATTCAAAGTAGGAATTTAAAGTAGTTGGAAGTCGCCGTAGTCTAGGAGGCAATGTGTCGGCTTACTGGACCTGAGGCCAAGGTTCATACCCTGGTAAGGCATCTCCAACAATACAAAATATGAAGATAATATTTCTTCGTCGACTTCTCTCAGCAGATTTCTGGCAAAATTCAGATAGTAAATAAAATTGCCAAGAAAAATTTCTCAAAAAATCTGCTGTTAGGAGTCGACTCTAAACTGTAAATCCTGCCACTCATTGGTAAAATTAACAAACACAACATAAATGGTCTGAAAATCTAGGTTGTAATCCTGACTGAAGGTTTGGTAATGACCAATTATGTATGTATGTAACTTAAAGTAATATTAATATAACTTGTCAGATTCTGGTACTTTAAATTATAAGATATTAAGCCTTGTTGTATCAGAAATTCAAATTTAATAAATACATCATCATCATGCTCATACATCATTAGCAAACTCATACATTATCAACATACTCATACATTATGCAGCCGCTGTAGTCTAATAGGTAGCGTACTGGCTTATAAGAAATAATCTTTTGATTCAAACCCTAGGTCAGGCATTTCGAAAAAAATAAATATAAAAAAAATATTTCTTTCAGCGGCTTATTCTCAGTAATCTTCTGGAAAAAACTCTGAGAGTAAAATAAAGTTGTAATGAAATGTTTTCTCAAATCAGTAGTTCGGAGTCGACATTGAACAGTATGTCCTGCCACTCATGGATAAAATGGCTAGTGTGAGAAGCAAGGTTGTAATCCTAATAGTTTGTAAGATCATCTAGCAAAGCTAAATTGAGCTTTCAATTGTGATGAAAATTTTTATTTTCTTCCAATTGTTTTGTTAATTTTATACTAAATAAACCTTTTTTGCGTTTTAAAAACTGCAAAAAAATTGCATTTGTACACTTTTTCATTGGTACTTATGAATATTTCCTTACAATACTTGAAATAATGAGTAAAGTTTTACAGCGAGTGGTGTTGGACTGTATACAGTTTCTAGACTTATTTTAAAAAGCAAATGTTTGTTAAGCATACTTAGACGTTAAATAACGACTGTTGGCCAACTATAAAAATAAAATTAAATTTGCAATGAAACGAAATTTGAAAAAGAAAAATAAGAAAACTTATTTACCCTTTATATGCTAACATATTATTTGAAATAAAAGTTAAGCTGGTCACCTTTAAAGTACTATTTTTTTTAATATAATTTTTGTTTTTGTTAATTTAAAAAACTTTTATAATCCAATTACCTTTACGTTGTTTGGGAGGTTTTCGTGTATATTACGTTAAGCATTGTTGTGGGTATTTTCGCTTCTGGCAAGAGAGGGAAAATATATTGCAGTTTTGCATTTGCATTTTCATTAAAAAAAATGTTTTCTTGTTTCATTTGAGTAAATTTCCGTTTCCTTCTTAGTTTGCCATCTTTTCTCTTTTTTGTTTTTCTATTTTCTATAATGGCGGCAGTAATAAATGACTGCTTAAATGAAAGTTTTAGGTTTTTTTTGTAAAATATATTATGTAAGTATGTGTATGTATAGAATGTTTTTATGTAGAATATAGTTTTGTCGGTGCCTTTAATAAGTCTGCTGAAAGTTTTTAACAATTAAGGAAGGAAACTTAAGAAATATAGAAAAAGAGATGTGGCTTTAAAATATCGGGAGGGCCATCTATTGATTTAAATTTAAACCATCGGTTATTTCGAATCTAGCAATATTTATGACATTCTATTCTGTCACTTCATATACTGAATATACTGAATTATTATCTATACTGAACGTAAAAGATGGAGTTACGTTTGAACAACGTTGGCATTTATTGGGCTAAAGATAAACTGAACGATGATGTCGATTTTGCCGAAAAAAAATCATCCTTTTCAACGAATCTCATATTCATCTTGGTGGGTACGTTAATGAGTAAAATTGCCGCGCTTGGGGCTCAGAAAACGCACACTTACAAAAGCCAATGCACACATTTCGAGTGACTATTTGGTGCGGCTTGTGAAGCGAAGGCATCATTGGCACATAATTCTTTGAAAATGAGGACGGCGCAACCATTACGGTCAACGGAGGTACCTATCACACCATGATAACATGTTATGCTGACAAACCAGAGACAATTAAGCATCCGAAGGCCAACATTCGAGATGTCCCTGCCGAGATACAACCCCATACACTCGAAAAAGTGTACAAATTTATCTGATCGAATGAGATACTGTAAGGCCAGCTGCGGCAGCCATATGAATGAAATTAAATTCCATTTCTAACCGGAACAATTTTACACAACAAAAGAATAAATTTGACAAAAATTTCAAACCGGTTTTCATTTTAGTGCATTTTGAAATTTAAGCTTTTAAATGGTCCACCCTTTAAAATCATATTTCTTTACGTAATATTTTTCCCGCATTTTTTTTCTCTTGTTTGGAGCAAATATTTTTTGATTATTATTTATGGTCTATTTCCTGTCGTTTAATCTCGACCATTTTGTTTGCCATAATTGCTACTTTAAATGCCGGATATTACTTAAAGCAATCTAATGTTAACTTTTAACTTTAATTTCAATTTAAAGTCATCCATTTTTGTTGTGTATTATAAAGTTGCTTTTTTAAATTTTAGTTTCATAATCGGATTTCTCTTTTTTATAACCTAAATTCGTAATGAAGCAAATCATAACGTCTTCTATGGTATGGTACTTTCGATATCCAACAACTGCCTGCCAAGGATAAAATTGCAAAATCAAACAAAAAAATATTTAAAAAACAAATATTTTAGCAAACAAACTGCAATGACAATAATAAATAAGCAAAAGAAAAACCTATGACATGGCAGTTTAAGAGAAATATAAACGAAATGAAAACGGAAGTAAATAATGAGAAAAGAAAGGCGTCAGTGAATGAAGTTTACTCTATAAGGCTAAGGCTGTACAGTCACTTACTTACTTAATTACAACAATCAGGATTACGACCTAGCTTCTCACACCACTTATATTACGTGTATTAATTTTATTAATAAGTGTCGGGACCGACCTACAGTTTAAAGTCAACTCCGAACGACAGACTGTAGAGAAACTTTTTGATGGCAATTTTATTTGCTAGAAATCTGTAGAGAGGAAGTCACCGAAGAAATATTTTTCATATTCTGGTTTGTTGAAGATGTTTGACCTGAGGTTTGAACCGTGGCTTTGCGTCTAATAAGCCAACACACTAGCTACTAGACTGCGGCCACTTCAAAAAGTAAATCAGAGCCATTAAATCATATAAAAGAAGGGATGAGTGAAGAGAACTACTGACCTGTACTATGGGGCATGTTGCTTTTGGGACCGCTAAGGTTTATGGCTTCTTCGCATATATCTGCATATTAAACACAAAATCCCACAAGAAAAAGGTTCAAATAGCACGATTTCGTTGGTCAATTCACAGCATCTTCACGTGATATAACTAGTCAAGTCGCTCGTGTAGAATGTCTAATGTGATAAGAATTGATGGACTTATTTTTTAATAAAGGCCAAAACAAGTTGAGTATAATCGACCTATAGTGTTCGCCATTGACTGTTATGGCCTGGCCGTGAGATAGGTAGCTTTGCTATTCTCAACATATTAGTTAGATAGTTTGGTTAGGTTAGATTAGTGTGGTAGCTTTGATACCAAAAGCTCACTTGAGCACGCATAGCGGCCCGTTGTGGCGCCACAGGTGAACGCAATCTCTATACTGACCAAGATCTTCCAAGCCAGGGAGAAAGAAGTTGGTCAGCGCAAGGGCTGCACATTTAAAGCATGACTACCCCACGCTGGAAAACCAGCCCGAAAGCTTGATAAACGAGGCTCCTTGACATCAATGGACGATAGCTCCGTCAAGCTGACAAGGGTTGGAGATCCAAATAACCTATATCTGCACCTCGCAAGAGATGGGCATTGACAAAGAAAGTGGATAACAGTCTCCTCTTCCTCAGCCGATCTGCACCCACGGCAGAAGTCGTTAAATGGGAGCCGCATTCTTTTCGCGTGTCTACCCATGACACAGTGACCTGTAAGTATGACCACTGTGATCGAGATGATGATGACAGACAAGTGGTGGTCTCGGATAATTTATTGAAATTGCGATAGAACGGACGTGATCTAAAATTTTTATAAGTTTTCAATTCTGTAGAAATCTTAACGCGTGTGTATATCGGCAGTTAGGATTGTCTAGAATAGCATTTATTGTACGATCGCATACTTCCGTACACTTTTTTCGTCTATATTATCTAATACTCTCTGAGAGGATAGGTTTTATTGCAGCTGCCTTAAGACCTAAGTTTGAATACTTAATGCAGCATTGAGGTTTTTTTACAACATAGGATCACAGCATCCTCAGTCAATTATAGTGTCCTAAGTTAGATTATCTGTTAGTGGTATCGTTTTCACTTATGCGAGTGCCCTGCAGTTCAGAACAGATGTCATCGGTTTTTGGGTGGCAGAACGTTTGGAGGGAACTGCCCGATTTCTCGGGGTGGTTCAAACCCATCACTAACGAATCCAGACAAGGGGGCTAATCTGACATTGGGTAACACAATGGGCCAATTTGACCTAACCTTGTGGTATTGTTTTATGTCTTCTTACATATCTCCTTTCATTACAGTAGACATCGATTGTAGCTCCTTGTTAGTATTTGGTTTATACCATCAATGGTAAAAAAAACTTTACTAAGATGTGAGAGAAAGCAGAAAAAAAAGAGTTAACACAACTTGACAGTTATCAGGCAGGCAAAAGTGGAAAAAATGTTGAGAAAAAAAACATTTTTTTTGAAAGAAGAAAAAACTTTAAAGAAATCTTTGAAACGATGCGTTTCATTTCTTTGCAGAAGTTGCAACATAACAAATGCAGACAAAAACTTTTGCAAACAAGTATAAATGATGGAAATAAAAGAAATAAATTTTTGAATTGCAGAAAGAAAAAATTGGAAAATAAAACACAGAATGGAAGGAGGAAGTGATTGAAATAGATTTACTTTTTGACAAGGCAAATATGAAGTGGAAATTGTTGAAGAAAAAAAACTGAAATAAAGAAAAACAAATAGAAATAGAATAATGAAATTGACATGATGAATTGTAATGCTTGGTTGATATAAATGTAAGACTTAAACTTTAAATGGTTTAAATATTCTATAACAATTTTAAGATTTGCCATCTATCGGTTTAAATTTAAAGAATCGGTTATTTCGAATCTGGCTATACTTATGTCATTCTATTTTGTCACAAAATTCAGTTTCATATTATCTCCACTAAACGTAATAAATCGATGTACGCTTGAGCAAGGTTGAGGTTTATTGAAAAATTTAATTGGTAGAAAATTACACGAATTTGTCGTACAAATTTTGGTAGCAGAGAAGGAGCAATAGTGCCCGGTATACGCAAATTTCTTGCTAAAGTTCGTGAAAATGGTTTCATTGTTGATGCGCCAAAACGTCAGCGTTCTCGTACAGTGCTTTCACTCGAAAATATCGAAATTGTGACTAAAAGTGTGCATGAGAATCCATCAACTCGTCGTCGTTCTCAAGAATTAAACATTTTACGCACCAGTTTATGTCGAATTTTGCGAAAAGAATTCGGTATGACGCCTTACAAAATTCAATTGGTTCCAGAGTTGAAGCCGCATGATCATCCGCTTGGTTTTCGCTTCACTGGATGCTTCGATAAACTGCACGATGATGTCAATTTTGCAAAAAAAAAAGCCATCCTTTCGGATGTAGCTCATTTTCATTTCGGTGGATACGTTAATAAGCAAAATTGCTGTATTTGCAGTTCAGAAAAAACTCACGTGGCCTTACAGAAGCCCATTACTAGTGACTGTTTGGTGTAGCTTGTAGAGCGAAGGCATCATTAGCCCATATTTCTTTGAAAATGAGGACGGCGCAACCATTACTGTCAAAGGTCACCTATCGCGCCCGATCTTCATGGTGCAAATTGCCACACATCTCATACCACAATCGGTTTATTGCGTCTAAATGGTAATGATGATGACAATTGGCAGTCAAGAAGCTGCCATAAAAAGTGTTATGCCGACAAACCAGAGACAATTGAAAATTTGAAGGCCAATATTTGTGATGCCATTGCCGAGATACGACCCTATACACTTGCAAAGTTGCACGAAAGTTGGTCCAATCGAATGAGGTACTGTCACAACAGCCTCGGCAGCCATATGAATGAAATAAAATTCCATTTCTATCCGGAACAATTGCATTTCACAGCAAAAGAATAAATTTGGCAAAATTTCAAGCCGTTTTTGTTTTATTGCATTTTTAAATTTAAACTTTTAAATCACCCACTCTATACTTTAAGATTAATTTTTTAAGTAATAATTTAAATTTTTCTTTTATTTTATTATTATTATTATTACGTATTATGTATCTTATACTCAATTTTGTATTCTTCTTTTTCTTTATCTTTTCATGTATACCTACCTTACCGTTGGCAATGATGATGGCGCTCTCTCAAATTTAATTACATTGTGATGAATTGTAAACGTTTGTGATTTAATTTCAATATTTATTATTGCTGCTCTTATGCTCGTGTGTGTGTATTTGCATATGAATAATTGTCTCCGTTTCCTTTTAACCTTTTGTTTTCTCAACAATTTCTTTTTGAATATTGTTTTCCAATAAACAAACACTATACTCGGCTCTTGTGATTGCTTGCCTCTACTGCGATGATATCAATTTTATTTTCTTTTCTGTTGTCATATACAACAATAACAATCATGTATATAAAATATATCTTATCCTTCCTTTGTTCTTCTCTTTTCGTTTGCTTTTGCCCTGTTTTATTTATATGATCCTTGCTCATATGCTAATATAACATACTTCTTCATACTTCACTGTATACGCCTGTGTGTATGCTTTAAAAAACAAATATTGAAATGCTATCTGTATACCATTATATCTTTCACCCACACACGTATTGTATTGTATTGTTGTGTTGCTTCTGTTGAATGGCCGTTGTGCCTTTAGCATATAGAAAATGTCAAACGACCGATGTATTTTGTAATCAACCTGGTGGTTTACCACCCTCTGACGGTAGCCGTTTGTCCGGTCCTTGTGTGCCTAAAGAAAAACGTTGCGATGGCTATTTAGATTGCCGCAACGGTCGTGATGAGGACCATTGTAAGGGTACTGCCTGTCGTTTGGATCAATTCCGTTGTGCCAATGGTATGAAATGTATCAGTGCTTCACTCAAGTGCAATCACAAAGATGACTGTGGTGATAATTCCGATGAACAAGGGTGCAGTAAGTACATACAATCTACACTCACTATCACTATTTTTTCTTCTTCTTTTTCTCCTTTCTCTTTCATCCATTTACTTTTACAATATAGTACGTGCGTTGTTGTTGTTGTTTTCTTTGTTTACACTGTAAGTATGGTAAAAAAAAAAAAGTAATTCTTTATGCAGATTTATGAGAATTTCTGCTCTGCTACTGCATTAAAATATATTTTTAACAAGGTCAGGTGCTAAAAGACATTAAGATGATTTAGGGTTTAAAAATGCGTTTTTCCCCTTATTTTTTTGTACTGTGTTAAGCTGATTGCTTAAGCGGCTTAGAGTTTTTCAGCTATTTGAATAACACTTTCATTTTAATAAATATTTCAATGACAACTTGTTGATTTGAAAATGGTTTATGGCATATTTATGCATTAGAAATGGAGGAATATTTATAGCAACCAAAGGCCAATAAATTTACAGAGTTTACAGAATTTACAAATTATTCTGTATACAGTTTTAGTTTGCTGTGTGGAAGTGGGAAACTATAGCTAAATTCAGTCAGATGCACTTAACAAAGAAACTTATAAAAAATCCACTGTAGTTGGTATTGGCTAACATCATACTTTATATTGAATTCTATTTAAAATATATTACTCATACGCACCCATACTATCTGTACTGTATAAGAGTAATTACTCTGAAATGTATGCAATTAAATAATATTTAATGTTGTTGTATAGGGTATTAATAGAATTTAATATCACTCATACGTTACGTTACATGCATTGCTGTCAGATAATCGCAAAAAATCGTCACAAAAAATAAATTAATTAATTTAAAAAATTATAGTGAAACATATAAAGTTAAGGCCAGACGTTAAAACAAAAATATGAAAAATATTTCTTCGGCGACTTCCTCTCAGCAGATTTCTGGCAAAAACTCTGAGAGTAAAAAAAAATTGCAATCAAAAGCTTACCAATAATCTGTCGTTCGGAGTCGACGAGAAGCTGGGTCGTAATCCTGACTGAAGGGTTGTAATGACCAATTATGTATGTATGTATGTCAATCTCTTCAGTGTCGAGTGATCAGATAACGAGACATATTGTTCGTCTACCGATACATAAAACTGTTTGAAGAAAGTGACCACTCAAGTTTTAAATGCCGCTAGTAGTTAAAACTGCCACATGAAGAATTCATCAAAATTTGATCCGTAAACACAAAATGATGATACCAAGAATGTCTAGCAAAAGTCAATAAGTGGAGTTATTAAAAAGGAATTGGAATTTGGTATTTTGAGAAGACGTATCAGATATTTCTTGACTGTAGCTTAACTTGGCTCCGAAACAATTTACCAGCATTCAACTCCTCTGAAAATTAGTCTTCTGGCAGTCCTAATTTGGACTTGCTGGACTAAAAATTATGGACAAATTTAGAAGACATTTTTTGATACCAAAATATTTTAACATTAATTCTGTTAACCCTTAAACTATTCTATGTCGAGTATACTCGTCAGACCGAAACGAATAGTTTTCAAGTATAGTCGTCGTAAAGGAAAAAAATCGCATTATTCTTATTGTTCAACGAATGTACTTAAACTTTTTTCCTGGGAAAGGTCAAATAAAGATCATTTAAACAATGTACAGTTTACAACATTTGTTAGTTTGGCTACAATGGCTTGTATTAGCCTAAAATAACTAATTCTGGGGAAGCGCCGTTACGAAGTATATATTTCCAATTATCCAACAGGCAACGTTTAAATTTTAGTCCCAATTGTCTACTTTTACAGGCAGAAACATTTTACTTTGTTTATGTCGAGTATACTCGTCTTGGCTGGAAAATACCTAAGCAGACAAGGCATAAGGCTTAAGAAAGCCTTTCAATAATTTTTTTTTTGGACAAACTGCATGCAATTGTCTTCAAACTTACTGTATTAACTATAATCACAAGCTTAAAGTGACCACTAAGATGAATATAAATTTCAAAACTTATTTAAAATTTTAAGATACATCATCTGTTTCCTACTATCAGCGTAAACGATATCCTAATATTTAATGAAGACGATTTGCAACTTATAAAGCCATTTACATATTCTCTATGTATCCCCTATTTCTACCATATTTCTGTCTTCCAATTACAGTGAACGTTTATTTCATTCCATAGCAAGAGTATCATGTGAAGTGAATCAGTTCATCTGTTTCCCAAAATCTGTTGCAATTTCTAATGACAGTAACAGCAACAACAACAACCACGTACTCTAATGAGTGTGTCAACAATATTTGAATACCATTTGTCAAATTCATTCAAACAATCTCATCTTATATACGTTCTCTTTGAAATTTTCTTCATCATTTAGATTTTCCACCTTGTCATCATGGTCAATTCCGTTGTACGAACGCATTATGTATTCCTTCGAATTTCTATTGTGATGGTTATCATGACTGTGCTGACGAAAGTGATGAAGCCAATTGTACAGCCATAGCATGTCCCGATAATAAATTCCTTTGTCCGCGCGGTGGTGCTAATGGGACACCGAAATGCATTTTGAAGACACAATTATGTGATGGCAAACGAGATTGTGAAGATGGCAGTGATGAGGAAACAGCCTGTTGTAAGTAGAGACACACAAGTAAAATTATAAAATATACATACATATGTATGTATACATTACCATACACATGTAAAAGCCTAACGTACATACATCCCATACATGTACAATCAAGATGATTGTAGATGTTGTTGTTGTTGTACGGTTTTGCCTAACTGAAATGATGGGCATGATATCTAATATTGTATTCCTTTTGTGTATGTTGATTGCAGCAACTACTTCCTGCCCAGCCTTAAGCTGTGAATATAAATGTGGTCCCTCATTAACCGGTGGCATCTGTTACTGCCGTCCAGGGCAATCTCTGGCGCCCGACAATCGCACCTGTGTGGATTTGGACGAGTGTGCAGAATGGGGTCATTGTGATCAGTTGTGCACAAACACCGAAGGCTCCTATACGTGTTCCTGTAGCCATGGCTACACTTTGATCAACAATGCCAAGTGCATAGCTCCCGATGCAAATACCTTACAATTGATATTCGCCCATGATCGAGCTGTAGTTAAAATGTCCGCTCATGGTGGTGATCCCCGTATTATAGCCAATGCAAGTGCAGCCTCTGGTGTGGCATATCATTATCAGCGAAACACTCTGTATTGGTCGGACACTAAAACGCGTAAAGTGCAGAGTTTACCTTTGAATGCATTCAACAGCGCTATACAACCCTTGGATCTGACATTGCCCGGCACATGGGCTCCAGTGGCTTTGGCTGTGGATTGGGTAGGCGATAAGATTTATGTGGCTGATTTGGTGGGTCAGAAAATCGATGTTTTCGAATTGAGTGGCAATTGGCATGCCGTCGTTTTGGGTTCAAACCTAACCAGTCCAACAGATTTGGCTTTAGATCCCACCGCAGGTTTAATGTTTGTTGCCGATGGTGGCCAAGTTTTAAGGGCTCATATGGATGGTACACATGCCCGTTCTATAGTATCAGAAGCAGCTTATAAAGCTTCTGGTGTAACGGTGGATATTATTAGTGAACGTGTATTCTGGTGTGATTCTTTATTGGACTATATCGAGACGGTGGACTATGAAGGTAACAGACGCGTTATGGTTTTAAGAGGTCAACAAGTGCCTTCACCATCCCGCTTAGCATTGTTCGAGAATCGTATATTTTGGACAGATGCCACCAAACAGGGTATCATGTCAGTTGATAAATATGCCGGTCCTACATCCATTCAAGTCACTTACAAAGCCAAAGACATAAGAGAACCCAAAGGTATTGTGGCTGTTCATGCCTTAAGCCAGCCACGACCCTCCAATCCTTGTGGTCCCAACAATGGTGGCTGTAATCATATGTGTATTGTGACCGCTGTGAAGGGAGCCAATCATTTGGGCTATCGTTGCGCCTGCCACACTGGCTATCAGCTGCAGTCTGACCTAAAGAACTGTAAAATTGTAAGAGAGTTCCTGATGTATTCGCAACAACGATTCATTAAGGGCAAAGTATTGGAACCCGTTATTGAAGGTTTTAGTGATGCCATATTGCCTGTGGTATCGAGAAGAGCACGTTTTGTAGGTTTGGATTTCGATGCTCGAGATGAATTTATTTACTATTCGGATGTCTTGCAAGATGTTATTTATCGTGTCCATCGCAATGGCACGGGACGTGAAATAGTGTTGGCTTCGCAAAATGAGGGCGTGGAAGGTTTAGCTGTGGATTGGGTTTCAAAGAATCTTTACTACATTGATTCGCGAAAGGGTACTTTAAATGTCTTATCCACGCGTAATGTAACGTATCGACGCACACTGTTGAAAAATCTTAAAAGACCACGTGCAATAGTTGTACACCCCAATCGTGGTTATATATTCTTTTCGGAATGGGATCGTCCTGCCAACATTACCAGAGCCAATACCGATGGCACGAATCTCTTGGTATTCAAAAATGTTACCTTGGGTTGGCCAAATGGTTTGTCCATTGATTTCAAGGAAGACCGTGTCTACTGGTGTGATGCTTTACTGGATCATGTTCAACATGCCAAACTAGATGGTACCGATATTAAGACCGTTAATTCGCGTCTGGTAAGACATCCCTTCTCTATAGTCATACATAATGAATGGATGTACATAACGGATTGGCGTTTGGATGCCATTATACGTCTGCATAAGCTTACTGGTGAACAGGAAGAAATGATGGTACGAGAACCCCAGACAAATCGTTTGTATGGCGTTAAAGTTTACAGTCATGATGTTCAGGTAGTTGAAGATGCTCAGCCCTGCCATCGGGATAATGGCAATTGTGAAAAGATATGTTTTGCCGTGCCCAACAACGATACAGGTACACTAGAAGCTAAGTGCTCCTGTCCGTATGGTGAACGTTTGGCCGATGATCAGTCCACCTGTGTAGTGGATCAAAGTGCAGAACCGCCCGTACAACCCTGTCCCAACTCTTGGGACTTTACCTGCAACAATCAAAGATGTATACCGAAATCCTGGGTATGTGATGGTGATGATGATTGCCTGGATAACAGTGATGAAGAGCAGAACTGTACAAGTAAGTTTTATACGGAATTAAGATTTAAAGATCATGAATTAATCAATTTTCAATTATTTCAGAACCAACTTGCAGCTCCAATGAATTCCAATGTAAATCAGGCCGTTGTATACCTTTGAATTTCCGTTGCGATCAGGAAAATGATTGTGGCGACAACTCGGACGAGTTTGAATGTGGCAATGTCACCTGCGGAACGGCTCAGTTTGCTTGTGCGAATGGCAGATGTATACCGAATATGTGGAAGTGTGATAGTGAAAACGATTGTGGAGATGGTTCAGATGAAGGTGATTTCTGTGCGGAGAAAACTTGTGCCTACTTCCAGTTCACCTGTCCGCGTACTGGTCATTGCATACCACAAAGTTGGGTGTGTGATGGCGATGATGATTGCTTTGATAAACAAGATGAAAAAGATTGTCCGCCTATCACTTGTCTGGCAAATCAGTTTAAATGTGCCGATCTACGCCAGTGTGTGGAGGAATCCTATAAATGTGATGGCATACCTGACTGTAATGATGGTTCCGATGAATTGGGTTGCCCATCGATGGGACCAAATCAATGTAATTTAGAGAAGCACTTTAGATGTAAATCGACAGGCTTTTGTATACCCATAGCCTGGCATTGTGATGGTTCCAATGACTGTTCTGATCACTCGGACGAAGAGGATTGTGGCCAAATCACCTGTGCAACAAATTTCTTCAAGTGCAACAATTCGAATTGTGTATTCAAGGCTTACATATGTGATGGTAAGGATGATTGTGGTGATGGCTCTGATGAAAGTACTGAACATGCGTGTGTGCCACCACCATTTAAATGTCCTCATGGCCAGTGGCAATGCCCGGGTGTAAGCGAACGTTGCGTAAATATGACCTCGGTTTGTGATGGTACACCAGATTGTCCAAACGGTTCCGATGAAGGTGAAGGCTGTGATTTGGCAGAATGTGAACATCAGACTGGCTTATGTTCGAATGGTTGTCAAAAGACACCGCTTGGTGCTACTTGTGTTTGTCCACCAGGTTCAGAAATTGGCGAAGATAAATACACCTGCAAAGACACTAATGAATGTGATCCTCCTGGTTTGTGTTCTCAAATGTGTACCAACACCAAAGGCTCATACTTTTGCTCTTGTACGGAGGGTTATCTACTCGATGCCGACAAGCATAGATGTAAGGCTGTCAATCACTCGGCTGCTTTCCTGATTATATCCAATCGTCATTCAATTTTGGTGGCTGATCTGAAGGACCAGGGCTTAGAAAGAGTACCTATTTATGTGGAGAATGTAGTGGCCACTGCCTCTAATATGCATACGGGTACGATTTTCTGGAGTGATATGAAATTGAAAAAGATTTCACGTTTAGATCGTGGTTCTGATCCTCAAGAAATTATTACAACCGGGTTGGATTTAGTAGAAGGCTTAGCTTACGATTGGGTAGCCAAGAATCTCTACTGGTTAGATAGTAAACTTAATACCATTGAAGTTTCCTCCGAAAATGGTTCCAACAGATTGGTGTTGGTCAGAGAAAACATAACCCAACCGAGAGGCATGTGCATTGATCCAAGTCCAGAGGCCAGATATATATTCTGGACTGACTGGGGTGAAAATCCACGTATTGAACGTATTGGCATGGACGGCACTGTGAGAGAAACTATTATAAATACTAAGATTTATTGGCCCAATGGCTTAACATTGGATACTGCTACCAAGAGGGTATACTTTGCCGATTCCAAACTGGATTTCATCGACTTTTGCTACTACAACGGTACTGGACGCCAACAGGTATTAGCTGGCAGCCATTATCTTTTACATCCTCACTCCTTATCACTTTTCGAAGACACTTTGTATTGGACCGATAGACAATTGAATCGTGTCTTATCGGCTAATAAATTCCGTGGCCACAATCAAACTGTAGTTTCTCATCTAATAAGCCAACCCTTGTCCATACATGTACACCATCCATCTTTACAACCAATGCATCCTAATCCTTGCGAAAACTCGAAATGTCAACACCTTTGCCTGCTTAGTCCCAGTGCCAGTGAGGGCTATTCTTGTAAATGTAAGCCTGGTTACCGTCTGCTGAGTGAAGGTCGCTGTATAGAAGAAGAAAATCCCTTCCTTATGGTTGTTAAAGGTACCCAAATCGTTGACATACCCTTGAATGGTGGTGATGCCCGAGCTGGTAACTTGGCGCCAGTAATAGGCATTGAAAGTAGTACTGGATTAGATTTTGATCGTAAAGGAGAAACACTTTACTGGGTCCAGGGTCGTGAAGATGATGATGAAAATTGTACCATCTATACTACACCTTACGGTGGTGGCAACAAGACACAATTCTTGGGCGCGGATACTGGAATTGTTGGAGCACCATACACCATTGCGTTCGACTGGTTAGGTCGCAATCTTTACATGGGCAATAGAATAGCCAGTAATATTGAAGCCGTTCGCGTAGATGGCAAAATTAAGTATCGAACCATTATTTTGGCCAATGATGGCAATAAAACTTCTGTTTCGAAACCCAAACAAATCGTATTGGATCCGAATCATGGTAAGGTCTTTTGGATAGATGAAGGAGGATTCGGTGTACCGATAAAGATCGGACGCGTTAACATGAATGGCAACAATCCCATAGTGTTGAAGGAAGATATTGAAAAACCCGAGAGCATAGCTTTAGATATCGATAAAAGTCTAGTGTACTACTCCACGCAGTTTCCAGCCACTATTTGTGTCATGGATTATCATGGCGAAGATCATAGAGTTTTACTATCGGAAGAAAATGCAATTGCTAGACCCAAGAGTTTAGGTATTCTAGACTCTAGATTGTATTATCTCGATCCCACCTATGAAAATATAGTTCGAGTTGATTTGCCCAGAGGAGATAATCCCAAGACAATAGTGGACAACGAACCAGAATTGAAGAGTATGATGATATACAAGAAGAGACCAATGATGCAGCATCCTTGCCAGACCAACAATGGCAACTGTGAACATTTGTGTATACCAGATGACAGTGCTTCACGAACCTGTGCTTGTGGCATAGGATATCGCAAAGAAAATGATGTCACATGTGTTGCGTACAAGACATTTGCAGTGGTTTCCCAATTAGATGTTACCAGAGGTTACTCTCTGACTGATAGCTCTGAAGCCATGGTACCTATAACAGGTGTAGGTCATCATATATTGCATGTAGATGTGCTGTTCCGTGAACAATGGATTTATTGGGCTGAGTACAATCGAGGAGAATGGAGCGGTATATTCCGTACCAGACCAAATGGCACCGAACTGGAACACATTATTAAACTAGGTATTGGCAGCAATGGTATTCGCGGCTTAACCATAGATTGGGTTGCTGGCAACATGTACTTTACCAATGTATATCCGCACGAAAACTACGTGGAAGTATGCTGGCTAGATGGCAGTCATCGCAAGGTGTTGGTTAAAACCACCAATGATGCCCCTAGAGAATTGGCTGTTAATCCGATTAAGCGTCTTTTGTATTGGATTGATTATGGCCAATATCCCCGCATTGGTAAAGCTAATCTGGATGGCAGCAATTGGATTCCTGTAGTAACTTCAGGCATATCAAATCCTAGAGATTTAACCGTGGATATGTTAACCCATGACGTGTATTGGGTTGACTCTAAGCTGGACACAATACAGAAAATATCTTACTCTGGCGGTAATCGTCAAATTATCAGACGCAACTTGCCTAATCCCATGGGTATTGCCATTCATTTGGGTGATGTATATTGGGTCGATCGCAATTTGATGACTGTATTTAAGGCTTCAAAATTACCCGGAAATAACTCATTACCCATCAAAGTTAGAACAAATCTACCAAAATTAAGAGATATTGCCATCTACAGTATCAATAATCAACCACAAGATGAAAGTAATCCCTGTACTCGTTTGGGTAATGGCGGCTGTGACCAGTTATGTTTTAGCTTCCCACCGGATGCATCCAATCCCTCACGCCTTAACTATCGATGTGACTGTGCCACTGGAAAATTGGCCAAAGATGAACGCAAATGTGAAAGTGTCAACGAGTATTTGGTATTTGCTACTCGCACCGAAATACGTGCTGTAAACCTTGACCCCAGATCTACCGAAATACCCTTCCCGCCTATGACCAATCTTACGAATGTAGTGGGCCTTGATTTCGACTACAATGACAATCATATGTTCTATACACAAATCCGTCCATGGGCTAAGATTGCCTATACCAAGGCCGATAGTCCCAGCCTCAATGATGCCCACGTTGTCTTAAGCAAGGGCATTAATCCTGAAGGTATAGCTTATGATTGGACACAAAATAAGGTTTACTGGACTGACAGTTCAAATAATTCCATCTATGCAATGAATTTGGATGGTTCCGATTTGGTAATGATAGCACGGGTTGAACGGCCCAGAGCGATAGTATTGGATCCTTGCAATGGTACATTGTTCTTTACCGATTGGGGAAGATTTGGCACATCAGGCAAAATATTTAAAACTACTATGGCCGGTTCACTTAAGCGTGCTATTGTCGATAAAGATCTTTCACAACCTTCGGGTTTGGCCATTGATTACGATGAACGCAAATTGTATTGGACCGATGCGGTAAGAGAAAAGATCGAACGTTCTGATTTGGATGGTAAAAATAGGGAGCTGTTGGTGGCTGCCACTATATATCCCTTCTCGATAACGGTATTCCGTAATTATATATACTGGACTGATTTACAACTGAGAGGTGTCTATAGAGCTGAAAAACATACTGGTGCTAATATGGTGGAAATGGTTAAACGTTTAGAAGATTCACCGCGTGATATACGCGTCTATAGTTCGGAGAGACAAAAATGCAGTGTGAATCCTTGTCTCATCAATAATGGTGGCTGTGCTCAATCCTGCCATCCTGCTCCTAATGGCAAGGCCGAATGTAAATGTGATGATAATTCCAAGGTAGTTAATGAAGGTCGGATGTGTGCACCACGCAATAATACGTGTGAAGCAAGCAAATTCTATTGCCAAAATGGAAAATGTATATCGCGTATGTGGTCTTGTGATGGTGATGATGATTGTGGTGATAATTCCGATGAAGATCCCAATTATTGTGCCTACCATTCGTGTTCGCCAAATGAGTTCCGCTGCAATAATGGTCGCTGCATATTCAAGAGCTGGAAGTGTGATCACGAAAACGATTGTAAAGATGGTTCTGATGAAATTGGCTGCATTTATCCGCCCTGTGTTGATGGTGAATTTACATGTGCTAACGGTCGTTGTATACCACAGTCTCAGGTGTGCAATGGTGTTAACGATTGCAAGGATAATGCCACATCTGATGAGACCCATGAAAGATGTCCCACCAATACCACATGTCCTGCTAATCATTTGAAATGTGAAAAGACCAATATTTGTGTAGAACCCTATTGGCTATGCGATGGTGATAATGATTGTGGTGATAATTCTGATGAAGATCCTCTACACTGTGGTCAGAGGACCTGTCCTACTAATAGCTTCCGTTGCCCCAATCACAGATGTATTCCTGCCACTTGGTATTGTGATGGCGATGACGATTGTGGCGATGGCGCTGATGAGCCGCCAGAGTATTGCAAGTCGGAAGGAAGAACCTGCTTCGGAGATCTATTCACCTGTGATAATGGCAACTGTATACCACGTATTTACATTTGTGATGGTGATAATGACTGTTTGGATAATTCCGATGAAGATGGCCGACATCAATGCAGTAAGTTTGAAAACGAAAGAAATTTTATGGTGCGCGAAACTTATTTTTTCTTTAAACCTTTTTCAGATGATCGCAAATGTGATGAAGAAACGGAATTCACGTGTGTAGAAAATAAATCTTGGGGTAGAGCTCAATGCATACCCAAGAAATGGATATGCGATGGTGATCCCGACTGTGTCGACGGTGCTGATGAAAACGTAACTCTACACAATTGCGCTACGCAACAGCCTTGTGCAGATGACATGTTTACATGCGGCAATGGAAGGTGTATCAATAAGGTAAGACCCTTAAAGAAACATTTTTTAAGAAAAAGTTGTTAGGTGATCTTGGTTTTTCGTTGCAGGGCTGGGTTTGTGATCACGACAACGATTGTGGAGATGGCACGGATGAAGGCAAATTCTGTAATTCTAAATACAAGACTTGTTCACCACAAGAATTCACCTGTCAAAACTTTAAATGTATACGCAATCAGTATCGCTGTGATGGCGAAGACGACTGTGGTGATCATTCCGATGAGGTGGACTGTAAAAAGGACAATGTTACCTGTGCTCCTGGACAGTTTGCTTGTACCAATGGTCAGTGCATTAACTCTACATTGGTCTGTAACAAGGTGCCAGATTGCTCGGATGAATCAGATGAACCAGCTCATTGCTTTGTGGATGAATGTGCCAAGGTTGAAACCAATCAGTGCGGCCACAAGTGTGTTGACACACCAACCAGTTACTATTGTGATTGCAACACGGGCTACAAGTATGTTTTATATGATTTTCCTTTTTTTAAGAATACTTTTTTATTTTGTTTATGTTATGTTCTAGACTTTTAGCCGATGGCAAAGCTTGTGCCGATATTGATGAGTGTATCGAACAGCCTGGTGCTTGCTCACAACACTGCTCAAATACACCCGGTAGTTTCTATTGTAAATGTGATGAACGTTATTATGAGCGCCAGTTAGATGAGCATACTTGCAAACGAAAAGACAATACCCCAGCTTGGCTAATCTTTACCAATAAATACTATGTACGTAATATGTCCGCCGATGGCCATCAATTGAATCTAATGCATCAGGATTTAATGAATGTTGTGGCTTTGGACTTTGATATCAAGGATGAGTACATGTATTTCTGTGATGTCACCGCCAAGACCATTTTCAGATCGAAATATACCGATCAAAGTGAGAAACCCACCAGAGAAGCGGTAATACGACATGATTCGCATGGTTTGGAAGGCATTGCCATTGATTGGGTAGGCCGTAAACTTTATTGGTTGGACAGACATTCTAAGAATCTGGATGTCTCCGAATTGGATGGTACTAAACGCAAAACTCTAAGAAGTGGTGTTGTGGATCCCCGGGCCATAGTTGTACATCCGGGTATTGGTTACTTGTATTTCACTTCCTGGCATTTGCAGGCCTACATTGCCAAAATGGGCATGGATGGCTCGAATTTTACTCGCATACTTACCTGGGAAGATGATATCGCCTGGCCGAATGCTTTGGCTCTAGATTACTTTACCGATCGCATTTACTGGGCTGATGCTCATTTGGATTATATTGCTTATGCCGATTTAGAGGGTAGACATCGCCATATTGTGTTATCGGGTGCTAAAGTCCCTCATGTGTTTGCCATTTCCTTATTTGATGACCACTTGTACTGGAGTGATTGGAATTTGAAGGCAATCGCTCGAGCTAATAAATTTACTGGTGCTAACTTTACCGTCCTACGTAATACCACCCACCGTCCTTATGATATAAACATACACCATCCCTTAAGACAAGTTCCCTATAATAATCCCTGCGGCAGCAATAATGGTGGTTGCTCACATCTTTGCCTTATTTCACCGCCACCAGAGTCAACCTATTTGAATATAGAAGGCTACATTGAAGAAGGTGCCCCTGGCTATAAATGCGCTTGTCCCAATCAATTCTATTTGGCTCGTGATAGTAAGACTTGCATAGCCAACTGCACAACCGGCCAGCATCGTTGTGGTGGTGATGATGAGAAATGTATACCATGGTTCTGGAAATGTGACGGTGAGAAAGATTGTAAGGATGGCTCTGATGAGCCAGCTACTTGCCCACAACGACACTGCAGAGCTGGTACATTCCAATGTAAGAATACAAATTGCACACCTTCGGCCACTATTTGTGATGGCATTGACGATTGCGGTGATGGATCGGATGAACAGAACTGTGATTTACCATGTCCTGACTCGGACTTTAAGTGCAAGTCTAGCGGCAGATGTATTTTGGATAGTTGGCGCTGTGACGGTGATGCCGATTGTAAGGATGGCAGTGATGAAGATCCGGCAGTGTGTCGTAAGTACCTTCATTTTGAAGGGATATCAATGGCTTTGTAATCTAAATTTTGTGATTTCGATTTCAGATAAACGTGCTTGTGATCCTGACACCGAGTTTAGTTGTAAAAATGGCCGTTGCATACCCAAGCTATGGATGTGTGACTTTGACAATGATTGCGGTGATGATTCGGATGAACCTGCCTACATGTGCCGCCAGCGTAATTGCACTACTGGTTGGCAAAGATGTCCTGGTCAATCGAATTATCGTTGTATTCCTAAATGGTTGTTCTGTGATGGCAAAGACGATTGCCGTGACAATAGTGACGAATTGCCTGAGAATTGCCCCTCCTGCAATTTGGACACTGACTTCAAATGTGGCAACAACAGATGTATACCAAAGTAGGTTTATGACCTCACAACGTCAGTAACCAAACATAATCAAACATTTCTGTTTTATTTATTTTTCTTAAAGGCAATGGATGTGTGACTTTGCTGATGATTGTGGTGATGGCTCGGATGAAACTGAATCCATTTGCAAAGGCAAGTATCGTGACTGTTCCGAATCGGAATTCCGTTGCGGTAATGGCAAGTGTATATCGTCACGCTGGCAATGTGATCACGAGGATGACTGCGGTGACAACTCCGATGAATTGAATTGTGAAGGATTTAAATGCAAGAATGGCACATTCCAATGCACCTCAGGCCATTGTATTGCCTCCTATTTCCGATGTGATGGTGATCGTGATTGTCGCGATATGTCTGATGAAATGGATTGCCCGCCCCGTTTCCCTGGTGGCCGCTACTGTCCAGAGTCCCGCTTCCAATGTAATAACAACCTCTGCGTTTCCCCCTCGGATTTGTGTGACGGCACCGATGATTGCGGTGATGGATCAGATGAAGATCCTAAAGTATGTACCGATTTCAACTGTGATACGTTACGTAGATTCCAATGTAACAATCATCGTTGTGTGGCCCGCTATCAAATTTGTGATGGTGTTGACAATTGTGGTGATGGTTCCGATGAAAATAACATGACAATATGTGCCACCAAAGTTAAGCCCTGCGACCTGTATACCCAGTATCAATGCGCCAATAAGAATTGCATTGAAAGAGCCCAAGTATGCGATTATTCCGATGATTGTGGAGATGCTTCTGATGAATTGGGTTGTCATCATACTTCTTCTTGCTTGGAAGAGACGCGCGGTGGTTGCCAACATCATTGTCACAATTTGACTGACGGTGGTTACATATGCGCCTGTTATCCGGGTTATATTATAGCACCTGATAATAAAAAGAAATGCATAGACGTCGATGAATGTGCCACTCGCCAACACACCTGTTCACATCAATGTCATAATCTTAATGGTACTTATTCATGTTCTTGCCGAGAGGGTTTCCGTTTAGTTGACAGTTCCTCCGGTGTATGCAAAGCTGAAAAGGATGATGTAGTTGTCATATTCTCTAATGGCCCGGAAATAAGAGCATTAGATCTGCAAAAGAGAGAGGAATTTGATGTGATATTATCAGAGAAACGCATTGAAGCTTTGGATTATCATGCCGAACAACAAATTGTCTTTTGGGCTGATAGTTATGACAAGACCATCAAACGTTCATATATGGTAAATGCTGTAGATGGACAGGCAAAGATTGGTTATGCTCAAGATTTAAATATGAAGGGTGGTTCGAAACCCACAGCTGTGGCAGTTGATTGGTTGGCTAACAATCTATATTGGGCTGAAGTTGATCGGACAGGCTCGAAACCAAGAGGTCGTGTTATGGTTGCCACTACAGACGGCCGTTATCGTAGATCTATTGTGAATGCTGGCATAGAGGTACCCACTTCTATAGCCGTCAATCCTCAGTTGGGTAGAATTTACTGGTCCGATGCAGGTTCTGCACCTAAAATTGAGGTATCCTGGATGGATGGCTCCAAACGTAGGCCGATTATTACAGAACAAATTAGACATCCGGCCGGCCTGACCATAGACTATTCACAAGATCATATCATATATTGGGTAGATACTAAACTGAATACAATCGAGTCAATGAGACCGGATGGTTCAGGTCGCAAGACTATTGTTAAAGGTGATAAACTTAGACATCCCGTATCATTGGATATATTCGAATCCAATATGTATTGGGTTACCCGCGATACCGGCGAACTCTTAAGGCAAGACAAATTTGGTCGTGGTGTACAAGTGGTGGTCCATCGCAATTTGGTAAATCCAGCTGGTCTTAAGATTTACCATGAAAATCGTTATAACACTTCATTGAAAGATCCCTGCTTTGGTTCATCTTGTTCACATTTGTGCCTCCTCGTACCAGGCGGTCATCGTTGTGCTTGTCCCGATAGTTCTGGTTCATTACCCTCACACCGCAGCACTGTTGAAGTGATTTGTGATGCAGCTGCCGAAAGACAAAGACCTTCGCCCAGAATCTGTCCATGTCAAAATGGTGGTTTCTGTGTAGAGGACAACAATGGCGAATTGATGTGTGAGTGCTTGGCAGACTTCAAAGGTAATCACTGTGAACAAAATGCTGCCGGTATGTTTGGCCATGGCAGTGCCAATGTCACTGCTGTGGTCGTACCCATAATGGTGATATTACTGGTGCTGTTGGCAGCTGCAGGCGTGTGGTTCGTTATACGCAAAAAGCCATTGTAAGTTAAAAGAGTGATTTTGTTCAGTAGTTTTATTTTAATATTTTATTCATATTTTGCTTCGTTATATTACAGTGGCAAATTGGCACGTCTGCCCACTTTAACGTCTTCACAAAGTGTTACTTTCCGCCAAGGTACTAATGTTGAATTTAATGCCCCTGGTTTTCCTGGACCCACCGCACCTCCAGGCTCATCCTCTGGTGATGTGGCTCCTTTAGAGGGATATAATCTACAAACTGTAAATACAAGTAAAACGAGAGATTTCTCCAATCCCATGTATGATGCTGTACAATCTGGAACAAACACCGACCCTAGCATTAGTAATGGATCTGGTAAGTTTATTTTTGTTTTCTTATTTAAACGCAAATTATAACATACTTACGTATATAAAGGGTATATAATTTTTGAACTTCAAACCAGTCTAAAACAGAGACAGAAAGTTAGCACGAGAGGAAGTTAAAATTTTCTTTACATTTAACCTAGAGCTTGTCTTGTTTATTCCCAACCTCTTTACCAATTCTTCCCAGGTACCCAGCATAATTTAAGTTGATAATGTAACGAAGTCACCGTAGTCTAGTAAGTAGTGTGTTGACTTATTAGACGTAAAGCCAGGGTTCGAGCCCTAGGCCAGACATCAAAACAAAATACAAAAAGTATTTCTTCGGCGATTTCCTCTCAGCAGATTTCTTGCAAAAACTCTGAGAGTAAATAAAATTGCAATGAAAAGTTTCTCAAAAAATCTGTCGTTCGGAGTCGACTTTAAACTGTAGGTCCCACCACTTATGTATAAAATTAACACACACAACAAAAGTGGCGTGAGAAACTAGGTCAATAATCCTGACTGAAGGGTTGTAATGACCAATTATGTATGTATGTAATGTAACATAAGGTCGCTTATCAGCCTTTTACACTCCCATACCAGGTGTGACTTAAAGATTTGCACTCTCAAAGC
The DNA here is from genome assembly GCA_927399465.1 of Sarcophaga caerulescens. Lineage (NCBI taxonomy): Eukaryota > Metazoa > Arthropoda > Insecta > Diptera > Sarcophagidae > Sarcophaga > Sarcophaga caerulescens. Next base: position 98,814,766 of record OV656873.1, on the reverse strand, counting down.
CTTTAGTATTGCCTGGTTATCTATCCTAATTGTTAACATTTAGCTCTGCGGTATATGTATCTTGAATCTCCGCCTAGAAAACACTACCTAGCGCTGAAAACTATATGATTTCCTAACATTGGTTTTGGACACGTCTTTTAAAAAATCCCAGTTATCGAGGAGTCTTTCCCAATCTATCCTGAATTCTTCGTCACCTATTACCAAACTTGGTAATATTATCAAACTTGGCTCACAAAGATAAACTTCTGTTGCTTTGTAATCTGTAACCGTTAACCATCATACTGGAACTCACAAGACAACTGATTTTGTCTAAAGTGATTTCTAGCTGGCAACTACTTTATATATTAATCGCCAGTGAGAATGAGAACGACATTCATAGCCGCCTGGGGTGTTCTTTTACTACTTACACTTGTGATACCAACATAAACACATCTCTGCATTTTTTTTTTCTAGCTTTCATTGCGTTCCACTATACCGTGCAACCTTAGAAAAGAACTGGTCTTACGATCGAAGTGTAAATCCAATTTACCGAACTCGGTCTGCTTCATAAGCCTTTCTAATCCGCTCCTTAATTCATTTCAATGACAAGTTGGAGAAGAGCGTAACTGGACCTTACTACAAGCCTCACTAATCACGGGCAAAAACTACCCGTGACTATGACTACGACGTCGACAGTGGACGGCGCAATCTTCCTTCCTTCAAATTGTCTTAATACGACGCGAACAGCAAGTAACCACAACAATGTGTAGAAAACCTACCTTGCGGTGTTTCCCTGGTAACCAGTTTCTTGCCATTACTTACCTAATGGGTCATTATAATCCTTTAGTCAAGATTACAACCCAGTTTCTCACACCACTCATGTTGTGTGCGTAATTTGAACCTCGATCTTTCGTCTAATAAGTCAACACACTATCAAGCATTATCTTAATATTGTTACGTTTTTACCTTTTAAAACCGTTAAAAATATGAGTTCGTAGATTGCAAATAAAATAAAAATAAATATGTGTTTATTTTTGAATCAATTCTTTATTATCTGCACAACTTTTGTGCCTTTTGTGCTTGTTCGTGATATTTCTCGGCTTACAACCCTTCTTGTAAGCAACAACACTTGTTAGTTATTCTTCTTTGCTCACAACCTTCTTGTAAGCACAACACTGTTTTCTTCACGCAACTTGTCTGCACACAAGTATGACTAAATTATAACTCGATCTCGTATCTTCACACACCACTGGTTGAATTCTCACTCAATTTAACGCGACGTCGTCACACGACTAACTTAACTCGAACTCCGAGAATCACGTGTCTCCATACACGAATGACTGAATTCTAACTGAATCTTCGTTGCTCGCTTTATCTTGCCTTTTATATCACTGGATCAACAGTGTGATGAATGCCCTTGAAGGATGATGACGACCTTCGGGAACAATTAAAAAATGTAAACATTGTTACGCGTCGTTACTGAAGGAATAACAAAAATTATTGTATATTCGTCCTGATACTAATTGTCATATAAAACTTGGTTAAGGGCAAAATAAGGTGTTAAGCTAGCTCAGTGGTCTATACGGTTCCTAACCCGGTTTCATGACGCAAACATATAACACACTCTCTTGCCTTAACACCACAGAGTGTATTTAAAAGAAAAAAAGAAGTTTCGAACAAATTTTAAATTGAGAATCTATCAGTGCAAGATGTCAAGCACATTGGGGTACAATTTTCCCACCCTTCTGATCATGATAGTATCAGACGCCTTGACAGAACGCCTATACCCTGAGTCTACTTCTGTCCCTAAATATGACATTATTATTATTTACAAATCAACATCTCTGTCCGGTCTATCCTTCCCCTTTAAAGTAAGTTAAAATTTCATATTTCTAAATTTTGCAATAACAAATTATTAATGATGTTTATTTAAAGATAAATGATCATAATCAAAACAAAACAAAAACTCATTCATTGATAAATTCAAAAATAACAAATATGAATGAAAAGAAAAGAAAATTAAAATAATAAGAAAAAAAAAAAAAATGTTAAGGTGAATGAAGAAACAAAGTGGAATCGGACTATCGGACAAAATAAGAGAGAAATACTTATGATAAAGATATTAATAAATAATTACAAAAATAAATAAATTTTACTCACAACCAAAGCATTGATGTTGCATTTCAATATGTTCCGATCGAAGGGCCCAGCAATCAATTCATACTGATGACGTTGTTGTCGTTGTTGCTTTAAAAATAACTTATTTTTGTAATTAGAGTGTGTAAGTTTAGCAAAAAAAATTATAAAGAATTGTAAAACTAAGATACTTTAGGTTACACTGAAAAAAATTAAATCAGTAATCATAAGTACAGTTTAGGAACATGTAAAAGTATTAATGTATTATAAATAAATTGAACTTTAAAATAATTATGTTCATTTTATAATTTAAATTCATTTCATAGTTATATTTTAAAATTTAATTTTAATACTTTTATATGTTTTACATTTCGTAGCAAAATTTTTAGTATAATTATTTAGGTTTTAAATTTAGTTTTTCTTATAAATTAAATGCTTTTACAATTATATAATTTTAGAATTCAGATTTTAGGATTTAGAAAAAAAAAAATTGTGTATATTCAAAATTAGGTATTTAGTTTAGATAACTAATTAATGAGATAAAGTATTTTATATAATTCTATAATAATAATTGTTTAGGTATTTAATATATATATAATATATAACATTTTTCTATTTATGTAGGATAATTTTAACATTCAATAATTTCAATTATATGATAATCTGTACATATCTGCACGTATTTAAAATCATACGTAGTAGCACATAATGTACAGGAGCGAAGCCCTGCCACATGTCAAGGCTGATCTCGCCAGAAATATATGAGATTCGCGTGGAAGCTTTGCGGTTCTTGTGGAAACTTTCCATCACGTGTTGTGTTGTAAGGTTTAGTTTGGAACCTCTTGGGCTTTTCCAATGTTGCGGGTCGAGGAAAATTCCACGACCAGGATAAAATAGAGGTATTTCCTTCAAGGAAAAAATACACTTTTATATTCCACACACACTTTATTCTGAAATCATTTCTTACCTCGTATTTATATTAACTTTAAAATTATTTGAATAGATCTCGAGCTAAGTTTCAACAAAATTTATTTAATTAAATTAACTTTTCTTTTTATTAATAATTCTCAATATGTGTTCTTAATGTTCACCAAATAATTTATTTTATTTTTATCTTCTTTTCGTCTAAAGTTAGACTTTTTCCCACAACGGTCACTTGAATAATAAATT